>CM039468.1:52900590-52989584 GCA_022433065.1 Begonia loranthoides
TAATGAAAAGCAGTAATCGTAGTAATATAAAAGTAGAAGACATAAAGCAGTAATCACCACAATATAAGAATATGGAACATGGAAAGTCTACAAACGTGCTATACATGGCGATATATTCTAAAACATATTTGGTAATTTAAAGAAAGCAATAACAACATAGACATGCTTGATAATTTAAAGGAAACATTAATGTAGGCATGCTTAGCAATAGGGGTGTGCAAAACCGAACCGGTAACGAAGAACATGACCGGAACTGTCAGTTTTGGCACCGGTTCGGTGCAAATTTTTTTGGTACCGAACGGAATTCGGTTATGATTGAGCAGAACCGAATTTCGTGGTCCGGTTCTCGGTGTTTGGTACCACATAACCGGTACCGACAGAAAACCGTGAACTTGATTAGGGCACCCTGAAGACTCTCAAGCCCCACTTCCTAACTCCCACTGGCCGCTGCTAGTGCTTCTCTCTCAAGAGTCAAGTTCCCTATCTCTCTCAAGATTCCCGAGCAGCCCCCTTCAGCCCTCCCGACTACCAAGTCCTCACCAAGATTCTTCACCTTCTCCTCATCTGTAAGTGTACGTCTCAACTCCTTTATGCAAAGTGCAAACTCATTCATGCCTCTCTCATGCATTCTAATGTCACCCATGACTCAACCTCTCTCAGATCTGACGCCTTTAACTCATCCCTCCCTTTATTTCCAGTTGAATTTCTAGTAACCTACAGATCCAGATCTCAACATGATCCACTGGCGGAGACATTGCCCCATCAGTTTTCTCTGGCAACAGTTGAAGCGTCTCAGCTGTGTTTTGGCAAACCTCGAGGATGGTTTGCTTCCTCGTTCTGCATTTAGTACAGCCCTCCCAACTCCGAACGGCGATGGAACGACGGCCCTCCCGACTCCAAATGTGATACTATTGCTTATTACTAGGAAAGCTTCAATTGGATCCTTGAAGACCCTGTCCCGATTATGTGCTAAAAGTAATGGTCTTAGAACTTTCTTTTTTGTTTGCATAAAGTTGATTTTTGACCTATTTTGTTGCAATTTCTAAGCTGAGGAGTGTTTGAAACCAGAAAAGGATGGTTTTTTACCCATCTTGTTGCAATTTCTTGGCAGAGGAGTGTTTGAAACGAGAGAAAGATAGAGTTTCACTTCATTTGCACTCTGGCAGAACCCAAAGTTGTTGGCTGATTGTATAGTGAAATTACTTAGGATTTGTTTTTTTGTATTTTTTATTTTTATAAATTTTAATATAATATTTATAAATAAAAAATATATGCAGTACTAAACCGGTACTGAACCGGAACCGGTACTGAGTTTCTATGGGACCGGTTCTGGTTTTGGAAATCCAAAACCGGTACCGATCGATTCGGTGCGATTCCCCTTCAGAACCGGACCAAACCGGACCATGAACACCTCTACTTAGCAATTCAAAAGAAACAATAATAACATAGGCATGCTTATTAGTTTAAAGGAAGCGATAAAAATAGAAACATGCATATTAATTTAACAGGAACTAGAGGGAACAAAACAATATGCGGATGTCTTAAACATGCTTAACGATTAGAGTAACAACATGCGAACAACATAGGCATAATATGGCAGCATAATAAAAATGTAAACATGTAATTTAAAGGAAAGACATTGCTAATGGTGTAGGGCCTCCAACTGGCCAAGACTCGATCTCAATTTCTTACCTCAAAGCTTTAACGTGTATTCGTACTTAATCTTTATCATTCATTTCCTTTTCAATACCTTCATAATTAAAAACATTTACAACTTATTAATTTAATTTCCTTTTCGTATTCTAAATTGTATAATAATTCTAGAAATCCGCTAACGCCAAAAACGAAACAAAACACTTAACAATCCTAACATTTTAACCAATTAACCAACCATGCATAATTCAATAACAACACATAACAGAGCATGATATCTAATATTCATTCCATTTCTTCCTCACACTAATCACTTATCATAAACTGAATCACAGCCTGAAGTTCACACAACCAACAGAGTGTATATATATATATATTGTTAGTCCAAGTAACAGAACATTGATCTCTCAATTTATACATCCAACGTAACCGCAATTGCAAAAACAAACCAAAGACTAACACAACAAAGGGCAATCATCCAATAACATAGAGTATTCATCAAATTATTGTCCAACAAATTCCCACTAGGAAAAATCCAATTCTGACCGTTTTGACTAAACACGCACACGTTGCCGCTATGTGACAAAACAGTTCAACTTCCTGCATTTGATTAAAAATTCACGAAAAATTTACACCTGGCATTGTAAAATTATTTTAAAAAATCTCGGATTTGACATATTATGTTTATTTCCAACTTAGAATGATGTCAAGGGTCTATTTTTTTTACTGATTGAGGTACTATTTTGTTTACTGCGATAAACAATGTTAAGGCTCTGTTTTAGAGTCATTTGATGGTGATGATTCTGGTTTCGGTGATAAAATGTATTTAAGGATATGCTGCTGTTATTTCTTGCATAATGCTCTCTATTTTGATGAATGATAATATTGAGGATATGATCTATTGCATTACGATATTATGTTCATGTATGAGTCTGCATTTGAGAAAGATAAAATATGATAAAATGTATGTAAATGGATACGGAGAACAGGCAGTGCAAAAGGGTGAACCAGTGGGGCATAAGCTTGTTAGTTTGCTTCCGGTGAAACCGAGGTTGACTAGCACAAGGGTCGCTAGGTCGCCGTGCATTAAAAGACACAGCAACTAATGAAGACTCTCCCAAAAGGGTGGAGAAAAGTGATGTGTGTCCTACTGCTGAGCCTACTCAAATCCGATAAAGAAAGAAAAAGAAAGGAAAGATAGAGAAGAAAGAAAAAAATGAATTAATGTCATGAAATATTATGTTCATGGTCTCATGTATTATTTGTTAAGTCTTAGACTTATAGATAAACATTGCATTGTAGGTAAGTGTGGTTCAAATGAAATGGCCACTTATGAGTTTTAGGTTGAGAGTGCTTACCCATGATGAAGACTTGGTGTTATGGGTTTGTTGACTGTGGATTATGGTTTGAGGTTTGACGACCAGCTTTTGAAATGGTTTTACAACAAGGTTTTTGTTTTATTATTGAGTTCTTTGTTTAACCATTGGATTTTATATATTTATTGTAAGGGACGTTTAAACTTGGGTTTGTAAGAATTATGTTTTGATTTGATAAAAAGTCTTCCGATGTAACAATTTTATAAATGCATGGCTTAGTAGTTGATTTAAAGTATGGTTTTATTTCAAAAGGTATTTAAACGACATGTTTTAATCGTTGTGTTTTAAAGAAAGAAAAAAAATTATAAGGAAATTAAAATTTACGAAAATGGGTGTTACAATATGTGTGTTTGTAAATTAAGTTTTGGATAGTTCTATATGGATGTTAATGAATGCAATAGATGAATGTATTGTATTGGGAACATCTATAAACAAATGTTATTATGTTAATGAAACCGTCATTTGAGTTGTGAATTGAAACCATAAGTCATGAGTTGTGAAATGACTTTGAAATTACGTCATTTGAGTAAAGAAATAAAAAAAAACTATATCAATTCAACATTAACACATAACCTGAAAGGAGAGAGAAAAGATCAACTGTAAGTTGAGGGACATCTGTTGTGGGTTGAAGGACGTCTGTTGTAAGTTGAGGGACTGTAACAACCTTATCCTAATTTGTGCGTTAAAACGATGTAATCGAACTTGGAGATAAAGATTTGCATGATATATGTATTTACATCATCTCTATATGCGTTATGGGTGACGCATAAGTTTGTGGGGAATTAAATTCGGGCAAGGACTTAGACGGAACTATGAAGGAGATGGATTTTTGGTCCATGTGGACACGACATGTCGTCCGCAGAACCCTTAGAACGTCGCCCAAGCATTGGGGATGACTGGGGACGCAATCTAGCGTCCTAAACTCACTGTGCTGTGATCATGCGGGCGACACATGTGGACGCTGCGGATGAGTACAGGATGCGTCCCCATCAAATCTGTCCAAGTCTGGACACATTCAGACGAGTCCCGATGCACACGAACGAGGAGAAGTATCGTCCGCAACAAATCTATCCAAGTTTGGAAACATTCGGACGAGTCCGAATGCATGCGGACGAGGTGAGGAGGCGTCTGCATTGAATCTATCCATTATAGGGACAATTTGGATGATGCGGACAACACATGCGAACGCCATATCGCGTCCACAAGATGCCTGCAGACGCTACGGACAAAGGAGTAAGGATGCCAATTTTCCTCCGAACTTGGCTTTTACCAAGGAAAAATCTGGTCTTGCGGACGCGAAGATACCGTCCCCATCCGTCCGAATCGCAGCAGATCAGCGACTGAGCTGATTTAAAACAGAACGAAAATGACGTTGGACCAATAAGGATGTGGCTCCACGACATGAAATCGCTCTCTCAGGCGACAACAGTGATTTGTTCACTATCAACCCCCCCTACTGGACATACGGGATGTCTTCCAAGGGTGGGTTTATATCCAGCTCCTCCATCCTTCTTCTTCATTCAGGAGCTGGAGGCTTCTTGCTGCAAAATCTTTGTTGGACAACTGGTGTGAAGGGGAAACGGAGGAAGGGGCTACTGTCTAAGGGGAGAGGTATTTTCAAAGGTAAGGATGTGGGGGAGTCATTGGCTTGAGGAAGCCCTACCCGCATGTACATTGTATTGACTGAAATTTTTCTTAACTCATATGAATAATTTTCCCTGTTATCTCATGAATGCTCCATTTGCTGTAAACTTTAATTTTCCTGTTAAATGCTTTGTTAATAGTTCTGTTGTTACTTTCCAAATGCCTATTATCTTCTTAACAACTGTTAGTACATTGGCACGAAATGAGCCTAACCATTGTACAAGAAATGAACTGGAAGAACTGAACTAGAACTAGGGATTATGTTTTCATGTGAGCTTTTCCCCCTGTTATAATTTGTGGCTTCATGAGAGGTATTTTACTGCTATTGTTCTCTTCACAGTGTTTTGCTTTACTTAGTATTTGCTTCTGTGGTTTAGACATGCGTTACCACTACATTCCTTTACTTAATGTCACTGCTTAGTATTCGATTTAAAAGCATAAACTCATTGCTTTGTTCCCCTATATCCTTGCAGTTTTGATCATTATGTTTTGAGGCATGATTCGCCATTCTCTACGTTGTTGTCTCGTAACTTGCTGTTGCTATAATCTATTAAGCCGTGTTGTTATTATAGTGTACTAAATCATGCTTAAATGCTTGTAGGTGCTAGACATTCCTGTTCCTTTACAGTTTCGCTAACTAGATGTCCATATTTTCTTGTTACTTTATCATAACTAATGAAAAACATATTCTTCGCTGAATGCACAGTTTATTATCCTCGTTGTTCCGTCACTACTACTCGTTATCTTTGGCCATAGAGAGCATGATTTATTGCCCTAGAGTAGATGATACATGTTGCTATTATAAATTTATAAGCATGTCATCGCTATTGTTCCGTTATCTCTCGCCATTGCTTATAGTTGTTTAGAAATATGTTATCCGCTACATTTCACTATCTAAGAGTTGCTGTTTATTATCACTCTCAAAGCATGATTCGTCATTGTTTAGACTTAATAGTCACTGCTATCTTAGTCGTCCAATAGTATGTTCTGTCTTGATGGACTCGTTGTTGTCCATCTTGATGCTTCATGCTCTTTTCACCTGTTAACATAGCATGCTTGGTTGTTTAGTTCAAAGTAATTCGCTGATTAGTTCGATCGTTTGATAAGCATATTACCCAGTCCATTGTACTTCTAATACTGCTGTATTGATAACCGTTCAACAAGCATGTTTTATCATTTTATTTATATTATGCGCTATCATCGATTATTGTCTAGGATGCACATTTCGTTGTTTCCTTGAATTTCTATACACTGCTGTGATTATCCATCTTACAAAAGCATGTCCCGTTATCTCAATATGAACATTTCTCGTGATATTACTTATTATCGTTATCTCATAGGAAGTAGGGGTGGAAACGGTTCCATTCGGTTCGGTTTTTACTTAAATTCGAACCGAACCTATTAGGTTCGGTTTTTTTTAGAGACCGAAAATGAACCGAACCACATGGTTAACCGAACAAAAACTAAAGTATTCGGTTCGGTTATATTCGGTTCGGTTTTCAGTTCGGTTTTTAGTTTTTGTATAAGACCGATTATTAAGTATTCGGTTCGATTTTTCGGTCTTCATTTCGGTTTTACAAATATTTAACTAATGTCCTACAAAATCAATGAAGCATATTATCCAAAATAACATATGTACAAAAATCAAAATCATCAAATCAAATACCAATTATGAACGAATCAAATAATGTTTGATGCTTCGGTCTATTTTCTACTGCATAAAATATCCAAGAAGTGAATATCAAGTCAATGGTTAATCCATCTTAAATCCCACTGTTAGTTCATAATTTTCAACAAAACAGCAGGAAAATGTCCACAAATCAGCAAGAAAAACAATCTGTTACTTAATAATTTTCAACAAAACAGCAGGAAAATATCCACAAATCAGCAAGAAAAACAGTCTGTTACTTCATAATTTTCAACAAAACAGCAGGAAAATGTCCACAAATCAGCAAGAATAAAAGAACAAAATGCTATAAATTAAAATGAAATACCCAAGAATTAGATCAATACTCTGCAAAATTTCCAAATATGACCCGAAAAAGGGGATTGATAAGCTAGATATTGAAGCAAATCAAGTAAAATTTCATTGTTTTTCAGCTAAAGCAATACCAATGGTCCTAAATCAAAAGTACAGATTGACGGCATTCATAGAAGATCCTAAATCAAAATTAAAATACCACAAATAAATCAGTACCAAAATCAATAGAAACCTAAGATCACCCAGATCAGATTGACGAAATTCATATAGTACCTCACGACGACGATCGGTGTAGCCTAAATATGAAAAAAAGACTTGTACCCTAAAAAGAAAGACGTAATTTTCAGAAAAGCTTCGAGAAAACGGAAACAAAACATAGAATTTGCACATAAATTTTTATTTTTCGGGTGCATCTTGTGTGTTCAACAGTAAGATCCAGATTGCGATTTTACGTGGGAAGGAGACGTTGTCAACCTGTGAAGCTGAAGACTTCGTTTTCGCCTCACAGAGTCACCGGTTGGATTTCACGAATCGACTATGCGGGCTGCAAGGGGAAGAATGAAGATCACTCGACTCGGAGATCTCACTCACAAGACGCACGCACCATGCAGAACTGCAGAGTTTAAAGTTTGAACTGAACTTGAAGAGTGCAGACTAGCGACTGCCTTCAGCACGAGCCAGGGAATGTGGGATAAGGATCGAACTCTGATCCATTTGCAGCAGTTTTGGCCGACAATGGCTGGTGGAAGGAGGACTGGCCGACAATTTTGGTCCAAAATCGAGGGTAATGGGTATCGGCTGCAGCGTGGGAAGAGGGATGCACATGGATCGAAGAAGAAGAAGCTTCTTCAAGAAGCCACTCAACCATCAGGTTATATTCGAGTTACCCGATTTTCCAAACGGTAACCCAACAACCGAACTGAATATGCTCGGTTCGGTTTCGGTTCGGTCATGAACAGGAAAAATATTTGTTACAACCGAACCGAATCGAACCGTGCAATTTAGCTCGGTTTGGTCCGGTTACTCTGTTTAGACCGAACCGTTTCCCACCCCTAATAGGAAGTATATTTCATCGTTTTACACCAGTTAACATTTCTGCCATTTTCTTTCAATTAAGGAGTATGTTTTGCTGTATGAGTTAGGTTATTCACAGTTGTTTAAAAAGCATGTTCAATCATTCCATGTGTTCTACCAATTGTCTCTAATTGTCCTGTTTGTTGATGCCAACGTGTGAAATTTCATGTTTTAGATTTCATATCTCGGTTGTGAACTTCTTTGCATTCGTTATGTACAATAATCACATGTTTTAAATTTTGTTCCTTAGTTGCAATTCCTTGAACCATTATAAATTGTTTTCTTTCTGTATGAGTTAGATGATTTAGGAAGTGTCCCCATGCATCATATAATAGGAACAAATAGGGATTAGCCTCTTGGGGTGATACTCATATGCATCAAAAGGAAAAATGATAAAAGAAACAAACGAAAGGAAAGAAAAGGGAGTTGGGGGCGGATGAGTAGCGGGTCTAGTCCGCAACTAGCCGAATCCCCTCCCTTATCAGGTACGGGAGTTCTAGTTGCAAGTAGAGGGTTAGGTCCGGTCACTATTCCATCACAAAGGAAATCCCTCAATCTCCAGCTCGAAGTACGAGTAAAGAACGAACGAACCAATAAAATGAAAACAAGCGGACTGGGTGGCCCCTAATCCAAAGAAACTAAAAGAGTGACATAATCATATGCATAATTGTATTAACCCACTTCCTTACTGGGCGAAAGCTCACGTCCTTACTTGTGGTGTAGGTAATGAAGTAGTCATACCCGGAGCGGCGGAGGAGGCGGTACCCGTGGAGCCTATAGAGTATCCAAAGGGGACGCAGGCCGAGAAGTCGCATGACTAGAAACAAGGAAGGAGAAATATTTTGTAAGGGTTAACGTCGAATAATTTAATTTTCACGAACGTTAACTTTCCCCTTTTTCCCTTACTTGGATATTTACCGGCAACTATGTAAACTTTATTTCGTAAACTCAAAACTTCGGATTTTAAGTTAATGTTTTCAATTTCGTTTTCCGCTAAACTATTAATTATGGTTTCCTTATTTCCGTAAATGAAATCGCTTGTTTAAGAACGAATCTAATTTTACTGCTTCTGCGAATCGAAATTAGTATTTCTTCACTACTTAATGAATGATAAAAATGAGTATTAGTAACGATCGAATTTTGCACTCTAATTCTTTAAGGGAGTTTTTAAGAAAGTTTAAAATGGAAACTTGTTTTAATAAACGTAACAATCCGGGTCGTTACAGGGACGTTCCGCAATACCAAATGACGACATTCCCTCATCGTCTCTAAGGCATTAAGGGACATCCGTTGTGGGTTGAGGAAAGTCCGAGGAAAGTTGAAGGACGTCCGTTGTAAGTTCAGGGACATCTCGCAATAATTAACAATGACATTCCCTCATCAACTAAGGCATGAGGGACATCTATTGTGGGTTGAAGAACATTCGAAGAAAGTTGAGGGACGACCGTTGTAAGTTAAGGGACATCCGTCAAAAGTTGAGGGATGTTTCACAATACTAAATGACGACGTTCCCTCATTGTCCAAGGCATAGACGGAAGTCTGCCAACACCTTTGGAGGATGACCATCCTCCATCCTTGTAATATCCCAAAATTTATTGTATGCATTGTCATAGGATTACGTTTAATTGGTGTTTAAGAATGAAGGTTGATTAATAAGGATATGAATTAGTTGATGTAGAGAACAAATTGATGAAAACATTAATGGGTTATAACGGTGGAAGCGTTTAAAATAGATTTTTCATTTTGGACAGGGTGTGGGCGTCCACATGTGTAAAAATGGGTCTGGAGTGGGCATCCGGGCTTTGTGTATTTTTGAATAAAATGTGAATGTGGGCTTCCGCATTGGGGCCGGACGTTTGCATGTGTAATTGTGCTTCTAGTTCGGACGTCCGAAAGGCAAAAATGAGGTCCGGGCTGGATAACCGGATGATGAATAAATTGTAGGGTTTTAATAGGATAGGCTTGCAGTCCCCTAGAAGTGAGTTTGCGGTCGTCCGAGAAGATGAAAAGTCACCTGAATTTAGATGACATGTCCCGATTTTAAGTGAGGATATAATTGACGACTCAACAGTTATTCATTGAAGGAGTGACACTTTGTACTTGGATGGCTGGAGAGGGAGAAATCATGGGAGAGAGAAGGAGGGAAGAGAGGAAATCCATAAGGAGAAGTGAGAGATGAAACACGAAAGAAGAGGAGGAAACCTTGGAGAAGAAGAAGGCTACGGTTGTCTCTCAGGGTAGGTTGAGTTTTCTTTATGGTTTTATGGAATTAATTGAAGTTATAGATGTAGGACCGATGCACGCCTATAGGGGGTGGGGGTGAATTAGGTGTTCTAAACTTTTTCGTGCGATATAATTGACTCTAAACCTTAAGTGATTTAACGCATATAAATAAACAAATAATCACAAATATAAAAAAGTTAAGGTATAGAGAAAGTGCAAACCGAATTTGTTCACACAGTTCAGCAACTTCAACCTATATTCGGGCTTCAAGTTTCCTATTTGGAAATCCTTAATCGCCTAACCTCCCCAGTTAGTGATGATTAACTTCAAGGGTGTCAATCAAACCTTTACAATAACTATTCACTGGGTATCACCCTCGGTTTGAGTACAATGAAAAGTAAAACTAAAATTCCTAACTTTTCCAAATATAAAATCACAAGTTTGAGAGTTGGAAAGTTAGGATTGACACTCTATGATTGATGAGAAATCAATTATGAATTTTGATAGAGTTTCGCTTCGATTCTCTTTTGGTTAATTTGAGCTTTAGAGTGTCTTCAATATATAGAAACTATGAAGTCAGTCGACCATCTCCATTTTGGTCGACAGCCATCCGACCGTTGGAATATAGTCGTTGCATTATACAGCCGAACCGGTCGACCGCTTCTTCACATATCTAAAATTTTGCTCGACTCAATCCATTTTGTGGTCGACCACCATCTCCACCGGTCAACCATTTTTCAGCAGTCTGGAATTCTCGAGCTCAATATAATATTTGCGATTGACCACCTCTAAACCGGTTGACTGTCTCTTCATGTTTTTCAGCAAAATGGTCGACCGCCTCTATGCTTTAGTCGACCTCTACTTCGTGTTTTGCACAAATTCAATTTTCTAAATCTCAATGATCAACACATAAACTATATAGACTTAGGCAAACATGTTTGTACATATAAATACCCTTGTTAAGAGGTATTTCCAATTAATACCAATATAAATATAAGAATAAAACAATTAAGCATATTCAAATGATAAATAATTTATAATTCAATTAAAACATTCACCATAAAAAAAATTAAGGCTAATGACTTTTATGCTAACAATATTTAAGTTATAGATGATTTATGTTTAACATTCCTTCACACTAATTTAGAGATTGGTATGCTTAAGGTGTTAAAGATCAAGGGATATTTGATGACATTTGCAGGGTACTATGCTAAGGACCTAAGGTAAGAGATATGCACGTCTTTGGTCTCTTGACCTACATCACAAGAAAATATGACAATTTTTTATGTGTTATGTATATATGATGATATTATTATGATATGATATGATTATTTGTATGCTCACATGTGATTAGTATGTAGAAAATATATAATGTTAATATTTATCTGATTAAAGACTAAAATGTTGATTGTTAATGATAAGATAAATAAAGAAACGTAATATGTTATTATGTAATGAAATGTGTAGATGATATGGTGCATTGTATTGATCACTCTCATCCATCATGGTTTTGATGAAAATGTTTAAAAATATTTTATGCATATATTTTGAAAAGAAAACTGACAATGTATGGAAATAAACATAAATAGACGCTACGAGGTATGAGTTCTTGAGATGACTACCCCATGTGGGTCAAGAGGTGCCACTCTCCCAGTTATACCTCTAGTGTATGGACTAATAAGTGGAACTAAAGAAAAATGGAATAAAACAGAAATAAACGTAAAGAGATGTTGTGAGGTATAAGGTTCGAGATGACGGTTCTAAGTGGATTATGATGGTCACTCTCCCTTATACGGTTATACCTCCAACACCTGGATGGGTAAGTGAAACTAAAGGTAAAAGTAAAGGTAAAATATGAAATAGAAACTGCATATGTTTTATAAAGTTACATAGCATGAGCATAACACATTTCTATCTCTTACTAAGCGTCAGACTCATAATTTTATGACTTGTGATGTAGGTATGCATGGTAAAGAAAGAAACAAATGAGCAACTGATGAAGAATTTATGCGATGAGATATTGTACTAGTCGGGCTAAAGAGAAAAAGAAAAATGTAAATTGTTTTTAAGTTAAGAAAAAGTTTAGTAAAGATTTTAAAGAGGAAATTTTATTCATGAAATTTTATTACATTTCTTCTCAAATGTTGTTTATTAAGAAAAGTCTTTCGCTATGTATTTTATAAAGAAACATATATGTTTAAAGTAAAGTAAAAATGAGGTTGTTACAATCATGGCTGTCCATCCTCCATCTTGGTCGTCCATCCTCATTAAGGGATGTCCGTCAGTCGATTCAACGAGCATGAACCTTCGTCTGCCAACGCTTTTGAAGAATGGTCATTCTTGTTGAGGGATGTTCGTCCCTTAATCTAATAAGCATGAACCATCATCCACCAACGCCTTTGGAGGATGACCATCCTCCATCTTGACTGTCCATTTTCGTTGAAGGACGTTTGTCCCTTCATCCAACGGGCATGAACCTTTGTCCGCCAACGTCCCTCCTCCCATTGTAGCCGTCCATCCTTATTGAAGGACGTTATTCTCTTCATCCAGTGGCCAACATCGACATCCTTCTGCCTTATGATGGCCCCAAGGTCGCTCCTCCTCATGGATCAGTGTTGGACATCTCTTGTTGTTGAAGGACATCTGTTGAACATTGGACGTCGCCGTTAGACGATCCTTGATGTTTTTAAGCGTAAAATGTGTTTGCGACGTTTGCCTAGCCTTTTTTTTTTATGGGAAACGTATTTGCAAGGTTTCTATTGTTCATTTTTTATAGTTAAAGATTTTAATGGTCCGTAAAATTTCTTTAAAATTTACCTTGTTGCTGATTCCAAAGTATAGAGCTTGTTTTGTTAATTTCTCTCAAATTTATTTCATCCTTTTTTTCACCCAACTCGTCTGGGGTGTGCTTTAAACGACATTAACCATTTAATAGAATTAAAACATTTTGTTATTGTATACTGCCTCTTTTAACAAAATATTTATTTCATTGTATTCAATCAGACCATACCCATAACATAATTCAAGTATTGTTGTGGGGTTATGGCTTCAAATTAAACTCTGTCCTTTTTTAAGTAATGAGAAATTAATAAAAATAACCATTGAATTGAAGAGTGAATGACAAATCAACCACTTAATAGTTTTTGCTACCAAATAAAACACTAAACTATGAAAAATGAACGACATAAATATCATCGTTAATCTGTTGAAAAAATGTTTAAAATGAGAAAACTTTCTAAAATGAAAAATATTCAGTTAACTTGTTCAAAATTGATTTTGGTATCAAAATGAAAATTTTCTAATTACTTGTTTGTTGAAAAATTAATATAGTTCAAGCTAAATATGTTTTCGATCCACTAAGAAAACTCACCGGAAAATCAATTTTGTAAATGTTAACTTGTTTGAAATCAATTTTGGTATCAAAATGAAATATTTTCAGTGAACTGTTTATTAAAAAATCAATATACTTCAACGTAGACATGTTTTCGTTCTATTGAGAAAACTTGCCAAAAAATTAATTGTCTGCTACAGTGAAGAATGATAAAAAAATTCAACAAATGAAGCACAAATAGTATTTTTCACAACAAAAAGATCTATTTTTGCTGTGGAAAGTGAGTCATATTCCAAGAATTCACTTTCCGTAATAGAAAGAAAACGTTATGCAGCAGAACAAAAACTTTTCATAGCAGAGTGAAAACTTTCAGCAACGAAAACTAACTTTCCGCTAAGAAAAATAAGCCATTGAAATTTTTAGTGGAAAACGTGACAGCGATGCTTGTTTCGTTGCATAAATAAATTAAAATTTTTAACAAAAAATATAATAGCAATTCATAAATTAATATTTTATTTATTAAGAATAATTATTTAATTATTATTAATATAGTAGTGACTCTTTTGTTAATTTACCTAATAATTCATCAATTGGCGTTGGCACTTTTCTTAGGCGAGAAAGAGGGTGAGGATAGTTTTGTCATTTACTTCCTTGGTCATCTCATTTTCTCCCTCCATTCTCATTCAGTCGGGAGTGCACGCGGACACAGGAAGAGAGCAGGGAGGGACTTAGTCGCCTTCTGCCTTCTCCGATCTCCAAGACGGAAATTATAGTGTAGGAGCAAGAGAATAGTGAAACCCTACATACTGTGTGGCAGCAGGTGAGGTAAGGTCTCTGCCTTTAATCTCCAAGCCTGAAACTATCTTTCTCTCCATGATTTTTCTTTTCAAAATGATATTTCCTTCAGTTCTTTGTTTGATTTTTGGCATTCCCTCTGATTTTCTCTCCAAAATTGTCTTTTCCTTCATATCTTTGTTTGATTTCTGACAATTTATGAGCAAAAGACTGTCCCCACTTTTTTTTCCTTGAAAGATGACTTCATTTGTTCTGTTATCCGATTTTGATTAGTTTTGTGAATGCCTCTTTCTTAATTAGATCACTGATGTGGATCAGATTGGTAAGCTGAACACTGAATGCTTTGGTTTTTTTCCCATTTTTCCCAGGAAGTACCATTTACTCTGATTGCATGGTGATTTTGGGGTGCTTGTTCCGTGTACCACCATATCTAATATCTCCGATTGGATTTAGTGACCGATTTATGTGGCGATTGAACTTATAAGTTTGTGTCGATTTGTTTAGTAATTTTTGAATGCTTTGTTTTTCTTTTCTTTTGCTGTGAAAAGAAGAATTTGAACAATTTGTTTCAACGGGAAGATGCAATCAAATCTGGTGCTTAATAGTTGTTTATCTATTCATTAGAAGAATAAAACGTTTTATCACTTATGCATTATGGAGCTGGCATCCATATTTTGTTTCCTCTATTATAAATGGATTCTCTTCACGATTCATCTCTCTATGAAAAACCTCAATTGGCATTAGCGTCATTTCACCTTGTTTTCCATGAAACTTCAAAAATTTTGGTTAAAATATTCTACCCTTTTAAGCTTCTTTCTTAATTATTTATATGCAATTCTTTTTTGAATTTCTTCACAGATTTGGACAGAACAATGGCTTCCTCAGATGCAAAGAAGGATACTGGGATGAGTAGTAAGGGGGGGAAATTTTCAAACGGGTTTGATATGGATTTGGACGATGATTTCGATGATGATAGCGAAGATATTGAAGAGAACATCGCACATGAATTGGGAGGAGCATTTTTAAAACGATTTTGTACAAAGGCATCAATGGCATTTTTCAATGAGTATGGCCTCATTAGTCATCAAATTAACTCATACAATGAGTTCATAAAAAATGGTCTGCAGAAAACATTTGACTTTTTTGGTGAGATGACAGTTCAACCGGGGTATGATCCCTCAAAGAAGGGAGACAGCGAGTGGCGATATGCTTCAGTAAAATTTGGGAAAGTCACTCTTGATAAGCCACGCTTCTGGGGTGGTGGAAATACTAAAGAGTACAACATGTTGCCAAGACATGCTCGGTTACAGAACATGACATACTCATCAAGGATGAAAGTGAATATTAATGTTCAGGTGACTGTCATCGTTTTCACAGACTCACCCTCTATCTCCCTGACAGGATGTGTAAACAATATTTTTATAATTGTTTATATGTTTCTAATGCCATTATCTTGTTTTTTATCGGCACTTAGGATTAATATCAATGACACTGTTCTTTTTGTGATGATGAATAGTTCGGTATTTTATACTTTTCTCATATTTTATTGTTAAGAGAGTCTTACATTTGACAATCTGGGGAAGAATGTCATTCCAATTTCTATGTGTAATTGCTGCTAATTTTTGACATTTCTCTGTAGATTTCTTACAAGGAAAACCAATTTAGTGTGAAATTCATTAGTATCTAATACAGTATTGACTGATTGTAATGTATCAGGTATATACACAAAAGTTAGTTAGTGCTGACAAATTTAAAACTGGTCAAGAGCTGCAGCTTGGTAAGGATACTGTAAGTGAAGAGAACAGGGATATAATTATAGGAAGAATCCCTGTAATGGTAAATTCTGACTTATGCTGGATGAAAGGAGTTCAGAAAGGGGATTGTGAATTCGATCATGGAGGCTATTTTCTTGTTAAAGGTGCAGAAAAGGTTGGTCATTTTTTATAGTATATTTATTATGTTATTGAAAACGTTATTAGTTATCTTTTGTGGTTTTTGCTATTTCTAAATTGTTAACCTTTTCTTTTTTACTTACCATATATATAATAATCTTATCCTTATTATTTCAGATATTTATTGCACAAGAGCAGATTTGTTTGAAGCGGCTTTGGATTTCTAATGTTCAAGGATGGACCGTTGGATACCGGTCAGAGGTGAAGAGGAATAGACTAATTATAAAGCTGCTAGGAGCATCAAAAGTTGAAGATGTAAAAGGAGAAGAGGGAGTCCTCACTGTATACTTTTTGTCAACGGAATTTCCTGTGTGGATTCTGTTTTTTGCTCTTGGTATTTCGTCTGATAAAGAAGTTGTAGATCTAATTGACTTCAGCAGTAATGACGCAACTGTTGTAAATATTCTCTTTTCTTCTATTCGAAATGCTGATAAAAACTGTGAAGCCTTTCGGAGAGGTAAAAATGCTCGGAACTACGTGGAGAAAGCAATAAAAAGTACCAAATTTCCACCGCTTGAATCAATTGAAGACTGCATTAATTCTTATCTTTTTCCGAAATTGAGAGGCTTAAAGCAAAAGGCTCGTTTTCTTGGTTACATGGTGAAGTGTCTGTTGCAGGCCTATACTGGCCGAAGGAAATGCGATAATAGGGATAATTTCAGAAACAAGAGGCTGGAATTGGCTGGTGAATTGCTTGAGCGGGAGCTAAAAGTTCATATTGCACATGCACGGAGGCGTATGGAAAAGGCTTTGCAGAGAGATCTTTATGGAGATCGTAACATTCGTGCTATTGAGCATTACTTGGATGCTTCCATTATTACCAATGGTCTGTCAAGAGCATTCTCAACTGGAGCATGGTCACACTCTTTCAAGAGGATGGAAAGGATTTCTGGTGTAGTGGCAACACTTGGGCGTACAAATCCACTTCAGACTATGGCTGAATTAAGACGAACACGACAACAGGTTGCATACACAGGGAAGGTTGGAGATGCTAGATATCCGTAAGTTTATTCATTTTGAACAATATGCTAATTTTAAATCATACTAATTCTTATTTCTGAAAGGTTGTTGCTTATTTAGTTTTAAATCATAAATTGAAAAAGTGTCACATGACAATTATAACCACCTATTACATGACAGTTTTAACTACTCATTAAATAACATTTATAACTATTAAATCAACCTTATTGGTGGCTCATCATATGGTTGAACTTTTTATGCTGTGGAAAGTTAACGTACTAATGTTATGTTTGAATTGAAATGTTGTAGACAAGGAATGCAACATTTTCTAATTTTATTTTGTGGATGCAGGCATCCCTCTCACTGGGGACAAGTTTGCTTTCTATCTACCCCTGATGGTGAAAATTGTGGGCTGGTAAAAAATTTGGCTATCACTGGATTAGTAAGCACTAACTTAGTGGAGCCTATAGTTCCTACTTTATTCAGTTGCGGAATGGAGGAATTGGTGGATGATTCTTACTCTTCACTGCATGGAAAGGATAAAGTATTTCTCAATGGAGAGTGGGTAGGAGTTTGTGACAATTCAGTTTCATTTGTGAAGAAGCTGAGGAAGATACGAGGGAAGTATTTGCCACATCAGGTTCTTATTATTTTCCTTCAGCTACCTTTTTTGCTTTAACGTGGAAGGTCTGCTTAGTTTTGCTTTTGTCTGGATCAGAAAGTTTTAACTATGGGGAGCTTATTATTTGGACAGCGATTGATGTTTTTGGAGACCTCAGAAAACTTATATCAACTAGCTGTTTTGAGATGATTTTGTGATGTGCTGTGATGAGATACTGAAAAATTTAAACAATCTATTTAAGTTAGCTCTTAAAATATTTTTAATTTCCAGCTTATGCTTTTATTTTAGCGCCTTAGCTCTCATATTAGCTTTTGTGCAGGTTGAAATCAAAAGAGATCGTGAACAGCAAGAAGTTCGCATATTTTCTGATGCGGGAAGAATACTACGTCCCCTTTTGGTTGTTGGAAAACTAAACAAGATTGATGTCTCTAAGGGAGAAAATTTCACCTTTGAATCTCTTATCAATGAGGGAATAATTGCACTTATTGGAACTGAAGAACAAGAAGACTGCCATATTGCGTGGGATATTAATTATCTTTTGAAGGACCGGGGCAATGAGAACTACACACATTGTGAACTTGATCAGTCATTCTTATTAGGTTTAAGCTGTGGGCTTATTCCATTTTTAAATCACGATCATGCTAGGAGGGTTCTATATCAGTCTCAGAAGCACTCTAATCAAGCTATTGGTATATCTACTACTAATCCCAATATCCGAGTTGATACTTTGTCTCACCAATTACACTACCCTCAGAGGCCCCTTTTCCGAACTATGGCTGCTGATTGTCTTGGGAAACCTGATTACTCATTAGGCCATAATAATGTTCTACCAAAACCAGAATTCTACAATGGTCAGAATGCTATAGTAGCTGTCAATGTTCACCAAGGCTACAACCAAGAGGATTCACTTGTGATGAACCGGGCTTCTTTGGAGCGTGGTATGTTCCGATCGGAGCATATCAGAAGTTACAAGGCTGAGGTTGATAACAAAGATGCAGTGGATAAGAGGCGGAAACTTGATGATATCGTGAAATTTGGAAAGACTCAAAGTAAAATTGGGCGTGTGGATAGCCTTGATGATGATGGTTTCCCCTACATTGGAGCAAATCTTCAGAGTGGGGATATTGTTATTGGTAGGTGTGCTGATTCTGGAGCTGACCATAGTATCAAATTAAAACACACTGAGAAGGGAATGGTTCAAAAAGTTGTGTTGTCATCCAATGACGATGGAAAGAATTATGGTGTTGTGTCTCTAAGGCAGGTAAATATGAATATAAATTGAACCTGTATTTCCACTTAGCATTCGTGGGGATTCATATTTTGTTTGTCCTCTTTTAATAGCTACGAAATCCTGAGCGCCTCTTTAAGGTAAAGTTCATTATTTAAATCTAAAACTTACAAATCTCATTTGATTAGTTTATAGAATTTTTTGCCATGATTATAGAATTTGTTTTTCCATATAACATTCTTTGGGCTTGAACTAGCTTTTTGTTTCTATTCAAGATATCAGGTTAAAATTCTGCATATGCAATTTTTTTACTTCTTGGTGCAGATACGTTCTCCATGTCTTGGAGATAAGTTTTCGAGCATGCATGGGCAAAAGGGGGTTTTGGGTTATTTGGAATCACAAGAAAACTTCCCATTCACAATGAAAGGGATAGTTCCAGATGTTGTTATAAACCCACATGCATTTCCTTCTCGACAAACTCCTGGTCAACTCTTAGAGGCTGCTCTAGGAAAGGGCATTGCCTCAGGTGGCTTGATGAGACATGCCACACCTTTCGCCACGCCCTCTGCTGAAGCCATCACAGAACAGCTTCACAGGTAAATTTATCACTGCTGTAATTATACCTCTGCTTACCTTTGGAACTTGCATGGAGCGACATCATTATTATATTGATCATATCAATGCAGACGCTTTTAGGGTAGAGTAGCGGTATTGGATAGTATGCATGTATTTTTTGGTTTTAATTTAATATTATTGGGCCTAATATCATATTCTTAACTGCAGTTTCTCGTTTCTTGGTTTATAATTACTTTGTTAGCATTAAAATGAGTGGCACTCCCATATTTTAATTTATATCTAGGATTTTATTTTGGATGAATTGTGGTCAGATTCACGTGATATTGACTGTGCATGACAGGGCTGGGTTTAATAAATGGGGAAAGGAGAGAGTATACAATGGCCGGACGGGGAAAATGGTCAAAACAATGATATTTATGGGTCCGACATTCTACCAGCGACTGGTACACATGGCTGAAGACAAAGTAAAATTTCGCAACACGGGTCCAGTCCATCCTCTCACACGACAGCCCGTGGCTGATAGGAAACGTTTTGGCGGGATCAAATTTGGCGAAATGGAGCGTGACTGCCTCATTGCCCATGGTGCGTCGGCCAACTTACACGAGCGGCTTTTTACGCTGAGTGACTCCTCCCAGATGCACATTTGCCAGAAATGTAAAAACGTCGCAAATGTGATCCAACGGCCAGTGGCCGGTGGTCGAAAGATTAGAGGCCCCTACTGTCGAGTTTGTGAGTCTGTTGACGAAATAGTGAAAGTTAATGTGCCATATGGAGCGAAATTGCTGTGCCAGGAGCTTTTTAGCATGGGTATATGTCTCAAATTTGAAACCGGGCTCTGTTAAGGTCTGGTTAGTTCATCATAGACGTGTACTGCCAGTTTTTATAGTTCTGAACTCATTATGCTCTCCCAAGTACACTTTTGATGTTAGAATCTGCCGGTATGAATTCACTTTGATACAATCATCCCCGTAGCCTAACAATTTTATTGAGAGGGTGTTTACTTTGATACAGGGTCTTACCTTTTTTTCTCAAGCACTGAAATGATATTATGCTCAAATAAAGTTGTTAGGCTTGAAACATAATCTAAGTTTAATTGAATCTAATCATCATTATAAATGAAATTTAGCATCACTTGAAAAGCTTTTTCGTGCTCTTACATGAAGCGTGGTATTGGTGAAAGTGAAACACTAAAAACATCGTACAAAATAATCTCTTCTCGTTGTAGTTACTCAAATCTCACTGTCACAAACGTAGGAAGCGCAAACCTACTTAAAAATATTTCCCGTCGTATAGGTAGTCACATAAATTGAATTTCGGTGCTACAATATGTCCCAGAAAAAACACAAGGGTGGAAACTCTACGGGAGTAATTGTAGAGATCTGCTATAATTTCACATTCAAATTGTAAGAAAAGAATTAAAGTAATTTACATTTTACTCCTTCCCTCGATCCCCCCCACCCCTCACTCTCCCTCTCTTTTCTCCTCTGCCTACCTCTCTCGTCAGCTCCCAACTGTGGGAACCACACCACTCCTCTGAAAGACGGAACAGGGAAGAAGAGGAGCTTCCCCTCCAAATGACCAGAGCTTCTGTAAGACGCCGAGCAGAAAGCTCCTCCCGCAGCTGAATGACAATCTTCGGGAAATAGCACGAGGACCCTCCATCGCCAACTGAAATTTCTTAGCTTCCTCTCCTGCTCGCATCGACGAACCAACACTCGAGCTGAGCGTGAAGTCATCTTTCGACAACCGGAACAAGTAGAGGAGGAGAAACATGATCTGGAACACCCATAAGCTTTTAGCCCAACCCAGCAAGAAAATAAACCCAGTCCAAGAACATGACCCAAATATCACCCAGACCCAGACCCAGACCCAGCTTAGCCTACCGAGCTGTCCCAAGTGGCGATTACTTGAGGTTGATAATCATATTTTAAGATTTTACTCGATGTCATTTTAAGTAAACTTAAATGTTTTGATATTTTGATTTAAGAAATTAATCTGAATATTAATTAAGAAACTAAAAACTTCCACAAATCTCTGATCTAATTCTAAGAAAATAAGATCTTTTGATAAAGTCTACTATGAGAATTAAATTAGAGGCGGGTCTTTGTCACATGATCAGTTAAATTTATGCATGCATGTCCATATTGCTCTCACCATCATAAAGCAAAGAATGAATGTAAGCAGAAACACCACAGAAGGAACGTAGAATGAAGGACAAGGAGAGGGCAGAATATCTGAGCTTTCTCAATTATAATAGCTGTGAAAATATAGCATCAGAATCATGACAACATCACAAAACAAAAATGCGTGCTTTTGAAGGAAACCAAAGTATAGTAGCCCAGAAAAATGGGCCTAAGAAGTGAGAGTTCTAGTCAATTTTCACTGACGAGTAGATAAGCCTTGTAAACCAAAAGCATGCATAGAATCCAATGGTACCAGTGAGAACGAAGAATGCATACGAAATTATAAGCATGTATCCGAAGTATAGTAGCCCAGAAACCAGCTTTGTGATTTCAAGCTTAGTAAAGAAGTAGAACGTGGAATAGAGGAAGAGATATAAAGCAGACGACCCTGACGTCAGGTATGATCTCCACCACCAAAGATAATCCTCACTACACAACTGAAAGTAGCAGAGAACGATTGTAATTTCCGCACAGGTGACGAGGAGGATGATGAAAACCAAGAAGAGGAATCCAAATATGTAGTAAAACTGGTTCAGCCAAATTGAGGTGAGAATAAAGAAGAGTTCAATGAAAACAGCTCCAAACGGGAGAATACCACCTATGAGAATCGAAAAGGCTGGGTTCATATACCAAGCCTGTTCTGGAATCTGCCTGGGGATTTTATTTGTCTTCACAGGAGCCTCAATGGCTGGCTTCTTAAAACCCACATAGCTACCCACAAAAACAAGTGGGAACGAGATACCAAACCACAAAAAGATGAGAGCAAACATCGTTCCAAATGGTACAGCTCCAGATGACTTCTGTCCCCATATGAGAGCATTTAAGCAGAAGAAAATGGCAAACACAACAGCTGGGAACATACAGGCAGTTTTTAGTGCGATTTTCTTCCACTCTGTGCCTTTGAACATTTTGTACAGACGGGCAGAAGCATAACCAGCAAAAAGACCCATGAAAACCCAAAGCAAGAGCATGGCTGTCATAAGTCCACCCCTGTTTGATGGGGAGAGAAATCCAAGGACGGCAAAAATCATAGTCACAAGCATCACTATAAAAAACTGAACTCCTGTTCCAACATGGACACAGAACAAATCAGTATTAGTTGGAGGTCTAAAAACATCCCCATGGACAAGCTTCCATCCTGTTTCTTCTTGGGCTTCTTCTTGAGTCTCCAACTCATTGTACTTTGAAATATCGCGGTAAAGGGTTCGCAGCATTATCATAGCCACCATACCAGAGAGGAAGAGCACAATCATTAAAGAATTCACAATTGAGAACCAATGAATTTGGTCATCATTCATCAAGAGATAAGCATCCCATCTAGACGCCCATTTTATGGGGCTCTCCTGGAAAAGACGATAGATTGCAATGTATAAAGTTACAACCCCTAACCAGGTATCGGTTGATGAAAAAATTAAAACAAAAACCAATTAAAGTGATATCCGCAATGAAGATAAAATAGAAGAAACAAACACCAAAAGACCTTGCGGGCATTAAATCATTACCAAGGTAGGATAAAGACAATATGCGAAGCTACCAAACCAGGATCAGGATAGTTTCTCATAAATCCAGAAGATTGTTAAAATAAAAGACAAATATTTATTAGGCATACCTGGAATTCAACATCATAAGTGAATATAATTTCTTTATTCTCTTCCACCTCTTGAGGAGAGTTGGAATTAACAACAGTATGTTTTGCATGTGGATCACAGGTTGTTAGACGAGTTTTCTCACCAACCCAATTCCCATCATATGCGTGCTTGACACTACAAATTATAGAGTCAAGTCATGTCACCACTTCCAAAAATCAGGGAGAAAGAATCAACTGGTTAAATTATAGAGTAGAGCAATTGAAAGGAGAACAACATCTACCTGAATGGTTTAACCTCAAATCCCACAATTCTGGCAGTATCAGTTTGTAAATCTTTATGATACTTGACAGTAAATGATAAATGATTATGGATAAAATGCTTTTCATTCTTGTTCTGTAGATAAAAAAACATTTAAGTATTACAACATAGCAAACAAGAAAATTGAATGAAACATTTTATTGATAGCAAATAAAGCTCACTGCATTAATTTGGCTTTTGAGCCCAACGTGATAGCCAAGCTGATAAACAGGAGGCGATTCCTGATCCTGTCTTTGAATAGGAACAACAAGAGGAAGGTTGTCCAGGATTCTGTCACATGCATGGAATATTCAGCGAAATATGCAGTACTGAAACAATATTAAGACTCCAGAATAATAAAAAGAAATACGCTTATCTTCCTATGAAAGAAAGGCCTCAGCCATACATGTTAACCCGATACTCATCACTAATCTTTTCTTTGAGCTGCTTTGCTTCTTTAGCACTAAGTTTCTCAATCCGGCATACAATATTGCACATCTGATGTTGCCCCATTTTGAACTGATAGTTTCAACCCACTCGATCAGTTAATAAAAAGAATAAATCATTCATACTCTCCTTGAGTGAGTTACCACTTACCACGTATGGGGAGTTCTCAATACGGTCACCACGAAGGACTTCTCCAAGATTTTCTGCACTATCGACAATTTCTTTTGGACGACAAAAGGGAAGTGAATAGTATGCATAAGGAAGTTGAGTCTTCACAGAGGTCAATTTGTTCACTTTCACTTTTAGTTCGTCTCCCTGCAAACCAAAAAAGATCATGCATAAGAATAACAATTTCCCTCATCAAGCCTTGATATTGTTGAGATATTTTTTTGTCAACTAGTCAATGTCATAGAATACAAAACTCGTTAGTCGACCTGGTAACCTAAAGAAAATTAATCCTTTAGGACAAACTATGATCATACTGATTTCAAATGAAGCACATAAAAAAATTCACAAAGGGATTCCATGTGGTGCTGTCAAATCCATAAATTAAATGCCGTGCCATGAAGTAAAATGCCTCGTATTCCAGCCTATCATCCACAGTATTCTCACATTTAAATGCACGATGTTTTTTTCACTAAAAAAGTAAAAATAAATAATGTTAACAAAAGATCTACCAAAAATTTGATAGGCCGAATAACTTGTTTTAGAACATCACGTCTGAGTTAAAAAAAGTCACCCATAAGACCTCCCACAGTTGATGTGATCTAAGAATAATCTTGACACTTAGGAAATAAATAACATTGACAATACAATTGCATTCATCGCCTTGAAGCAGCAGACAAGCAAATCAATCACATAGTTGCCCAATCCGCACCAGGATCGTAAGAAACAACACAAATCAAGCATCCTCAATCCAACACAAAATCACACATATAAATGATATTAAATCTCAACAACGCATCGCCATAAATAACCAGACCGTCTTAAAATCCTCGGGAGCGACCCCAGGGAGGTAGAAGCAGTTAACGGCATGGAGCAGAAGCAGAAAAATGACAGAGATCGAGAAGGCGGAAGGTGAGAGAGATCTCTTAAACGCCATGGCGTTGGAGAAAGAAGGGAATTCAACAGATCTGGAAGAAGACCGAAGTGGTCGAGTTCTTCTTCGTTAACAATCTATAACGATGGTGCGATTATATTAAACTAACTAAACACCGTCGCCTTCGAATGGGAGCTTGCACTTTCACAATTGCTTTTCCCCTCAGGACTGTTAATTGGAACACGGCCTTCATGCGACGTCGTTTTTATACTTTTGCGTCCAGTGTAATTGTTGTTTAAAACAGTATGAGTTGAGTGAGATTAGTTTTAGTCTTAATTTGAATTTTTATTTGACATTACAATTAATATTTTGTATTAGTTGAAATTCTTCAAGGAAAATTAACAAATCAACCACCATACTATAGAATCAATAATAAGTCAACTGAACAATTTTTGCTAACAATCCTGAACCATGAAAAATAGACGGATGAAACATCGTCGTCACGCTGAACCAGGAAAGAAACATTTTCAACGTAAAACTGAACCTGCAAAGAAACATATTCAAATATATCTCTGCAATTTTAATTTTACTTCAGTTTTATGCTAAAATCGGAATAATTGAAACAATGTTACCACAAAGGCGATTCCAGGAAGCTCAGGCATAGTACTCTCATCGTTGAAAATAATTATCATGTTTTAAGCTTTTCGAATATCTTCTTGTAGCTCACTCACCTCTAGATTTCACCGTCCAATTTTTATCGTCATCTTCTCTTTCCTCTTCTGGTCCATCGTCATTCAGTTTTCACCACCAATGTTTCACTTTTTGTAAAGAAAAGTAATCTTTTCTCCTTGGAAAATCATATTTTCGCCGTAAAAAGTCATCATTCCGTAGAAGAAAGTAATCTTTCTGTAGCGGAACGTTGTCGTTCCACAGGCAGAAAAGTACATTTTTGCAACAGAATATTGTCTTTTTACAGCGAAAAGTAATTGTTCCACCTGCTAAAAGTAATTTTTTAACTCTGTTAAGTAGAAATATAACATTTCGCTGTGGAAAGCTAACGTTCCGCAGCAGAACATTAACGTTTTTAACAAAAAACGTAACTGCAATGTTTCCTCCATCTATTTAGTGATTAATTTGTAATTAATTTTATATTACATTAGTTGATTTGTTAATTTTCTTATTCAAAAAAATATTAAATGCTTTTATTTAATTTTTTAAAAAAATGTAAACTTTAAATTTATAAAATTATTATATGTTATGCATAAACTATTAATTCCTGAGATCATGGAACAATTTAAATCATCACTCCGTGATTAGATCTAGAAAATGTATCTTGATTCATAACTTTAATGCGTTGTACATCTAAAATTTGTACACATGTAATTAGGACTGGGCAGGAACCGACGGAACCGAGAACCGAACCCGGAACCGAGGTCGGTTCTGGGTTCGGTTCTGGTTCTCGGTTCTGCAAATGGGTGGTAAATCGGTTCTGGTTCTTTGGTAACTTATCGGTTCTGGTTCTCGGGTATTTGGGAGAAGAACCGAAATACCCAGAACCGAAAGGAAATGCGTACTGACTGAGAGGGGGGCGAGATAGAAGACGAGCTTAAAGGAGAACTTTCGGAGCTCTTTGAAAAGGACTATGAATCCAGATCCCACGAACGAGAGGCTGGAAGCTCCGGTCTTGACACCCGGCGATCAAGAGCCGTCAGATCCCCGTCGACGATGGAGAGACGAGATCTAGAGATTGAGATCTGGAGACTTGGAATCGAGATCTTGGAGATCTGGAGTGATCTGGAGAGACGAAGTCGACACCCGAGACTGCGACTAAGACTGCGAAGGGGAGAGTCCTTTGTGCGACTGCGATTTGCGAAGGGGCGAGACCTTTGTGCGACTGCGACGGCGACGGAGACTGCGTTTGGATCGATATCGACGGCGACTGCATTGTGAAGGCGACGACAGGAACCGGAACTCAAAAATATTTTGTGAGTTATGGTGGGAACCGACAGGAACCGGACCCGGAACCGGAACCGACCTCGGTTCCGGGTTTCGGTTCCCATGTCCATCGGTTCTGGGTTCGGCTCCGGCTTCTCGGAACCGAGAACCGACTATTCGGTTCCGAACGGTCCGGAACCGGAACCGAACCCGAATTGCCCACCCCTACATGTAATAAGCTTTAGAATCTTGATTTCTCTCCCTTGACTGGTACCGTAATGTTTTTGATTAGGAGGAAATTTAATCTTAGGATAGAGAAGACAAAATCTATTACGGGAAACTATAATTCTCTCTTAATCATCAAAGAGAAGCCATTGGACCAAACCCATTAATTTATTAAATCGACTTTAATAATTTCATTGACCAAGTCATTTACGCCCACGTAATAAGATATTATTATAAAATATATCTAAGTAGTCGGCAAAATCACACCGCACTAATGGATCCGAAGCAAAACTGAGAAATTCAGTTCCATTTGTATAAAGATAGTGATGCTATCTTTGTGTCCTCCTCTAACAATCTAGACATATTTTTAATGTTTGACCGATGACATAAATTGGTAAACTTAAGCATGTGAATTAATGACAAGAATAAACAGTTTATAGAATCTTATGATCATAATTTTGTTATTATGAGATTTCTTATTGCTAAAGATCGAACGATAACCAGAAAAAGAAAATACGATGTGGGATACCAGATTTACGTGGAAAAATCCTTTAGAGAAAAAACCACGGTCAGAAGAATAAATTTACTTTGAAAATCAAAATACAACCACGAGTTTTGCGACTTTAGTTTACATCAAATTATAGAAAAAATAAAACTTTAAATGAGATTTACAATACAGGTCCACCGGCCTGACCCAATAGAATTTGAGTCACATAGAAATCTAAAAATTATTGTATAGGCCATTCACCGAACAATTGGTTAACCATCACACACGTCACAGTATTGGATGTCTATGTTATTATCATTATTACTATTGTTTCTAATTCAGTTTAGATCAAGCTTAGTTTGGTTGATTAAGTCAATCATCGAAAAATTTATCATCAAGTATAAATTTAAAAAACAGAAGAAAATGAACAGAGAGAAAAAAAAACGTGGTGGATGACGTATAAAGTCACACTTGAAATCAACCAACTCAATCGTCACATAAGATTTACTTGACGTTAAAGTTTGATTTGCACATCGACGTAATTTCAAAACATCTTTGAATATAATTACACTAATGATGATAACAAATTAGATCTCATGACTTCAATATTTGATTTGGTCAAAACTATTTATATAACTCCATAGGAATGCAATAGAACAAATTATACCATTGCAACTTCAAATTAAGTGGCATTTAAGCAATTAATCACCCTCTTAACACTCCCAAAGCCCTTAAATCTTGCCTATTACATTAGAAACGCTGCAAGAGTACTTAAACTTGGGCGTTTAAATAGCTGCTTTCTTTTAAAAAAAAATATAGGAGTACATCTTTATACAACATGAAGAAGTCTAGATCTTCGGCAATATAATACTTACACATTAAATTCCGATAAAAGGGTAAGGGTCTCCATTTCATAAGTATCTTTTCAATCATAGTTAATTTTCATGAGAGAGAGAAATTAACTTCAAGTGCTTATCGAAACGGAAGACCACCAAGGCACCAACGTATCTGATTTGTGAGAAAACTTCTAAAAAAAAATAATAATACTAATAACCGAATTCGATACAAATTAGTTCTCCGTTGTACTACGCATGCGCGCGCATGCTAACATATAAAAAATGTATAAGCATAGAAAATGAGAATAAATATCCTAATACGTTACACATTGTGAATTAAGAATAAATAAAAAGCACATTTCTATTAATTGTAAGAAAAAAAAAAAGAATTACACTAGAGAAATTAAAACTCTTTGACAAATTCTAAAATTTCAAAAATATGTTGGAAATAAATATTTAAATAAATTCAAAATTTCAAAATATTAGATTTACGGGGAATTAATTTACCCTGTGGGTTCTCAATGTCATAAATCTATAAAACATCTTATAAGCTATTCCGATCAAATGGTCAAACTAATAAAATTTTAAATTACTACATGAGTCAATATGAGGAATAATATTTGATGAATCTAAGTTATTGCGGGTTGTATTTCAAATAGTTTGAATTTTCGTCGAATCGAAAGTTAAAATGTTTAATATTATATAAGGAAATTCACAAAATAACCTTTAAAGTATGATATCAATGACAAGTCAACCACTAAATAATTTTCGTTATTGGTGAAAATAGTTCGGGTTGGTTTGGTTTTTGGTCAAAATAGAATCAAACTGACTCGGTTCGATTTTATAATTTAAAAACCGATGACAACAAGAAACCGAGTCAGAAACCGAACCTCGGTTTTAATTTTTATTGGTTCTGTTTTCGGTTCAGTTCTGTTTTTTCTAGACTTCGAAATTTGAGTATTTGGTTTTGAGCCCCATTTTTTGTCCAGTTTTGGCCGTTTTTAGGCTCAGTTTTGGGAGTTTAATAGTTCTATTTTATGCTTCATTTTATAGGTTTAAAAAATCTATTTTGGACTCCATATTATAGCTTTAAAACAATATCAATCAAACAATAATTTAATTAAACAATGATTTAATTAAACAATCATTTTATCGAACAATTATTTAATCAAACAATGATTTAACTAAACTTAACAAAATGCCAAAATCGAAAACGTACAATACTAAGTAAACATTTGCATTCCCAAAAGTTTCAACAAATATCCACAAAAAACAATATTAAACAATGATTTAATTATGCCAACAATCAAATATTTAATTATGCTAACAATAGAATTTAACTAAACTTTTCAAAAAGCTAAAACCAATAACATAAAGTCTCAATCAAATATCCACAAAAAAATAGAACCGATAAATTGAAAATCATAAAGTTTCAAACAAGCAAATAGGTTTACTTTTCCAGAGGTGAAATCAGTTTAAATCAGTTGAGTTTTAGACCAAATTGAAATCGAACCGACTCGGTTCTGTTTTAGAAAAGAAAAACATTTTTGATTAAATTAGAGTTAAAATTAACTCAAATAAAGAAAAAAAAAATAGAATTAAATTAATGATTCAAAAATGTTTTTAGGTTTAATTTTATTTTCAATGGGGTTTGATTTTTCTCAATTTTTTTCACTTACAACCGAGAATTAAACCGAAATGATCGGTTTGATTTTGTTCGATCTTATATATATATTTTTTTCATATCAAAACCAAACAGAACCGATTTCCACCCTTAATTTTTGCTAACAGCTACTTAATCACTAAACTATAAAAAATAAACAACGCAGACATCACAATTAACTATTAAAATAAACATTACCATAAAAATTTTACTAAAAAATTATTATTTATAATTTTACTTTAGGTTAAAATCACAATAATTAAAATAATTTTACCATCATCACCTCCAACAATTCCAATGGTTTTAATTTTCCCAACATCACCCATTCAATTCTCATCTTCTCTTTTCTCTTTCTCAGATCATAAATTTTCCTCATGCGGATCATTATTACTCCACCACAAAACGTTATATTTTCGCATAGGAAAATAATCGTTCTAAGTGCAAAAATTAATCTCTTCAGTATGTTCAGCGAAAAAGCAACTTCGAAATCAGATTGAGTCTCGTAGAAATTAGTCAGATCCAAAGACCTCTCGTCTATCTTGGTTTCATCCATGGCCAATCATCAAAGTTTCAGTCCTCGTATTTTGCAAATTGTTTAAAATAGGCCTTTACACGAAATCTACAATCAGACTAGTCGAATCACATAAAATTTATGGGAAAAGTACTTAAAACTATAATATCATGCAACTGAGATCTTAACAGTACTAGTAACACAATAATTAGCATTCAAAATCTTGAAATTTTCGCAAGGATAAATAACTGACAGTAGACAACATGTAATTGCACTTCAGAAAATTGCTAGACAAATCATAACATTGAAGATCGTACCAACATAATACTAAAAATAAAATAGAGCTATCCACTTGAAAATAATTACAAATATAGTAGTCATAATATAACTTGGGAGTATCATTTTATAGGTAAATTAAAGATTTTACATAATCAACAGGGAAGAGAAGCAAAATTGAAAAACCAATGCAAGTATCCAACTGCTACATTATGTCCCATTTCATGTAAGTATTTACGAGCACTTAACTACCCTGCATTGAGAGAAAAGTACCTGTCATCCCTGTCAACACGTCAATCTAAATTACCCTGCGTAAGGAGGAACCGAGATGAGTCAAACTCTGAAAGCATTCCAACAAATTATAACAGAGCTCAAATTGGTCAGAGACGACCAAAAAGGGAGTAGCCATCTAACTCAAAAACCAAAAACCCAACAAATCATCTGCTCCTGATCGCAATGGAGCCCCATTATGGCTACTCAGTTCACCATTTAGACAAACTGATTATTATTAAAGTAGACCACATATCAAGATGAAGCTGATCAAGCACATATGCCATTCAAACCAGTATTAGTTGCTAATTCATTTGTCTCAAACCCTCATGCATCACAACAACAACAACATGAAGCTTCCATGGTATTGATTGTTTTCCTCTTGGAATTTTTCATGAATTACCAACTTAATCAAATTAAATGACTTGAAGTCAACTCTAGGAATTATTAGATTTCAGTAAATTGCAAACTTCATTTTTAGAGAGTAACATTGTAGACAAAACTAAGATAAATATATAAGAAATCATTAAAGAATCTTCAAAAGCTTAAGACATTATATTTCTCAAGAGAATTATTATTATTTTTCCCTTTCGACAATTAATGTATTGCATTCCTAAATCTTGCAAATGAAGACAACAGCTTTAAACTAATCACCATCATTATTATCATGCAATACATGTTCTCAAAAATAATTCCAAAGTTTCCAATTTAATAAAATCTAATCGATGACTAGAATACAACCAAATTAATAACAATTTTAAAGTCAATTATTTTGATTAATTTGTGAATTTATGAAAAAAGAAGATGAAAGAGTGAGTAGCTGAGTAACACTTTTGTTATTTTAAAGGGTCATGCTTTGATTTGCAACCTTTAAAAAATCAATAATATCATTAAACCTCCATGCTTGTCGTCATGCACAAAAATATTAAATTCCAACCATACTAAATGACAATAATATAATATAAAACAATTAAATTACAAAAAAATAAAACAAATCAACAAAGATGTGCAGCTGTAGACTCCATCATAACAAATATCACATTGTGTCATATAAAGGCCCAGTTAAAATAATTTTTTAAAATGTAAACGTAATAATGTACTTACTTGTGTCTCGACAACCGTGGTAAAATCCATGTCATGTGAACTTTCTCCATCACCATTGTCACTTCCGTCTTTGGTCATACTGCTGCCACTTGCATCACTAATTGTTGAACCTCCACTTTGACAAGTGCGAGAATTGTGACCTGCACCCCGACACCTACTACAAGTCATGATGATATTTCTCCTGCTCAAGACTGTCCGACGTTGAGGATGAAAAACATGTCTCACTATTCGTTTTTGAGGCTTCTCTGGTAGTCTCATTATTGGTGATGGCAAAATTGAATCATCTTCATTTAGTTTTCTAGCTTCATTTCTTGCTCTTCTGGCAAGACTGGGTGTTATGTTAACATTAAAATCTCTTCTAACTGTCTCAATGATAGAAGGAATGTCCCAGTTGGCTTGACTTCTAAAAATGTTCACGTATTTCTTTGCCACCCATTTGGCAGATGCACAACGATTTTCCATCTTTCGTGAACAATTGTGAGCATCCTTATAACTCTTTATTTGATATGTAAGTTCACTTTGCATTTTTGAAGCGTAAATCCGCCATTTACATCCTTCTTGGCACACAGCCGTCAACCGTTGAGATTCACTTTTGCTGAATTTTATTTGATAACCATTTTTCAATGCATAATCTACAACTTCTTCCCTAATTGCGTTCAACGAATTATACTTCTTCCCCAAATAAAGATTTGGGAAAGAATATTCCAATTCCTCTTCATCATTATCTTCGGATTCACATAATGAATGAAGTTCATCGGCTAGAGATGCCGAGATTGAATTTTCCACTATATCAGCTACATGATCAAACGAACGAAATTCATCAGCTTGATATGCTTGAATAGCTTCTTGATTGCTAGGTTCTTCTATATCTAGAAAAACAAATCATTCACCACCAATTACATTACATAATAAGTTACAAAATAAGTTGATACAAATAATTTCTAACAAAAATTACCTCTCTTCGACATCATTTGGTGTACAACACGCAAACACTTTGATTGTTGATACTCTTTCTTTCTAAAAATCCAATTATCTGGAAAAAAAAATGCACAAATTAAAAGGTCAAACTTTATTTCCATGATAGCATTCAAAATCCCACAAACATAAAATTTATTTTACCCCAAAAAAATTGTATTAGATTATTAAAACGGCAAATAATGGATTAGCTATGGGAAAATGACTATAAGGTGGAGAAAGTGAGATTTGTAATGTAATTATAAATTCACTAGGTTATTTAATAAGATTTGAATTATTAATTTTTATCCTTTCAGGTCCTCAATTGATAGGTGTGTACCTCTACAGCATTGAAGGCCAATCACAATTGTTGATGAGCTTGTAGTTGTACTTTCTTGAAGAGCATGTAGTGGGAAATAAACTCTCTCGAATAAGTATAAGTGGTAGCTGTTAGAAAGAAAATTTATAAGTTGAGGGAAAAGAAGGTAACAATAAACTAAGAAGTCAATAATATTGAGAATATAAAGCAACTTGTATATGTCAAGAGAGGCCGCACACTATCTACAATTTAAAAGATTAGACAACAGACAATTCAACGTTTCAATGTCAATAAGTTGAACTACGCTAAAATTTCTTTTTAAAAACACATTGTTTCTCAATTGCTTACACGTCATACAAAAACAAATTTTGACACACATCACACACATCTAGTAGCCCAGATGCTATTATCATGTCCACACTAAATCTTTTCAAGCATTGATGTTTTAATTTAAACCTGAAAAACATTCCCAAATATTAAACCTGTAAATCCAAAATAAAACAATGAACGAGGCAGGTCTATGGTGGTTCAGTCCAAGAATCAGTGAAGATTCTTGCACCTTCATTCACTCAAAAGGCTATCCAATGTATTGACCATTAATAAATATTCCAAAAAGTAAACATCAACTGGTGCATACACTTTCAAGATCAGTTAGACCAACCAGTAGAGAGAGCAGAGAACAGAGAAATAATGTAAACAAAAAGCATAAGAACAGCATAACAAAATAACAGACAACCAGAGATTTAAGCCATAACATATACCGATCACAAAAATAGATCAAGAAAAAACAAGAACGAGGGAGATATAGAAGATCACCCATTGTTCTTATAGGAATAAGAACACAGAACACCATACCAGCGGAAAAGCAGAACCCAACTGTATATCGAAGACCTCCGATCAAGTTCTGAAACTCAAGCTCAACGCCAGAAAAGGAATTCTCTTCCACCGAACTCCTCCTTCCCAAAGTCCACGCTCTCTCTCTCTCTCTGCCAGAGCCCCTTCCTCCGCCGATCTCGAGAAGAAAGAACAAACCGCTCTAGGGTTGGAAGAAAAACAATATTTATAGGAACCCTAACTTAACCACAAAAAGAAACCCTCCCGATTTTAACCACGGTCAGGTTACCTGGCGCAGCTAAAATGGATTTAAAATAATTTATTTTTTAATATTGAAAAAGACATTTGGATTTGGTGAATCCGTCGTCGCTTTTGTCTCTTTGGCTACAAGAGACATTGTGGTTTCTATATTTACTTAGGTTGGTTGTTTCTCAATACTAGGCCGGCCCCAACAAATCGTTAGCCATTCACCATCATAACAAACTAATACTCAATTTGGAAGATGAAAGAAATTGCTAGAAATTCTAAACACTAAAAGATTTAGCTTCAAGAAAAATGACAAGTAACAATAAAAATTGTGACCGGGACACATCGACATGCATGCGCGTATCACATGTTTAACCATTAATATTTTTCTTAAAGACGGGAAACTCTAACAAAACTAGTCATAAGATCTCATCCCAATAATCAACATGGTCGAGTTTACTGTGGAGCTTCCATTGAATAATCAACATTGATCATGTTTCCACGATCCATAATCTCAACATCCCATTTCCAGTCAACAAAGTAACCAAAAGTACAAAACCATAAGAGTTAGCTCCTATGGCTATCAAAAAGTAGCAGTTCCTGGAAGAAAATAAAAATATACAGCTCAAAATAAATTATAGGCTCCACCAATTGACTACTGCAGAATGAAAATACATTGGAAGGAAAAATTCGATCAAAAAGTATGGGAAGTCCCGCTGTGTAACTTATAAAGTAATCATTTGCTTTTTAAGAGAGAACACTCTCACAGGCCTTTACCTCAGCAGCCTTAGCTTCCAAAATTGCTTGCCCCGAAGGGCTTGAATTTATGCTTCTAACTGCACCACCAAAGATGGAAGTCCTGTAAAAGTTATCTTCCACCTTTGTTAGAATTTCCTTCACAACTTTCAAGTCCAAGCCCCCAATCAAAAACATATTTCCTAAAACCTCTCCAAAATTATTAGGAGCTTTTGGCAAATCGATGGCAATATCATCCATCATCGAGGCATAAAGAAGGCACCCAGCACCTATATCTAGAGCAGTCAATGTGTCCTTATTGAACAGGTACCCGAGAAGCTTGCTGACCGGTTCCACACATGGTGGAACCTTTTCTAGCGAAAGAGCAATTGCTTCTTTAACGACCTCTGGGTGATAGGCAGGGGATTTCAAGTCCTCCACACACTGCAGAGCTTCATCAAGAAGTCGAACACTGAAATATTCCTCTAGAAGTGAAACAGCTTTCTTATGAAGATCTGCAGGATTAGACCTTGTTGAGGGAAGTTCCGGCTTCTTGGGAGAGGGTTTCGCTGAGACAGCTGTAGCCACAGACTTAGAGTTGTGAGTGACAGGAGGATCTATCCCAGCAATATTACTAGGATGGGATAAAGGAGGGGCATTACTACCCTGCAACAAGGCGCTTGTTTTTCCTGTTATTATACCACCACTTCCCTGGGGAAGATATTTTGAATTTAGGGACAGTATTTTGCCAATTAAATGAGGTTGCACACGTCCAGCAGACTGCATAGGACTGTCATTTCTTACAGTTGATCGATATCGAGGAACTTCCCAATTGTCACCATCAAGCCCAGGCATACCAGGCATCCTTCTCGTTCCAGGCATACCAGGCATTAAACCTCCTGACCCAGGTCTGCCTATGGGGAAACCTTCAGGGCTTATTCCCCCAATGCCGGTAGCATCACGACCATTTCTCATTATTGCAGTTGAACCAGGACGTAGCCCTAAATTTTTTTCTGCCTCCGAATGGATTTCAGTAATAGTCTTTGCTTTCACCTGCCAAACCAAAAACAGCCATCCATAAAGCTATTAAGATTAAAAATTCAAACAGTTTCTGCAAACAAACAAGAGAACCAAATAGAGGAAACGATTAACAGAAAAAAATAAACTAACTTAGCATTGACCATAAAAAAATTCGCCCTCCCAACCCCAACAAAACAATAACTTCAAGATACGAAATGATGACCTCTTCACGTCTTGGAACCCAGATGTTAGCACGCAAATCAATAAGGTCACGAACCATGAACCTCAATCTAGGTGCAAGTTGGGTGTTTGTAGTCAGTTCCTTCAGCCTGCTAAAATACCTATCATTGACTCTTCGAGATCTTGGACCATCATCCAGTTGCTTACCAATGGTGCTAAAAAATTGACATATGGCCTCAACATTTTCCTCAGCTGGAGACACTTTCCCTTCAGATTCCAAAAGCTCCTGCACCATAGAGAGACTGTGATACAAGAGTTCGAAGTTTAAACATTGATCTAAGGGGGTAAAAAAACAACCTGAACAATATGATGAACAACTTTTACAGACACCATCTTCTGCTTCAATAGTTCACCAATGAGGCGTATGTTTCCAAGAGTTCGCAGTTTAACCATTCTTTCCTTGTCTCTTCGATCGGTGTCTAGATCAGGATCTGCCATCTGCCTAATTTCTGCCCTCAGATTGTCGGCATTTTCAAACGCCTCTTGACAAATATCCAACAGAACTCGTTTAAAGGTGATATCTGTCCCTTTGGGCTCATCAGATGGGAATGGAGGAAGCTTGTCATTAAGATCAGAGCATAAAAGAGCATACATGGGACAAAATGTTGGTTCCAGTACAGCTTTATCAAATATAAGTGAGATAACACCCTGCATGGCAAAGAAGCCTACCACTATAAGCAACAATGGAAGTAATTTAAGTAGAACCACCAAAAATTTGCCAAATAACATATAAATATATAAAACAGACCTTTAGAATATCAGGGGTTGTTATTCCAGAGTTAATCAGCTGACCCTTGAGGACGTCAAACTTCTCAGGGGTCAATTTATTAAGTATACTGCAAAAAAAATGACACATTGTCCAAAAAAAATTTAATTCAAAGAGAAAAAATTCAAAACAAAACTCCAAATGTTATAACTACCGTAGAAAATCATTTTAAACCATTTAACTTAGTATTAAAATTAACATTCATAATTACCCTTTCACTGCTTTTAAGACACGTTCCTTCTCAGATAGATTTCCACCACGCAATGACCATGGAACTTCAGCCTTGATAAGAGATGGGGTAGGACCTACCTGGTGACATAAGAAATCTCAAGAATTAAGGGCCATCATTCCCCAGACGATATACACGTTCAAGAAAAATATCCAACAAAATGAAAGTGACCCAATAACATGTATTTGCTTTAAAAGTACCAAAGAAAAATTCTTACCCCTTGACTAGAAATTTGTGCCCCAGCAAACTGGGATTTTGATTGATCTTGTTGACCATTAACATCTTGAGACCTTAAATCCTTATTGTCATTCCAAGATCTCTCCTCACCAGAGGCAGGCAACTGTGCAGACCGACCACGCCAATCACGGTTGTCTAGTTCAGAATAACGACTTTGGGAGGGAAGATGTGACTGATACGGCATTAAAAATAAATTTGTTTTAATTTCTTATGATATTAATCAAAATCATATGAATTTATGGAGAAAAAGATAAACAAATAAACAACCAATGTAACTATATTGTCCAACGTCAATGGACTGCAACTTGCAAAAACTAGTGAGAGATAAGATGTCATCACATACAAAAAAGGGGTAAAAACAGGATGGATAAAGTTTTCCCTAGCCAAAACAAACTTAAGGTTAAATAAGTCAAAAAGTAAAGAAATGCAGCAAAGAATTAACTTCTTTTATCAGTATGAAAAAGAATTAACTCACATTGTTATCTGCACCTGCACGAGCCAATGTTGGATCTTCACCGAAAAACTCAATATCAATTTCTAGTTTGATCTTTAATATATCTTCAGGAACAGTTTTGACCTAAATATGCCAAATACTTCATAATCATACCCAACTCATCACAATAGGACACTTTTTGCAAATATCAAATTTATTCTCCACACATTATAGTGAGAACAAAGAAAAATATACTTGAGTTCTAGTTCTAAAAGCAACAAACCCCTCTAAGCTGCAATAGCTGATCTCGGGTGTACATGATACGCTCATGTCCTTCAAAATGCAAGTCTCCACTCTGATACACAAGCAAGTTACAAATCAACACAAGCTCTATGCCAATTCCAGATTCATAAGTTCATCATGTGACAAATAGACACAAATAATAGCAACGTGCTAAAAGAAAATCACAAAGACGTCAACAATCAAAGATTTGATACCAACAATTTATGTAGTGATTTCAGCGATATCAGCATTCAAATCAATTTAGGAATGCATGTTATACATAAACATTGAGCTGGTCTAACAATGCAACATGACTCATCACACAAGTAAATAAAAGAACAACCGATCAGGAACAGTAATAACTAATGTAATCTTCCATATGGTAGATAGAAATTCTTCTGATGGCGTACCATCAGAGAAAATTATCAAATAAATAGTCACTTGACCACTTGGCCATTTCGCCACTTAGTGCTTAACAGATTAAATGGTTGTTTTATAAAAATAGCAATTGAGTTCACTATTTAACCAGATTCCAGTAAATGAAATGTATAAAACAAAAGAGAACTTTGCATCATTTTAAAATTGGTAAAACAGTACCATATAAACAGGACGAGCAAAAAAGAACAATCATTAAACAAAAAGGAATGTGTAAAAGAGTGCTTTAACTCTTTATGTAATGCAGGTTCTTTATAGGCCTCATTCACTCAAAGCATGCCCACCTAAAAGCCAGCATATCATTCTTTGTCCATATTTACAGCAAGAACACGTACTTGAGTGCCCTACCAAGAATTAGGACAGGGAAATTGACTGGGAGTTGCAGATATAATAAATCACTATTTGGAACGAATTTTTCATTAATGTGGAAAAAAAAAATTTCCTCAGATCAAGGGGAGGAATAGAAAAAAAGAGAATTGCTTTCTTCAGTTCTTGACTTTTAAGGCAAGAGAAGACATATGACAAAGACATAACTCCGGACAAAAAATGAGGTCATTCTGCAAGTACGATGAAAAGATACCAGGCATTTGAGACTTTTCTCATAGCTAAACTCCGACATGTTATTTTCTCTTTTTGAATGATGCTGATCTTTTTTATACTGAAAAAAAAAAGTGGCGGGAGAAAAGAACAGGATAATAACACATAAGAGAAAGGAAGTAAAGAACAAGAACAATATTCACTGCATTGCTACAATTCCTCGCATGAACATAAGAACAGAATCAGCAACCAATTTCATTCAACTGATTAATCAAAAAGAACAATCCAACCCATGATACTATAAAAGAGAAGGAAGAGGGACCCGGAGAATTCAATGCTGTCAGCAACTACAGGAATTAAGAACTTCGTGGAAACTGCTACACAAGAATCTAAAGGCAGAACTAGGGACAGAGAAACGAAAAATCCCAAAACAAAAAGAAGCTAGAAAGGAAAAATTCACGTTGAAAAGATAACTAGAACAGAAAGAAAAGCCATTCCCAACCTTCTAGATCTGTAGAATCAGAGTTTCCTAATCAGAGTAAAACTTCATAAAACTGCATACTTAAATTGTGTATACGGAAACGACATACATTGATAGATATAGTCCCATATTGTTAAATTAATTCTTTTTTTTTTTAGCGACAGCTATGATTTCAAATAGACCTTGAGGGCAGGTGCGGCGCCGCCATGAGGACGCAAGGTCGTAGCGTCGGAGGAAGAAGATTCAAAGCGAGGGGTGAAGAATTTAGAGCCACGAAAGCCACCACCGCCACCTGGTCTCAAGCTTATCGCCGTCTGATCTGCCTGCATAACTCGGAGCAAAAAAATTCTGAGAAATTGAAGAAGAAGACACCGAGAGTGTTACAAACACTAATTGAGAGATAAGAAAAAGGAATTGAATTAGGGTCTGGAGATGGAGTGAGAGGGAGGGAGGGTCCTCTCTGTGTCTGAGGTTCTCTGAAACTCTTCGCAGATGCAAAGAGAGAGACAGACAGGAGATGCGCATCCGCGCCAACGAAACCCTTGTTATTATTATCATTGCCGTTTTTATCTTCTTTTATTTCTTTCCTTTTCTATTTTATTTTATTTTAGGGTAATAAACCAAAATAAAAATAAAAATAAAAAGCATGGACAATAAAGACAACACCAAACCAAATCTCAAACTAATTGTACGAGCACTTATATTAAACTATAAATAAAATTAATCTCGTAATCATGATTTTTATTAAAAAACATCTCACGAACATCCCTTGACGTCGAAGGACGTCTAAGGATCATGAACGTCTTTCAGCATTGAAAGATGTCCATGGTTGATCATTGGCCGTCATATGGTGTTGGAGGACGCCCACTTTCTGTCTATGTATACCCCTTTACATGAAGGCAGACGAACATACTTATATAATAGACTTCAGCGTCTTCACGTTACGTCCGCTCCCTAAGAAAGACATCCGTTAATCTATAAACATTAATAAGAAGAATATATGTCTTTGCATTTACATAGACACAGACGTTCGTATTCAAAATAGTGGATGTCTACTCATTAGAAAGGACGTTTGTTAATATATTAACGTTCATAGGAAGAACGTTATTCATAAGGAGTAGACATCTACTATTTTTAGTACAGATATCCCCATTTGAAAATGTTTTTTAACGGAAAACATAACTGTAAGATTTATCTCGTTCATTTTTCATAGTCAAATATTTTAGTTATTAGCAAACTTAATTTAAGGTTTAGGTTGTTACTCATCCCATGGTTAAAAGGTTTATCTTTTGTTAATTTTTTTTAAACTCGTTCTTATATATCTATATATTCTCCGTATAAAAATGTGAATGATTTTTTAGCCATTTATTTGATTTTCATTTTTCTCATTTAAATTTAAGAATGATTTATTTGATTTTTTTCTCATTTATTTGATTTTTTTTAAGAATGATTTTGGCTTTCTTGTTTTTCATTTATTGATTCAAATCTAATTAATGTTTTATATTATTTCAATAATAATTTTGAATTTCTTCAATAATACATTAAAGGAAAATTAACCGCAGACTCTATAATTTAGAATAAACGATAAGTCAAACCCTGAAGAAATTTTGTTAATAACAAAAACTTTAAACTATAAGAAATTCTTGCCGAAAACCTCGTAGTTACGGGTGGGAACGGTTCAGTTTGGTTCGATTTTGGCAGAATTAGAACCAAACTGACTCGGTTCGGTTTCGGATTTTGCAAACAGAAACCAAACCGAGAATAGTGGAAAACCGAACCTCGCTTTCAGTTCTAATCGGTTCGGTTTCGGTTTGGTTTTTCATGCCCTCAATTTTTATGTGTTCGGTTCGATTTTTCAATTTTTTACTCCATTTTTAAGTCGATTCTGTTCTTTCAGTTTAATTTAGCAAAAATAATTAAAAATGAGTATGCAGCTTCACTCCACTATAAACATTCAAACTGTTGAACAAACCATCATCACTCATCAATTCACAGAGTCATCAATTCATCAGTTCATCTTCTCCCTGAAAGGCTGAAACAAACTACAGAGCATGGAGTTTAACATGAGACTTCACTCTTCAACTTAATTCAACAATCAACATCAGACTTCAACGTTCCTATTTCTCCAAAAAATAAATACCCAACATTGAACATTTCCACCATTCATCTCTCCAGAAAAAAAAAATTACAAGTCTAAATAAAATGCATAATCCTGTAATGCAAAACACAAATTGATCTAGATCTCTCATCTCTCAATAGAAGAAATATCATCAATCAATTTAAATAAAATACCTCACTCTATAATGCATGGATAAAGAATGTAAAAAACTACGAAGTAACAAATGAAACACCGAACATTTTACCTTAGAACTCAAACGAATAGGTGTTGAATCCAAATCCTCCATTCGTCAATGTCATCACATTGTGTTACTGCATTATGCAATACTAACAATGATAAATGAAATACTAACAATGATAAAATAACAATTTCTATAAAATACTAACAATGATAAATGAAATGAATAATTCAACTACAAAAATCCAATAAACAGAAACAATATCACCTGAGAGAATATCAATCTTCGTTTGCGACTGTTATAAAATCATCCATATCTACAAACATAACATATTTGAAATACAAACATACATAACAACAAAATACAGTTTACCCAATTCATAACAACAACAGATTTAAGATCACATATTTATGCAATGCTAAACCTAACAGATTTAAGATACAAATTTAACAACATAGTAATTCAACATTTATGAAACAGACGGTTAACATCAAGCATTAATGTTTAGATTGATTATTGCCTTTTATTTCTGAACTTAAAAACACTTTGAAATTTAGTTTATTGAAAATGTTTTTTTTTTTTTACAGAGTAGAATGCAAACCTAATTGCAGAAGCTAGATCTTCAGATTGAGCTACCTTCAACAGGCATCCAAACTTAAGATATAAACTTAACAACACAGTAATTCAACATTTATGAAATAGACGATTAAAATTTACCCTAACCTCACCTGAATGAGTTGATTTGGAATTGGAAGCACTGCTTGTGAATAAACAACATGTCACCTAAAAACAATGATTTCAAAATGGGTGTGAAGACTGTAAAGATTGATAAAGCCCAACCTATGAAGATTGACAAAGCCGAACCTGTGAACTGTGAAGATTGCACGGTGAGACTTCAACCTTCACTGGGGTGGAAACACTGGTTAGTGAGTTCAAATCGCCGATGTTCGGCTAGTGACTTTGTGTAATACCCCAATTTTTCGTAACTGGATTTAATAGGGATAATTGGAAAGTAATTGGGGGTAATCAGATTAATTGGATAATTATCAATGTATTACCAAGGATGTAATTGACAATTATTATCAAGAGACGTTCGAAATTGGAAAATTTAAGCTGGACCCATAATTACCACCAAGAAATATTCGGAATAAATCAAGAATTGGAATTGGGTTGAGAATAATTTAATTAAATGAATGATTTAATTAAATTATTAAAGAATAATTTAATTGAGTAAAAAGAGAATTTAAATTAAAAGAAAAAAATTAAATAGAATTAGTAGGAATTAAAATAAAAGAAAAATTAGATTAAAGGGGGGTAGGAGTCGAATCGGTTCAGCTGAATCGGTCCGATTTTGAGTAGAAGGGGACAATTGTCCTGCTCGTGTTTCTGTAGTTAAGAATATGTGAGAGAGAAAGAGAGAGGGAGCGAGCGACGAGGGAGATGGGCGATCGTGAGAGGGCGAATCGTGAGAGACACTCCTATAATTGCTGATGTGAGCCGGTGAAGAGGGTTTGTCTGGTGGTTTAGACGAGAGTTGAGAGAAAAGAGAAGGGGAGAGGGAGAATTCTTCTGGCAATTTTTGAAGAGACATAAATGGAGAGGGAGACTTGGGTGTGAGTGGCGATTGGGGTGAGGACTCGGGTGACTCCCCCGATCGCGAAGTTGGAGTCCAGCGTGCGACAGGCAAGGCGTGGTCCGACGGATGGCGGGTTCGACTCTTCTGGCAGTTCGAACGACGAGAGTTCGCCCCAGCTAGTGCATACTAAATGAGGGCTTAGGGCTACGAATGGGGGACGGTTTTGGCTGCCGGGTTCTCTTCAGTCGAAGCTCAGCGTGAGTCTAAGCCTTCGGGAGTGGTTTCAATTCTGGCAGCGTCTTCTCTGCGAGGTAAGGCTTTTGCAAAATTTGGATTTCTCGGCCTCCATCGTCAGTGATTTCCTTTAGTTTGTTGGATTGCCTAGCGATGAATTGTCCGATTGTGCAGTGGGTGTTTGAGATGGACAGAAAAGAAGAAGAAGACTGATGGAGTAGAGGAAGATGGAGAGGGAGAGTTTCCTCTCGCGGGTGCATAGGATGATGGAGCTCCCTGCTTCTTTAGATTCCTTTGGGTGTGCCTCTGGTATGGGATTTCCTCCTCTGTTTGTGGATTTATGGATTTTGTTAGGGTTTATGCTTTGGATTCTCTGGAAATTATTGATGAGTTGTCTGCTATATGCATGATGTGGCTTATGCTCTCTGTTTTGGTTGCTCAATCGAATGGTCTGTGCTACGGGGTTTGGATGAATGCTCTGTTGGTATTAAAATGCTCTCTGTGTTTACCGCTTTTGTAAAGTTCCGGATTTTTTTAAATCATTTTAACAACTTAATTACAATTTATTTATATTAAATAGATTTATCAGAGTGCAATAAAATCTGAATCGTTAATAAATCATTCTTTCATTTTTTATTCTTTCATTTTTCATTCTTAAAAGAAATTATTCATAAAAATTTTGCAGAAGCATACTTAACGAGAAAACAACTTTTACTGGAAACACCATTCAAAACATAGTTGAAGTTCAATTCCAAAGTTACGGGATTACATAGCCCAATTATTCAAATAAAAACACAACTTCATTTCTTTATTTCCTCATTTCCATACCATACCATACTACTACTCCGCTGGCGCCATTGTCGGACCAACCGCAGGCTCCACCGGAATGTCCTCTTCCTTAACTGCTGGCATAACTCCCTCGTTGTCTACACCACAAGTAAGGACGTGAGCTTACGCTCAGTAAAGATAGGGGAAAACAATTATGCATTTCACTCTTTTAGTTCTCGTTGGAAGGGGCCACCCATCCAACTCTTTCATTACATTCGTTTTTCTTTATTCGTTCATTAAACTCATACATCGAGCCTGGAGATTGAGGGTTTTCCTTTGAGATGGTCTAGGTGTACGGAAACTAACCACCTGTGGGCTACTAGTCCCTTTCCCATCTTGGTAAGGGTGTATCCTAGTAGCTAGACTAGATCCGGACTACCCATCTACCTCAACTCCCTAGTTCTGGCATATACCCGCCTTTAGGGTTTGTTCTTGTCTTTCTATCCCGGCATATACCCGCCTTTAGGGTTCTTTCTATCACGGCATATACCAGCCTTTAGGGTTCTTTCTATTCCGGCATATACCCGCCTTTAGGGTTCTTTCTTTTCATAGTCTTTTTCCTCACTTATGCATGTGAGTACCACCCAAGTGGTTACTCCCTACTTAGTTTCTATTAATCATGGACTCAATCTAACATTTTCCTTAACAACATCTTAACATAACACAAGGAACACATCTCATAACAATAAACAATGGAAGAAGAAATGAACATATAACATACAACAAACTATGAACACATATATATATTGAAAAATATCAAAGAAGCACTGAGCATATAAAAATGAAATCTCTACTTTTCATTCCATTCATTTGCATCACTTTTCATACTAACATTGCAATTCTAGCATATTGATAAGTCAATTCTAGCATATTGATAAGTTTTATACTTTCATTCAAATCATCTCTACTTCCATTCAGTTATTAAGACTAAACATACGTGCGATAACATTACTATATATCAATGGAAACAAATGATAAAATCTAAATAGAGAAATCAGGATAAAAAAATACCAACATATTCACACACTCACACACCTAAATCCTTTTTCTCTCCTCACTTATCCTTATTAGTAGTAGTTTTGTAATTATCATGTTAAACTTTTGGTGATTATTATCCTAAACCGAAAAATGTGAAATCTATACATCTAATAATTTGTGAATAAAAGATGCAGAAACTCAACAATGGCATCATTTCACACTACTCTTTAAACTTTTCTCCATGTCTATGTTTAGCTCATTCTTTACTTGTCTTGCATTACTATCATCAAATTTCTTCTTTCCTTATCATGTAAACGTCATAAAATAAATATCTTAACCCAAACACACCAGTAAAACATAAACCAGAAAAACTGCATAATATCTTCCTTTCTCTTTTACATTTCCTTTGCTTAGGATCCATTTTTTTCCTTTCTTTAGTCCTTAGCTTAATGACTTTCACATTTTTAACTCAACTCGTAAACATATAAGTCATGTGACAATTGTACAAGTTCATACAAGTCCAACAAGGAGATTATAATTCATGCTAAACCAGAAAATTTATGCATAACCATCACTTGGCTTCTTTCCATCATAACCATCATCCTCTTCTTTCTATCATATTTATCTACCATATTCTTAAATCATTTTGTGCTAAGAATTATCAAGTCATTTTCGTGCTATTGGTTTTCACTAGGATAAGTGTAGGAACTACAAACTAAAATTTCCAGAAAGTTGTAAAACATGAAAACATTGCAACAAAACACAACATAATACTTGTGGGTAGGGCTTAGACGGCCAAGACACACCCTTTCCTTACCTGAATATCCTCACGTACGACAACTCCCTTCCTTGGAAATTCATCCCACATCAGGAAACGTAGCCGCTCAGCAGGAAACGTAGCAGCTCATATGAAGAGAGAGGAATAAATAAAGGAGAAGACTTACCAGGAGACACGGGAGAGACCAAGCGTGCAACCTAGGGTGGGCTACGAGCTGCTGTTAGTCTTCTCCACCGAAAGTATGCGTAATTAAGTCAAGAAATCCAAACTTCGTCATTGTTTTCTGACTTTTCTTTCTTTTTAAAATCGCAGATCTGGTGCATTGCGGACGCCGTACAGTCGTCCGCGGCGTCCGCGGCATCCGCGTCTCCAAAATTGCACAGCAATTGGCGTCCTAAACAGGCATCCTCTGCGTCCGATTTGCGTTTGCGGACGCTATTTGGCCGTCCGCCTCGTCCGCATGCGTCGTCCGCATGAATCAAAATTGGACAGATTCAATGCGGACTCCAATTTATGCATCCGCGGCGTCCGCATTTCCCCTATCGTCGTCCGAAACCACATAATTCCATCATTTTTCACATTTTCTCTTAAATCTTTCCCCAATTAAACGTCTACGAGGTTATACCTCGCAACTTAACATTCATAATACGATGTAACTTAGAAACATCCACACTTTTATTTTTAAAACAAAAACGATTACATCGTTAATCGAGAAAATTGGAATTAGGTTATTACAGCTTTCTAGTTTTTATGGATTAAGTCTGTGATTGTTGTTGAAAGTGGAAGAATATATCTGTAAGAACATTAGGAATTATGCTTTGAGTTTTTTGAGGATTTTGATGGATGATCTGCTCTGTTAATGGAAGAGGATGGTCCTCTGTGTATTTACTGCTTTGTTGGTGGGTTGGATATATTCTCTCTAAATCACAGTTATGAGGAATAGTGGTATAAAATGTTGAACTTCTTATTGCTTTGTGATGGAACCTGTAAATGGTTATTGGAGGGTTGGTATTGACAGTTATATATTTAATTAATTTATGGAATTGTGGAGGATAGTATATGTCGATTTGGAATGCTCTTTGTTGTTTTGGATTTTGGAATTATGTTACGTAATAAATGAGAATTTATGGTATTAAGTTGTTAAAAATAATCAACTATGGGATTAAGGTTAATTAACGTAGGTATTGATGAATATATATATATATATATATATATATATATATATATATATATATATATATATTTGATTTTGAAGATATTAGAAAAAGAGAACTCTAAGGTGCTATATTGTAGTGAAGACTGGCAAGGTAAGTGTGTGCTTTGGTCTTCGTGCCCTACATCGCAAGAATAGGATATACATATTTCGTTGTTTATCACTTTATTAGATTAGTAGATTATTGAGTATGCCTATTGTTTTAAAAGCATGTTTACCATTGTTAATAGCACGTTTCGTTGTTTACTGTTTTTAAAAGCATGTCTACAGTTGTTAATGACACGTTTCGTTGTTTACTGTTTTTACAGCATCTCTACAATTTTTATAGCACGTTCTATGAATCGCACGTTGAGTGTTTATTTATATTTCTTATTTATATATTAGAAATTGTATGCATTCACAAACATCATGCATTACGATTTTCAAAGTATACGAAAATAGTTTTCATGCACAGTTTTGAAAAAGAAATGGAAAATAAAAACGAAACAAAGTACAAACAAACGATTAAAAAAGATAAATAAAAAGGTTTATGTGGTCCGGTAGCTTAGCCCTGCACATGAACAAAAGATAAAAGTTTGTGTGGTCTGGTAGCCCTAGCCCTACACATGAACAAAAGATAAAGGTTTCTGTGGTCCGGTAGCTCAGCCCGTCATACGAACAAAAGAAAAGAAAAGAGGCATGTGGTCCGGTAGCTCAGTCCGACACATAACCCAACGAAAGAAAAAGATAAAAGTTTTTGTGGTCTGGTAGTTCAGCCTGACACAGGAACAAAAGAAAAAAAAACATGAAAAGAGAAACGGATGAGGAAACAGAAACGGAAACGATATGCACATAGATATGGAAACGGAAATGGAAACGAAAACGGAAACAAAAACGGAAACGGAAACGAGTCTTCTGAAACAAAAACGGATACAGATATGGATACGGAAACGGAAACGGTATGAGGACAGATACGGAAACAGAAACGGAAATGAAAACTGAAATGAGTTTCCAAAAATGGAAACAGATACAGATACAGATACGAATACGAATACAGATACAAAAACAGACACGAGAACAGATACGGAAACGCGTACGATCATAGATACCTAAACAAATACAGAAACGGGAATAGAAACAGAAACAAAAAAAAGTACGAAACATGAAAAGATAAAAGTTAAAAGGAAAAAAAAAAAGAAAAGAGAAACTGCATACGATTTTAAATGGCACAACATGTACATCTAGCATATTAGGTATTATCACTTATTGATCATTAGACTCATAGTTTATGATTTGCGATGTAGGTACAAGTACGAGTGAATATGACGAACATATTAAGGAGAAATTGATGAAGAATTTGCACGAGTGAGTCTTGTGGCTAGCTAGACTAATGAAGTTAAAGTGAGAAAATAGTTTTGTAAATATAAAGCAACAATTTATTTATTGTCTTTTAAAATGAACAATTTATGCTTCTGCTATAGAATGTTTTATGTTTTCGCTATTAATTAAGAAAAATAAATTTTATAATTATATTCTTCCACTGTTTATAACGATTTTAGTAACGAGTCAAAGAAAAATTGATTTTAACTATTCGATTTTAAGAAAAGAACTCTAATTTTAATTTAAAAGGTTTTAAAGAAAAACTTCCGCTAATGTTTTATAAAAGTTTTAAATTTAACGCGATCTTTAAAAGCAAATAAAAAATTGGGTCGTTACAATAATTATCCTAGACTTAACATGATGAAATTTGGGGTATTACATCTAAACTTATGTGAATCTACTGTTTAGTCGGGTTTCCTTAGTCAAAATAACATTGTTCTTATCCTCGTTTTATTTCACCGCGAACACGTTTTTCCTTCGAAATGATGACGTCCTTTTAGATTCACGGACATGTTCCTTTCCTCATACATGTTTCCTTCCACAACTTCCAATCCATATGACGACGTTTAATCTTCCAGTGTCTAGCACAATGGCACCTTTCTCTTCCTATCGCACTCCAGTGGCATCCTTCCTTGATTTGACGATCCACGTTTCATCTTCAATTAAATCCAACGGGTCTTCCTCCTTCCACACAAAATCTTTTTTTTCCACGAAAGCATCTTTTTCTTGATCCAATGACTCTTGTCTCATCCGTCTTGTTAATCCAATGATCCCCCTCTCTTCCACAAATAATTTTTCTCTCTCGCGGAAACATCTTTTCCTTCTGCACTCTCCCATTCAACGGTTGATTGTTTGCCTGCTCTTCTCATCCGATGGTCATTATTTCATCCATTCTTTTCCTTTCTCTCGCAAACATATTCCTTTCTAAAAAGGAATCTTTTCATTCTGCCATCTCTCATCCAACAACTATAAACTCTTCCATTTATTTTAATCTAATAGTCTATGTATCCTCTGCTCTTCCCAAACATTTTCGCATATTCGTTGGCTCTCGCGGATGCCATCGCCTGACAATTTTCAATAGTGTACATCTCCTCCAAAATGACGACGTTTGTTAAATCTCGGACAACATCTCTAATTTTTTGTGCATCCAATTTTTCCATTCCAACCTCTATCCAACTTAATATATTATTTTATTTTTTTAATGAAAATTCTTTACATATATATATATATATATATTAACACAAAATATATCAATTTTAAATAACCCATAATATATATACCTATATACTCTTAATCACAATTTCTTTTTTAATAATAATTGTCATTACTTTTCGTATAAAAATTGTTGTCACTATAAGGAAGAGAAAATAGAATATAATAATAAAAATTGAACGGATGAAATTGAGAAAATGGATGAGCTACTGGAAGATGTTTGAAAAATTAAAAATGTGAAAATTGTTTTTGACGATAAAAAATCTATATCGAAACTTTCCGACATCGTCTTCATGGTGAGATTACTTTAATAATTTTAGCATAAAATTAGAATTGTAAAATAGTAATGTTTTAATATTATTTTTACTAAAATATTTCTTTCATAGGTAATGATGATTATTTAATTTATTAAGTAATTAGTGGTGTTGATTTGATAATTTCCCAAAAATAAAATAGAAAACTGAAGACAGGATAAGTTTCGGCTTTGCGTAGCTGATCCTTTGAGTGATCGATCGTCGCCAGAAATGGAGCTTACCCCGCAGCAGCTGAGTCTCTACGATGGTTCAGATCCATCGAAGCCGATTTACGTGGCTGTGAAGGGCCGCATCTTCGACGTTACGACTGGAAAATCCTTCTACGGCCCTGGAGGTTCATACACCATGTTCGCAGGCAAGGACGCTACCCGAGCTCTTGCCAAGATGTCCAAAAACGAAGAGGACATTACCTCCTCTGTCGACGGTCTCTCTGAGAAGGAGATCGGAATTCTCGACGACTGGGAAAAGAAATTCGAAGCCAAATACCACGTTGTCGGTCGTGTCGTTTCGTAAGATCTTCAGCAGCGTTATAATTATGCTTTTATGTATGTCCGCGTTCGAAAACTTATATCATAAATTGAACGTTTTTATGTGGTATTTGTGATTGTCTAAGAACTTGGCAACTTTGTTTAGTATGTATGTCAGGGGTTCAAGACAGAATATTTACACTCAGGATAATTTATTAAATAAAAATGAGGAATGTGGATTTGATGTCCATCCCTATTATATTCTGTGTTTAGGTTTATTGGTTGCTAATTTTATTTGATTCAGTATCATGTGCACTAATGAGATTCTATCAGATTGTCTGTATAACGTAGGCCCCTCAACATCATCATATCTGTTTGTTTGATGGCGGTTCCATATTTACTAATGGCAAATTTGAGCTTAATCTGGCTTGTACATTTTGTGTTTTCTTCTTCCTGCTACGAATATGGCATAATTTGGTGAGAATCTCTGTGCAGGGTTGTGATGGTAGTGTTGATTAATGATATCTGCAATCAATGCTCATCTCTGTTTGTATAAGTTGCTTGAGTGAAATGAATTGGTTCTGTTAACTAGGGTTGTGTCGAGAAGTTGATACGAGAAATGATCTCCGATATGGTGTTGAAGGCGCGATAGTTTACCTCAAATAAGCAGTGTATCAGTTAAACCCTGCAAAAATTGATTTCTTGGTTTGGGATTGACATTACAGCATATGGTATCAATAGACTGTTTGTTGGTTTTATAGTAACTGCGATCGTTTCCATGTTTCTAGTTTCTGGAAATGTAGAAGGTTACATTTGTAGTTTTGAAGTGGACTTACATTGAAATTTTGATGTCATGCAAGAAGTGCCTCAAATGTGCAATTGACATTTTAAATTTTGCTATGTGTGATATTTGGAAATTTTAATTGGTTCTTGCTAATCATCCTGCAATTTTGTTTTGTCTGCATTGGCTTGATCTCTGTCGTTATTTGGAAATTTTGAGGGAATTTTTTTTATTCCCATGAATAGCTCGACTTGAGGCTGCATAAGGAATGATGATTATTTCCTTAACGCTGACTGTGAACGTCTTGTCAATAATTTTACTGCTCTGAACTCTTCTCATTGTTTGCTTCTCTCATTTTTTTCCAAATGTTACCATAAATATCACATGCAAAAGCTTCTGGTGAAGAAGCAGTGGTCAGAGCAGGATTTTAAGGTAATGTTTAAGGTAAGACAAGTAAGTGGTATAGCCGTTGTATTGTGAGAGTGTTTGTTTTGTCAGTCTACAAGTAATTTTCTGAGTGTTTTCAGTGGTAAACTCTCCAATTGGGTGAGTGATTTGAGCATGATATAGAGAGAGAGGTCACAAGTGTGCTTCTCGAAGTCTCCTCACTGCCATTTCAATATGGCCTGCAGTCCACTGGGGGTGGATTTCTTCTGTGCAAAAGTTTATATCAATCTAAGTTATTATCTCTTGATTTTCTTCATTTTTAGCTTTTGGGTTTGTGTATTTCATAAGAACTGTGAGATGTAAGGTCACCATGTTTAGGGCTGTGCGGTTCGGTTGGTTAGGTTGTGGAGGAAAGAAACCAAACCAAAACAAGTTCTCGAAACGAATAAACCAAAGTCATCCAAACCAGGCCAGTCGGGTTTTCTTCAAAGCCAATTCAACCAAACTGCTGCGGCATGAAAACTGAATCGAGCAGAATCAATTGCTCTGTCAAATGGTGCCGGTTCAATGAAATTGAGTAGTGGTCCAAAAACCTAAAAGTCAAGCGTCTTCATTGTTCAGTAATTTCAACAAAGAATAAGCAATTGTTTGTTGGCACTCAAAGCAGTAAAAACGTAAGGCCTAAACGGATGTGCATTGTTGGCCATCTATTTCAGCTCATAAAAACATCAAATCAAAAGGGTACTTCTAAATGCTACAAAGATTTCTTATTTTCATGAAAAACATTACACACAACGTACCCACTAAGAAAGTTTGAAGTTGTCATTAATGGTGGAAAGATGGAGGTTAAAGAGGCAGAGTGAAGAGAAATAAATAGGTTTCTCTTCTTAGTTGATAGGACTAGAGAAATTTGATAAATCATTCAGCACTGACCAGCACCGCCTTTCCTTCTTCACCAAGTCGTTTCCAAACAGAGCTTAAAGCTTTTTCATTTCCTTCTTCCATCGCTTCTCTTTCTTTCTCTTATTATCAGATCGGTAGGGTCTGCTGAATCAACTCCGACCCATTTTTCCTTTTCTCTCCTATACCTCCAAATCCAGTGTCGATTCTTGTTTGCCCTTTTTTTCATGATTGTTTTTCAGCATCGACATCTTGTTTGAACTGTTGCGGTGATTTCTGTCAAAAAAAAAAAATCTGGTTTTCTACTAATCTCAATCAGTATGTCCTCGAGAAACTCTTCATACAGTAACCCAATACCCTGCAAGCATCTTGCAGATTATAAGCTTAGGTATGGGTTAAACGCCTATAAATCTATCCAAAAATGCCTCAAGACTACACCAAATGGGAGAACTCGAATTCAAAACCTAGATACAGAGATACCCAAATGCTGTTCTTGTAATAGGTACGAAGGTAGACTTTATTTTTGCTTGATTTGCTCTTCAATCTCTTGTTCGAACCACACCCTTTTGCATATCGAATCGGAAGATAGCCACGCTATCGCCGTGGACGTCGATAGGGCCGAGCTCTACTGCTGCGTGTGCTCTGATCAGGTCTATGATCCGGATTTCGATAAGTGTGTGATGACGAAACACATCAATGGGTTCCCCAAAGATTTGGAAGAAGCCGAAAGTATAGGAGAAAGGTTGAGTAAGAGGAGGAAATTGAGTTCGATGTTTGGAGAAGAGTCTCTCGATTCGAAGAAATTGAAATCTTTGAATTCTCTGAGAGATCTGAGACAGAAATCGTGTTATCCATTAGCTTTAAGGGGTTTGAATAATTTGGGCAATACTTGTTTCATGAATTCCATTTTGCAAGTACTGATTCATTCGCCCCCTTTTAGAAATTATTTCTTGACTGATCAGCACAATCGACAAGCCTGCCAGAAAAGATCAGCCGACCACCTTTGTTTGCCGTGTGACATTGCTGCCATTTTCTCAGCTGCATTTTCCGCGGATCGGACCCCTTATAGTCCTGCTCCATTTCTTTACAGGTCCGCCATTGTTGTGTTTGCTTTCTCTCTTCGTGTTGATCTAAGTGTCGTGGTTTTGATTGATTATGTCTGCTTTAGGATATCTTGATTGAGAGTATCCACATTCATTGCTCTGAATCAATGATTGCTTTGCGTTTGGTGAAAACTATAATTCATTTGGCTTCAGTGATCCACCAAATATTTGAAAAAACTGGTTCATATTTTCAATGTTTGTGTTCTTGGAGTCTTCAATCTCCTTTTTATGTCCTATAGTTTCCCCCCCACTATTTGGAAATAAGGTTCTAAATCATGAAACTTGATTCACATTTCAAGTTGGTGGCAGCACTCAACCAATCTAGCCAGTTACGAGCAGCAGGACGCCCACGAATTCTTCATTTCCCTACTAGACAGCATCCACGAGAAAGAGGCGAAAGCAAGAAATCACATTCGAGGTAATCTCGTGCCGACTTTAGCAAAACAATCACTTTATATATCTCATATTGATATAGCTACATTCATTATTGTCATTCGGCATTCCTTAAGAGTTTTTTTAATTTGAAAAGTTATTTAATTATGAATTCATAGTAGTAGCTGCAGAATTAGTGCTTTTTTCAAAGTTAAAACCTCATGAAAATTGCTATATTCCTATAAAATTATGGGTGAGAGAGAAATTCTTCTATCAATTTGAATTTTATAACTTTCAAGAAAGGTTCATTTGTTTTTTTCCTCATGAGATGGTTATTTTTGAGTAGGTAATGGAGATTGCAAATGTATTGCCCACAAGGTATTCTCTGGACAATTGAGATCAGATGTCACTTGTATGACTTGTGGATTTACTTCAACAACATTAGACCCGTGTCTCGATATTTCGCTCGACTTGAACAAGAGAAATTACTCTTCGCGAGATATAGCTGATAAATCTGTCAAACCCGTAGAAGCAAACAGTATATCTACGCTTTACGGATGTTTGGATTTGTTCACCAGGCTGGAGAAATTGGGATCGGATCAGAAACTTTTTTGCCAAAACTGTCTAGAGCGACAGAATTCGTTGAAGCAAATGTCAATAAGAAGGCTTCCATTAGTCTTGTGCTTGCACATGAAGCGCTTCGAGCATTCGACTGTCAAGAACACATCAAAAAAGATCGATCGCTATTTGCACTTCCCGTTTTCCTTGGACATGATGCCATATTTGTCGTCTACGATTGTGAGGAACAGATTTGGAAACAGGATCTTCGCTTTTGAGGGTGATGAATCTGATGTTTCAACCGAGTTTGAGATTTTTGCCGTGATTGCTCATTTTGGGACCCTTGAATCTGGTCATTACGTGACTTATTTACGTTTAAGGGACCAATGGTACAAATGCGACGACGCTTGGATCACGAAGGTGGATGAAGGGGCGGTGAGAAATTCGCAATGTTATATGATGTTTTATCTGCAGAAAATGCTCTGCTACAAATTGAACGATGATTTTGGTTGCCTGCCGATTACGCCCTGCAGGGACTCCCCATACCATTCGGTTGCTGGCTGCTGCTGAGAGACAGCATTGTGGTAGATGTTTAGCTGATTGTTTTTGAAATAATGCAATATTCTGTGGGTTTTGAAGAAAATTTCTTTGAACCAGAGTTCTTCCTCGGGATTTCAACTCGATCAAAAACTGATTGAACTGTAAAGCAATTTGAATTTTGATATTCGGGATAATCGGAATATTGATAACGCAGTTTGAGCAGATCTTGGATTGTTGATGCTCCTCCTCATTAACGCCTTTACACTTCAATTTCCTCAACATTACCAATTCATTCCTGAGATTCACCCAATCTTACACTTCTCTAAGCTTGAACCAAGAGTTGTACTGCATTCAATTTCAACACTATCAATAAAAACTGAGAGAGTACACGGGCAGATTGAAAAACTGCAGTCAATTTACTGGGTTTTGTGAACGAACAGTTAAAACTGAAAAAAGTTGACATTTTTAACCATAAAAGGACCACCTTTTTATTGTATGCATCGACCAAAACTGGGTGTCAATATTGTGTCATGCATGACCTAGTGTCTTCTCGCATGTCGTCAGCTTTAACATTCCCCAGGAGTTGGAGCCGAGAAGAGGAGGGGACCTCGGCTAAGCTTGTTATGGTCTCACAAATACACCACCTTATGGCGTATCATTTGACGTAAGAATAGGCTCTGAAACAAAGTCGGGAGGCAGGGTTCATCTGGGTTCCATAATCTCAGTAATTATCTTGCCAACGAGATCTTTCTCATAGACAATTGATATGCTGATTCCTTTGTCGCCACGTTTCATTTATTCCTTCGAATTAGCATATGGGCATGTGAGTTTCATGGTCTTATCGTGAAAATGAAATGTGCCATCTTATAGCAAATAGGTTGAAATCTGCCATGGGCGATTTCTTACTGGCTAGAATTTGTGGAGGGAGTGGGGCAAAGACATTTCAATAAGTTGGCACTCTTTATGCTTCTAATCTGGTACTGTTTTTCAATGGAGTGTTTTGACTGATCACTTTCTAGTATATATGTTCATCGCAATAATATCACGTTCCATAAATGTAAACTGGTCTGTCAGCTCGTGCTTGATCCTCTTTGAATGTCTACTTCCCCGCGTAGACTCCATCTTCACGCTTATACAAATTATTCACTTTGCCACTATTTTTTCATAAACTTATTTTAAAATACGTTGTATTAAATAAGAAGGATAACACTATTTATAAATTATATATAAAACTTATGTTTTTAATAATAAATTTTACGTGTTAATTTTTTCGCATAATTTTCGATCATAGCGCCCATATGTAAATTTTGGTTAAATCGGTAAAATGAGATGATTCCCAAGTGGTGAGTTAATTAAGAAAATAAATTTAGTAACTTATTTTAGCTAAAAAATTATTGTTGATTAGCGTGTTGAAATGGGTTGAAATTTGAATCCAAAATTTGGATTGAATTTATTTAATATATTTTAACATGTATATTTGTTATTTAAATTATTTTTTTAGAAGAAATAAGAAGGGAGAGTATTAACTTTTGTGAAAGCTGTTTGTTGGTGAGTATTATCATTTTTTCCCTCTATTTTTTAGTATGAAATTTGAGTTTTTGTTTTGCCTTATATTCGAACTTAGAAACTCGAATTCGGAGGAAATTTCTAGTTTATATTGGTAGAATTGGAGTCTATGCAAGGTTATTTATCATTGTAAGTCGAAAATCAGGCTAAAACTGCAGGTTTTTTTTTTTTTTTTTGTAGGAAAACTGTGCCCTAACTTCGTCCTGGTCGACATCTGTGCGGTGTCCGGTCAACAAGTAGAGTTGGGAATGCATGGGTTGTTTTTCGGTCCACCAGAACGCGTCTAATCGACTGGAGCAGTTGACCGCTGAAGCGGGTCCTGTCGATCACAGACGCACCTCCAGTGGACCAGGGCCATTTCAGTCGAGCGTCGTTCTGTTTCTGGTCTATAGCAAATTGGGAAAATTGTCCAGGAATAGTCTCAGGTTCATCGCAGGAGGTCCCTGGTCGACCGCACAGTGTATTTGGTCATGTTTTTGGGCCATTTGTGCGTTAGTCAAGTTTTTAGACTTGGTATAAGACCCTACCATTGATGGAAATTCTTGCCCTTTTGCAAGGCTTTAGGCTCGGTTCAATTTATTGATTTCGAGCCGGTCTCCAATAAAGTCATATTCGATTGGCTTTAGATGAGTCTCTTCGACTATTGAGTCTTGGAGGATTGCATGCATGTCTTATTGACCGCTGTGAGGTTCCAATTGACCGTCGACATGTCTTGTCAACACTAAATGGTCCCGGTTGACCATCGTTGAGTCTAGTTGATATTGCTAGGTCCCGATTGACCTTTGCTTTACCCCACGACTGTTGAGTGGTCTCGTTTGACCACTGTGATGCCTTATCGACTATTGTTGGGTTCAAATGATTTCAGTTATGTCTCTCGACTGCTGAGTTGTTCAGGTCGAGCATGTCGTGTTCCGTCGAATGTCACTGTGTCTTGTCAATCAGTGGGTCTTTCTGGTTGTCTATTGAAGTGTCGTGTCAACCGTGGTTATGTTTTAGTCGACTGTACTGTTTGTTTCTCGGAGTTGGGTTTATCGAACTCCATTTAGCTTCACCAACCATATCTGGTTCTTAGCCCGACTTCCTGTTTCAGTCTAGGACTCTTGGGTATTCCTAGATGTGATTTTCGGTTTGGGACTAGTGGGTGTCCCTAGAGACCATCATGGATTTCTAGCCTTAATTGGAACCTATCTTTTACCCCTTATGTGATTGTTGAGATTTTGACATCGACTTTGTTATAGGTTTTGAAGATGTCATTGGTTTCGACCCTCACTCCCAATAACGCGTGGAGTTGACTAGTCAGTAAGGTTGTCGTGGTCGTCATCAATGTGTGAATTTTTATACTTTATGCACTGCATTGTATAATTTTTTCAAACTGATAGTTTGTGGGATACCACATCTGAAAACCCGATAGGGACTGTTCGACAACCCCTCTGTTTTCATGTGTACATATGTTTTTTCACATTTACTTTATCGTACATGGTACTGTTTGATATTCTGTGTATATATATATTGAGAGGATGAATCATCTTGATACTTAAGGCAGTTTTGGCACTAAAACATTACGATGCTATCTCGTACAATCTTCTACTGTGAGAAGATTGATTGTTTGTACGTGCGAAATGGTGATAGGGCATTTGTCACAACCCAAAAGGGACCCGAGACAGAATAGGGAACGACCCGACCCAAAGGATCGAATCGTCTGACCCATTTCACTTAAAATTTTATTAATTAATAGCGGAAGACTTAAATATTAGTTATAGCCAAGGCCCAACAAAGCTAATCAAGTCCAACAAGTGATATCAGATAGTAAAACAATATAATCCAAAATGAAATAACTGTGAAAAAATTTAAGAATATGGATTACAATCATCTAAATAAAATATACCTCACAAAAATCTCTCATGGGAGAATACTAAAATAAAAATAAAACTTCGCTGAATCTAAACTTGACTTGGCAATTGGAAATCCAACTGATAAAATCCCGAAAGGTGTCATTGGGGTGAGTTGACTAAACTCAATAGAGATTATGTTTTTAAAGAAAAATTTAATTAAAATGTTGTTTAAGTATGCATGAATTTAAACCTCACGTTTCATAAATTCCTTTCAGAAAATGGTGTACAAAAGGGCATGTGTATGACGTCACCCACTAATATGTAGTATGTAATTAAAATAAGTCATTGTTGTACAAATTAAAAATCACAGTGAAAATGGAGTCACTCACGGACTTTGGCCATACCATGTCATAGGCATATTACAGAATAAAGGCGATGCTCGGCGATCGCAAAAGCCAAAGAAATACCCTGATCAGGTTAAGAGATTCGCAACCCAATGACACGACACATACAGTTGTCCTATTACCTATTTGCTAGCCTCACGACATCCCTTGTATTATGAAAGACGTCCATTGTGAGGCTAGCAACATCCGTAATTGGCAGAACGACATCGTCTTGAGGCGAGGGACGTCCGTCTTAATTGAGAGAATTCACGCGTTTTCAAAACGTGTGTACCTTGCACGTGACCCCTTCAACATTAAAGAATTTGGAGTCCATCTTGACCGTCAATTTCAATCTAGGGATCTCCCTCGTTTGATCCAACAGCCATGGACAATCGTCCGCCATCACCTTTGGAAAATGGCAGATTCAATCATGATCGTCAATCCCTATAAGAGACGTCCCTTCCTCCATCCAATGGCCATGGACGATCGTCCACCATCTCCTTTGGAAATTGATAGATTCAATCCTAGCCGTATATTCCAAGTAGGGGATGTTCTTCCTCGATCCAATGGCGAATAAAGATCGTCAGCCATCGCCCAATAATAGTTCCAACGACCATTCGTCTTCCAACAGGTAGGAGGGACGTCCCTCGTCCGCCGATAATTGACGTCCTTTGTCTCCGTTCGATGGTCCTTAGCATCAATGAAAGAGAGACATTAACGTTGACGGATTTGGACGAGAAACGTGACTGCGAGGTCACTGATGAAAATTTTGCATAGTATAGGGTTTAAGTTGTTAGTAAAATTTCTTCAGGGTTTCATTTGTCGTTGATCTCAAACTATAGGGTCTGCAGTGTTAATTTTCCTTGTTTAAATAATATAAAAAAATTTATTTATGCACTTGAAATATAATCATATGAACCCATTATAAAAAAAAAATCTTTTTGCCAATTTTATCAAAATAACTTGCCAATATTATTTATAGAGAAATTAACACTATAGACTCTATAGTTTGCAATCAATGATAAGTCAAACCCTGAAGAAATTTTGCATCGCAGTCACGTTTCCTGTTCAAATTTGTCGATTTTAACGCCTCGATTTTGTTGACTCCAAGAACCGTCGAACGGAGACGAAGAATGTCAATTATCGGGACTGAGGGACGTCCCTCTTGCCCGTTGGAAGACGGACGGTCGTTGGAACGATTATCGAGGGATGGCAGACGTCCCTCATTGGCCGTTGGATTGAGGAAGGACGTCCCCGCTCGGAATTGATGGCCATGATTGAATCTATCAATTTTCAAAGGCGATGGCAGATGATCGTTCAAGGCCGTTAGATAAAGGGAGGGGCATCCCTTATAGGGATTGACAACTAGGATTAAATTTTCCATTTTTCAAAGACGATGGCAGAAGATCGCCCATGGCCGTTGGATTGAGCGAGGGACGTCCCTGGTGGGGATTGACGGCCAGGATTGAATCTGGCATTTTCCAGGCGGATGACAATCCATGGCCGTTGGATCAAGCGAGAGACGTCCCTGGATCGGAATGGACAGTCAGGATGGACTCCAAATTAATTTCACTTGAAAGGTTATGTGCAAGGCACACATGTTTTTAAAAAGCGTGAATTCCCTCAATTAAGACGGATGTCCATCGCTCAAAACGAACATCACTTGACCTATTTTGGACGTCTCACTCCCATAATGGACGTCTCTCACCCAAAGACTACGTCGTTCTGCCCATAATGGACGTCTCTCGTCTTAAGACTTCGTTGTTCAGGCCATAACAGACATTCTTATTAATACGAGGGACATCCGTTTTCAACCAAAGGTCCTTCTCTTAACGCTAAACGACAGTGTTTCTCCTCTCGATTGACGTCTCTCATCTCGATTGGCTATACTATATAATCGCGTAGGACGTCCCTGCGAGTGCAAGCAACCCTAAATCCCTGAACACAATCAAACGAATAGCAAAGTTTTTGAGTGTTGCACATCACATGGAGTCAAGGAGTGTTGCACCATCTATTGTTGAAGAATCCATTGACTGCGGAATGGAGGTGGATCCTATTTCGACAGTTGAGACCTATGAGCATCATTTGTTCTATCACAAACCTGGTATAGAGGTACATTAAATCTTGGCATCTCTGGACGCGGAGCTTTGTTCAATACGTGACTCAAGTGATGATGATTGGGTAGAGAGTATGCATCCTTAACTAGAATGTTCGTCCTCGGAGCTTTGTCTGAGGAAGAAGTATAGTTCATTGAACAAAATTAGAGAACAACTAGTTGATTATGCTTTGAAGAATGGGCATGAGATAAAGTTCGTCAAAAGTGAACGTCATCATTTGACTACTGTGTGCAAGGATGGATGCACTTGGCAACTTCAAGCTTCAAAAATGAAAGGTGAACTTACCTTTCAAATTAAAAGCTATAATGAGGCGCACACATGTGCATGACAAATGGAAAGTCGACACACTTCTTACAAATGGGTGGCAGACCAATATTTGGATAGGTTCAAAAGTCAGCCCACGTGGGATGTTCCTTCCATTATTGAGACTGTCAGGAAGGACTATAATGTCAACATTACCCTGAGTCTTGCCATAAGTGCCAGAAATTTAGCCCTGAACCTGAATGAAGGGGATGGTGACGAACAATAGAAGCTACTGTGGTCGTACGCAGAAGAGATTAGAAGATCCGATCCCGACAACACATTGGTATTGGTGGTGGTGGTAGATATGTTTGAGCTTATGCACTGTCCAAGTCCAATATTTAAAAGGATGTACATGTGTTTGGATGCGTGAAAGAGAGGTCTAAGGGAGTTTGGTAGACCCTTCATTTGCCTAGATGGTTGTCACCTGAAGGGGTCTTGCCCAGACCAGTTGCTCACAGCCGTCAGCATTGACGTCGATGATGGAATTATCCAGTTGCTGTGGCACTTGTTGAATCGGAATGCAGAGACTCCTGTTCTTGATTTTTGTGTTGCTTGCTTTTGAACTTAGACAGTGATATAGGCAGGGGATAGACATTTATTTTTGATCGACAAAAGAGGTTGGTGCCTACTATCGAACAATATGCACTAGCAGTTAAGCATCATTTCTGCCTCAGACACTTGTATGCCAATTTTAAAAAAACATTCCAGGAAATTTGTACAAAAATATCATGTGGAAGACAGCTAAGGTTACAACATCATCGCAATTTCAGAAAAGATGAATAAACTACTTGTGCTCGACCAGACAGCACACGCATATCTGCAGAAAATTAACCCGAGGTGTTGGTCAAAACATGCTTTCAGTTCTGTCCCAAAGTGCGACATGAGCCTCAACAATTTGAGCGAGTGCTACAACGCCGGCCTCTTGCCAGCCCGGGACAAACCAATCCTCACTATGTTCAAGATGATTAGAACAAGCATCATGTGTAGGATCGTTAAGAAAAATGACAAGATGGTCGAGTCAATGGATCTATTGTGTCCTAAGACCACAAAGAAACTTGTCAATCTACAACATGCGGCTCGGAATTGGTGTCCAACACTTGCAGGAGCTAATCGGTTTCAGGTCAGTGATAGTAATGAACGGTATGTAGTCGATTTGGACACGCACACCTGTAACTGTTACTGGTGGGAGCTTACTGGAATCTCATGCGTGCATGTCATCCTGTGCATCAATTTTATGAGAACTTCAGTTGAGGATTACGTGCATGTATGGTATCATCAGGATATATTTATGAGGATATACTCCCATTTTGCTCGACCTGTCAGTGGCCACCACATGTAGGGGTGGAAATCGGTTCGGTTCGAACCAAGTAACCGAACCGAACCGAAATGATTTTACTTGGTTCGGTTCAGTTTTAAAAGGCAAAAAACTAAATTTAAAACCGAACCGAATATAACAGAAATATTCGGTTCGGTTCATGGTTTTAATAAAGAAAAACTGAGTAAAATCGAACCGAAATAAATCTAAACCAACCCATTTAACCTAATTCCAAGAATCTACTATTTAGGATTACACTTACAATTTTTTTTTTACAAATTTTTCTTAAATAATAAAATTATAATCTAATTATTTAGATTTTACATCATATCAATATATCATTTCAATTTATCATAATTTAATATAAATATTTAAAATAATAAATTATATGAATTAACAAATGAAAGACACATAAACGTCATACCAAATATTGTTTATACTATTTGAAAACCGAAAAACTAAGAAAATCTAAATTTTTTAGTTTTTTCAAAATCCGAACCAAAAAAACTGAAAACCGAACCGAGGAAAACCAAAAATCGAGGTTCAATTTTTTATCGGTTTTCCAATGGATTTGGTTCGGTTTTAGTTTTTTATTTTCAAAATTGAATCAAGTCGGTTCGGTTTCAATTCACTATAAAACCAAACCAAACCAAACCGATTCCACCCCTAACCACATGTGGCCTGAAAAGAACCAGGATCCAATTCTGCTGCAGCCAGTTAAGAAACTCCTAGGTCAGTCTTGAAGAGTACGGGAGGCGAACAAGCCCCATAGCCGCACGGTACTCAACAGGAGACATGTCCCTATGGCATACAGCCGTTGTCATGGTGTGACCCACGATGTCCGCTCTTGTCAAAGTGGAGGCTCAGCCGCTGGCATGGCAAGTGGCAGTGGCAGAGTAGGACTCTTACAAGACACCTTCATGGGTTTTACCATTGTTGCTGATACACAGGTGCGTAGATTGTTACGCTTTCATATGTTGTTCTAACTATGTGTGCTTTGTATGACATAATATTGTTTTTGTGTTTTGTAGGAGTCTGTCGCTCCACACCCGCATCCTTAACCATGGTGCTTCTATAAGTGATATTCTATTTGTTTATGTATATGTTAATGTCCTAATTGTACATATGTGTACCCCAAATTTTATCATCATGAGTATAAGATTAAGATTTTATCATTTCAATGCTTAGTGAGTTAAATGTGTTGGAATTGTGATATGCGGTATAAATTCTAAATATTATTGTGATATGTCGATCAGCTTCTTTATAGATTCAAACTTAGGAAAAATAGCGTTCACTCGGTGAACAATCGTCATAACGGACGTCCCTCATAACATATGCTTTAACAGATGCTTCATTACTCAAGTTCTATTAAGCATATTGCCTAATCTGTGGTGGTTCTTCCCATTCTTCTTGAAGGGATTATTTCTTCTTTCATCAAAGAAGGTGTGTTCCAAATTTCAGATTCAAAGCTTACAAAACAAGGGAGTTATTGGCTTCCAAAGATGGACTGAGACAACGGACGATGGAAATCGCAGAAAGGACTTCCCTCTTATTTTGGACGTTCGAATTTATCTTATTTTCCTTCAGCAATTGATGAGCCCTCAGTATAACGGACTTTCTTATCCCTAAAACAGACATCCTTTGCCGACAAATGGACAACTCTCATCCACTAGGGGACATCCCTCGCCCAAAAAAACAGCATTCAAATTGCAACAAACAAAACCAAAAAACAGAGATACAACAACCAAAATCAAAACCAACAACCAACAAGCAGAGATACAATATCCAAAACCAAAACCAAAACCAATAAACATAGATAAAAAATCTCAATTGAGGCACTTTTTAAAAGTTTTTTTAGTTCTTGTAGTTCTTGCAGTTTTTTCAGTTCTTGCAATTTTTGCATCTTTTGCAGTTGTTGCATCTTTTGCAGTTGTTGCATTTTTGCATTTGTTGCCTGGTTGTCCCGGATATTGATGACCTTGAACTGCAAGTTGGGGTTCATCTTGACATAAGTGATTTGCTCGTAAAGGTCCTTCGGTATGTGCGGGTTGTGAAGGTGGAAGCCTTGATGCGGACACTGGGCAATCACTGACTTCCATAAAGGACGAGAGACTTGACATATGCCATGTAGGCTGCAATTGAGAGGCAAAATTAGTTTGTTACATCTTTCAAAGCGCAAGGTGAGAAAATATACCAGATTTTATCTGTCAGTGCCATGACAATTGCAATTGCCTCCGGCAACATCACTTAGTACCCATAATGTGTGTGCACGTCAATCAATGACATGAACCATATCTACTTCAGGTGTGACTGAAATAAAATCCATATATTATACGAGGAAAAAATATTGCATGAATGAATACAAGTGCCTTACATGGATCCAACCAAGAGTTAGCAGTCCCTCCTTCATTTGAACCTCAAATATCTCCCCCTCATTCAATGTCAGCATTGTATTTATTTATTTATTTTCAATAACTGCGTCTTGTACATTGGTTAACAATTCTTACCTAGTCCAAAGCTTCCGATTGCTTTGGAACGAGAAGGGTTGTTATTGAACAGGTTTCTTTACTTTAAAAAATGACAACACACCGCATAATGTCTTCAGTAAGCAATCAAATCATATTGTTTCTTACCTTGGAGCAGCAAAGTATAGCACACGTCTCCTTGTCATTCTTGGTATTTTGCATGTGCCAGTGTCATGAACTCGTCCATCAATTTCACAAGCTGCAATAAAAAATCAGTGTAAATGTAAATTCAACACATTGTACAAAATCAAATTGAAGACATACCACTTGCACTTTTAGCAGTGCATCAGGTTAGGCCTCAGAATTGCTTCTGTCGATAGAGAACCCGTTTCCAATATCTTCTGAACTTTGGCAAGGGTTGGAGGAGAGGACGGTTGCCTGATGATAGAAGACCTACACAACTTTAAAACATTGTTAATCAACAGTACTAAGGCATACATGGAAAGTGCATGTAAGCTAAAAGACATACTTTGATCCGTCCGGACCATCATCCAATGATGTAGGAGAAGCTGATGAAGGAGCTGCCTGGGCTACTAGAAGAGCTGACTCGATTACTGGAGAAGCTGACTGGGCTTCTTTCATTTGAAGTACAGTGGATTGAATCTCGTCAATTTGTCTCTCTTGTCTCTCCAACTTGGCGACAAGCCATTGCCACCTCTCTTAACTGATCAGCACATAGGACGAGGACCGAGGAGGGGGAGGTGCATTGTCCACCGTAGGATGAACAAAATCGTCCTCCACCTCCACGTGATATGACAGTTGTGCACCCGTTGTCCACAGAATTAGTGCAGTGGACGTCGAAGGAGAAGGTACAGTTGACGTTGAAGGCGATTGCGCAGCTGACTTTGATGGAGGAGGTGTAGTTGACGTGGAAGGAGGATGTACAGGCTGAGTGGAAGGAGTGTCCGCTCCTTTGAATATCCACTCCCCTCCTACTTTGTGCAACCCCATATGAGCCAATGTCACTTGATTGTACATGTCAAGTGTCTTTTCATTGGTTCGTCGATCCTTGGGAGGGACAGCCAACCTGTTGCTGTCAACGATATGCTGAATGAGTCAATTATAGGGGAGATTCTTCCTTGGACTCTTCAGGATTGCCTTCATTTGATTAAAAATAACATATGCAAAGTTGAACCTCTTTCCATTGTAGAACTTCTCCATCACATAGAGATCCATGCAGCTGACATGGTCTCTATGTCCATCACGAGGCAAAACTGTGTGGGTGATCATGTGATGAATGACTCTTGCTTTAGCATTTAGGTCCTTTGATTTGGGCTGAGAGCAAGATTCAAAAATTTCAGGATTGCGAGCCAATTGCTTCAGCAATGTCAAACCTTTTCATTGTTTTACAAAGTTTGGGACCTTCGATACAGGGAAATACTCCTCTGTCGACTCCTCTGTGGAGCATCTAATAAGCTCATTTAACTCCTTAAGAGTTAGCCTAATTTGTTTTCTATATACAACGTCCTCAGCTCAGTAGAGCTGTCCAACTCTAAATTAACGTAAAATAATTTCACAACCCTCTCATAATAATGGTCCCCCCATTGTGCACAATCCATAGAGACCAATGCTTTCAAACATTTCCTTTAATCCAAAGTCAGCAAACACATTGAAATCTACCCTCCCAGATATAATTATGGCACATGGTATAATGCCATTATCGTATTGTTGTTTGGAGGAGGTTGAGCTGAACACCACGGGTTGTGCCTCTGCAGACACGTGTGCTCGACCTTGGGGCTCGGAGGGAGCCACTTTACGCTTCTTCGACACTTGCATCGCCTTCGACGCCATTTTTCGCTTCAACAAACGTAAAGATAGATATCAGAAGTTTGAGTTGGTCAGGGGAAGATGAAATTTCTCTCGGCAATAGTTAGGGCAAGGGATGCCATTCGCAATTATGTAGGCAAATTTGCGTCCGTCGAGAGGAGAAATGCTGTCGTTTAGTGTTCAGAAAAGGAAATTCAGTCTAAAACGGACGTCCCTCGAATTAAGAAAGACGTCCGTTATGGCCTAAACAACACTGTCTTAAGACGAGAGACGTCCATTGTGGGTAGAATGACGTAGTCTTGGTCAAGGGACATCCGTTTTTGGATGAGAGACGTCCGATATATGAAGAGAGATGTTTGTCTTAGAAGAGGGACGTCCGTCTTAATTGAGGGAATTCACGCATTTTAAAAAGTGTGCCCTTTGCACGTGATCCTTCAACTGAAAATAATTTGGAGTCCATCCTGACCGTCTATTCCGATCCAGGGACATTCCTCGCTCAATCCAACAGACGTGGAATGTCGTCCGCCATCGCCTTTGAAAAATGGCAGATTCAATCATGACCGTCAATCCCTACTATGGATGTCCCTCGCTCGATCCAACGCCCATGGGCAATCGTCTGCCATCGCTTTTGTAAAATGACAGATTCAATCCCTATAAGGGACATCCTCCCTCTATCCAACGGCCCTAGACGATCGTCCGCCATCGCCTTTGGAAATTGACAGATTCAATTATGGCTGTCACTTCCGAGCGGGGGACATCCTTCCTCTATCCAACAGCCAATGACGGACGTCCGCCATCGCCCGATAATCGTTCCAACGACCATCCGTCTTCCAATGGGCAGGAGGGACGTCCCTCGGCCCCAATAATTGACATTATTCATCTCCATTCAACGGTCTTTGGCGTCAACGAAACAGAAGTGTTAACGTCAACAAATTTGAACGAGAAACTTAACTATGAGGTCGCCGTGAAAAAATTTCTATAGTTCAGAGTTTTAGTTGTTAATAAAATTTTTTTAAATTTTATTTTATCGTTAATCACAAATTATAAAGTCTACAATGTTAATTTCCCTTATTTATAATTGAAAAACATATTATCTCAATATTCAATTGATGTCCGAGTTGATTTAATCACTTTAATTTCTAATTTTACTCTTTGACATATTGATTGATATAGTTAATAATTTATTTTGCACCCATTAGTATTTACAGTATAAAGAACTAATAATTAAAAAATAATAAAAAAAAAACTTAATATTACTCTATAATTATATTCCACCAGAGTCCCGCCGACCCTTGATAACCATTCTCTTCCTGGTGAAGAAAAAAGCACCATTTTTCCAAAAGAGCAAATAAATTTCTATCAATATCATAATAAGAACACCAATTGTCAAAAACAAAATCCAGATTGTTCCAAGATAATTATTCAATTCAAGTAGAAGTGCTGATTAAAATAAATCCATCTACCACTAAGTTCCATTCGCCATACTTGACAGCTGACAAACCGTACAGGGATATCAAAGTAAAGGGATGCCCCCACCAGAAAACTCTACTTCCTGGAAAAAACAAATCACAAGGAAGCAACAATTAGATGCTCTTTCTCGCAACATACGGCAACTGCTTTCATCCGATCCATACTTTATGAACAAGTCAATAGCAAGGAATTAAATTAATATCTAGTCTCAATATATTCAACAGATGGTAGTAAGTTCATGGCTCTCAAATGCTTTTGACAATTTAGTTCATCCCAGATTGGATCTTTCTTAATAGTCCCTGTTTTTATACTCTAGCTCACCTTAACCATTCATAATGCAACCGTTTTAATTTCTAGTAAACTCATACCTGAGCAGGAGGCAAGGATGAAACCCAATCAGATATGTGAGTTGGCAGAAGACCCAAAGTGTTAAGCTGTAAAATTCGTGTTGAATAAGTGGGGAAATATAGAAATGGAAAATAGGAAAAATAAAAAAAAAGAGCTGAATGATAGATATGCTATGGTCTCTTTGAGATGGAGAAAGAAAACCAAAACTAATTCTCACCTTCCAAACACCCAGTGCTAATCCCCCCAGATTAAGTGCAATAAAGAGTAACTTGGGGCCAAGTAGTTCCACCTTACTATCTTTATAGGGCTCAAAAACTGTATGAAACAAAAAAAAAAGAATATTGATGCACATAATGTACATAAAACAGAGAAATTACATAAAACAGTAAAATTAAGGATGCATCAATTCAAAGAACATGCAATATTTCTTTCAGATCAAGTTTCCAATAAAAAATGGATAACAAATCCATCATAGTCAAACATCAAACGATTCGCAAAAAGTGGTAGCCAGAACTATGTTGAAAATGACTGTTAAGTTAGATTATGTTTATGAAGTGGCACTCATCATTTATCCAAGCAACTCAGCATATCAGCTACAAAAAAGGCAAAAGGAGACATTGGCACTTGGGAATAAAAACTTCCTTAATGCATAAAAAGGACATTACAGAACCAGATATCCAGATTCCAACGCAGAAAGCTTGAACTACTTGATATTGCAACAGTGAACAAACGATCACTCTAACAAATTAGTCATAAAAACAAAAAAAGAATGACAAATCATTTGCATATCAGACATTTAACTTGATTTACGAGAATCTTCCGCTGATAGTGCTGAGAACAGGCACTCATATTACCTTTGCCAACGCCCTGCAAGGCACTTATGGGCTGCCAAAGAGCTGAAAACGTGATTCCAATGCTGAACAAATGTACTGTACTTCCAGCCATCCACATCATGAAGCCCATCATTAACAAATTCTTTACAGGAGCCTGAGCCACTTCCCAAGCTTTCTACACATGCATAAAGGGACTAGGTAATCAGAAAAAAGTTTAGTTTCCGTGTCCTAATCAATTTCGAATTACCAATGAATATTACTTGATGAAGAACATCACCACAGCGCGAAATACAGAAAAGTGAATAAACCATTGTGATTCTAAATTTTCAGGAGTTTCTCTTGCTGATTTATATAGCCTAGTTATCTTTTAAAACGTTGCTGCTCGGCGACATGTAAGAAAGATCGAAAAAGTCCCTAAGAAAAAGAAGAAAACAACAGTAGTAGAACTCATTCATTCGAACGAATTGATGTAGTAAGGTTGCAGAACCCAGGGACCCACAAAACTACATCTTCCATGACAAGGCCAATGGTTGACCACAGAAAACATATGAATCACAAATCAAAAACCACGCCAAATCGAGTAATAATTTTACAAGAGCAGAAATACCAATCCATCATGCACTGATAATTATTGACGCAACCCCACATACTGATTTCTCTTCATGAAAAAAACCTGATTGAAAAACTTACCTGAGACTTCCAAGCGGATTCGGCATCCTTCTTCTGACGAGTTAGAGTGGCATCGTCCTGATCTTGGGAGGCACGAGTAAAACCAGGAGGATCGGGGACATCGCGGGTGGAAGAAGACGTGGAATTGTCCGAGAAATCAACACCCCATCTTCGCCCACCAAACGCCACACTCTTTCCCTTCTCCATCTCTTCTCTGCCGACCCTCCCAACCAAAGACTACACAAATAGACCTACTTATCAGTAAGGCTTTTTTTTTTTTTTCTGTAAAATTGCTACAATAAACAATAATTGAATTTCTCAATTATCAAATTATTCTTTATTATTTAAATATATCTTCCTTTAGAACCTCTAGATCTTATAGCAAAGCAGATTAATTATTTGTAAGCAATTCCAAATGCCATTTGTTAGTATTAAATAATAGAAAAATTAACAAAAAAAAGATCAATAATAAATTATCAACTAAACAACGTTATCTTTCCACTATGGTAGGATGTCTATCTCTTAATAAACCTTGTAGCTAGTAATTTTTCACTTTGTCCTTTTCGTTGCTCTTTCATCTTTAAAAACATTGTTTGAGAACAAGGATGTTTTACGATTCAAAACAAACTCATTTGCCAATTTGGTTCAACGCCTGCAGGCTGCAAACTACGACATGAAGTTTAACTCAAAAAGCTGCCATTTCCAACATCAAAGACAGTGGCTGTAAACACAACTTCGAAAGTTTTATGCTTGCCACCAAAAAAATACAATTGACCAAATGAACAGAGGAAAAAATAGGGTACGGCTAGGTCGCGCAGGAATACTGTGGAACATAACTTTTTTGCCTAACAAGCTCATGAAGATCATGAACGATCTTAAACACCGCATCAGGCCTTGCCAGTCTCAGAGCATTTTGAGACATGATCTTCAGCTCCTCTGCCTTCGGCCCGAACCACTGTCCTACGATACTCGCTATCTCTTTCGGGGATCTTGAGAATTTCCCGCATCCGTTTTCAACAACATACGGGACATTTCCAGCCTCCTATGAAAATCGAAGGAATATGTTGTGAAAGAAGGAGGTTTGTCGAACGTTTAGTGGGAAGCTTTTGCGTAGAATTTACCTGTCCGGCAATGTAATCGTTGAGGATGATGGGGAGTCCTCGAATCATGGCCTCTGTTATTGTTCCGGGACCCGCCTATGAAAGCAACTTTGTTAATCAATGGTGATCGAACCCACTCAAATTTAAGATCAACGTGTTTGATTCGTCTACCTTTGTAATGATGCAATCACAAGCGCCCATGCATTCTTCCATCTTCGTTACAAACCCCTTCACCTATATAACGAGCTTCGTTATTTCACAAGGAGAGAGAGAGAGAGAGAGAGAGAGAGAGAGAGAGAGATACCAAAACAGGAACCTTCCAGTCAATTGATTGCAATTTGGTAGCGAGCTTTTTGTTCCGGCCGCATATAATAAGAATTTGACCCATTGGTTCCCCGATATTGTCGTCGAATAATGCATCGCCGAGTGCACGAGCAGTGGCCTCAATGGGACCCATCCCTTCCCCTCCTCCCATCAGCAGCACAGCAGGAAGATTCTCTTCCATTCCTAGTTCTTTTCTTAGTTCCACCTGTTGTTATCCAAATGAAATTCTTCACATAACCAACGAAGCTGCGCATATTGCGAGAATCATCAACTTTGCAAAGTAAGAACCTTGGGTCGAATGGGCTTAACGAAGGAAGGTCGAACAGGAAGACCATAGACCTTCGTTTGCGAAGGCTTAAGACCAGCTTTCAAAGCCTTTTTTGCGACCTCTGTCGATGGGCAATAACATCTGGTTACGAGCTTGTGAAACCTGGACATGGAAGAAACGAAGATGGAATGTTTTCCCTTCAAAGGAGAGCTATAAATCAACCAAACATGGGGAATTGCTTACCATGTAGGATGGCAAGTGCTCAAATCTGTGATAACTGTCGTAAATACGATCTTATTTAGAAGACCTCTTGACCTCAAAACGCGAAGCGGGACATGCTGCATCAGTGGATGTACACTGATGATAATGTCTGGCTGATATTTCATTAATCCTTTGGCCACCTCTCTGAAAAAATTGAGGTTAAACAACAACAAATGATGACCATGTAAAGCTTAATTTCACCCTCTATATGATTTTCAAGAAATATTAGAAAAAGTAAGCGCCTATCTTCAAAATAATCTTTCAATAGCTACTAAACATTAACAATCTCACAACCATATGTCAACTAAATACCAAGAACTTAACAGATTCGTCAAATTGGGGGAGAAAACTATGACAGTCTGTCCTGTGAATGTAAAGATGACTCAATTGAGAGTTCAACCTATACTAGTGAGGGTCCACAATCTCATATCGCTTGGGAGAGTAGAAAATGCATGATTTATAAGTAAGGTTCTCATTTATACTTAATACAACATGTTTGGGGCTACCTCCAAAACTAAAATCAAAACTGTGTGGTATTCAGTCCAAAGCGAACAATATTGTATTGGAAAGGCATGAGACGTTACAAATGGTATCGAAGATAAAGATCAACCTGAAGTGTGACTGGTGAGGATGTCGAGCACCTTAGGGAGAAAGATTATGACAGCTAACCCTGTGAAGGTAAAAATGACCCAATTAAGGGTCTGACAAACACTAGTGAGGGTACACAACCTCACATCACTTGGAAGAGTGATACATAGTTTAGAAGTAATATTATCCTCTTTACCTAATATAATGTGTTTTGAGTTAACCCCAAAAACAGAACTGTGAGGGATTCAGCCCAGAGAAGACAATATTGTATTAGGAAAACTGAAGACGGTACAAAAACATAGAAATAAAATATGGTCTCTAAAAATTTTGAATTGGGTGAGTTTAAGGACACTTGGAATAGATGAGAAACAGAGAAAGCATGGAGTAGATATCCAGAAGAACAGTTTAGTGCAAGCTACAAGTAATAGAAGTCATGCCAAGTTGCAAATAAGTTTGAAATTTCTTTCTTGACATGTTTGAAGATTAAAGAAATAGTTAATAGGGAGGAAAACTGACCGGGCTATGAATGCTGAAGTTGCAGCGAAATTCGATTGATGAACAAAGCGAGGAGCAGAAGCATAATAGGTCATTTTCCACAAAGAGCCATGTTTAACCAAGAAATTATAGCTCCTGGGCAATTGGTTAAACGGCCAAGGCGTATGGTCCGTCCACAAATCAGTTATAAACACCTACAATGGAGACATTAAAAGAATAACATTGTATTCGTTTCAACTATTTTTCGGCAATTAAACAAATGGTAAGCAAGTCAATGGAAGTAAAAACACAAATCCGATCCTACTAACCTGATATTCTTCCCCAAATTCTTCGTTAAATGCAGCCTTGATAGCTTCGGCCGAAGCGCGATGTCCCCCGCCGGTGTCGCTCATCAAAATGAGGACTCTTTTCGGGGTTTCAGCCTCGACACCATTGAGAGGCAAGGCCTCCTCTTCCAGACCATCATACTTGTTTTCCGCCAATCCATTGTTATCCACAGAATTAATTCCAATGGAAGCAAACCCAATTGGGATTTTTTCGCTGTGAAACCTAATAGCTCTATTGAACTCATTCAGAAAACGCCGAAAACTAGAACTGCCTCTACTACTCAGACTTAGGGCAGTTCTGTAATTGGTCGCTTCCCTCGCTCTGAAACTCCCGAATCCATCAAAATACAGAGAATTCGACGACAAGAAAGAACACCCATCCCAACCCAACTCGAGAATCCTTGAAGTGAAGGTGAAACGACTGAAAGGGGATGCTAAATTGGAAGCGGAGCTGGTTTCTTGAGCAACACTTGAAGGATTATGCATGACTATCGTTCGGATAGCGAAATCTTAAAGGATAAATCATGGAGAAAAACGCAAAAAACTCAATAAAACTGAGGGAAAAGAGTTAAAGAAGGCGGGTCCTTCATGGATAGAAGATGAAGGCGCGAAAGATATAGCGAGGCAGTGAGAGTGGGAGAAAGTTCCAAGAGAAATATGTTGAGCTTTGTAGGCAGCCACACAGGCAGAGGATTTAGAGAGAAATAAAGGGGAGAGAGAAAGAGCATGTCAGTTTGCGTAAGGGTGGGTAGGGCCTCTCCAGTTTCTGGCCTGTGAGAATTTTGAGGTGTGGTTGATGTTGGGTTGCCAAATAAGGATGAACTAGACTGGATCTACCCATCTTGGATAATCTCAAAATCTGTCCATTTCTAAAACTGGTTATGCTTACCATCTTTTTTAAAATCTCAAATACGTTTTTCTTGCGAGTACCTCATCGTTTTGAAGGCAAAAACAAAAAACAAGACTGTTTTTCTGTACAACTTCTCAATGTAAAATCAAATAAAACTAATAAAATTCAAGTAAAACAAGAACAATCCACAAAAGAAGTGGCGCATTAGTTCGCATAAACGAAGTAATGTGAAAACTGTGATAAATGAGAGGGGAGGACATTAGCCAATGTGGGTCGGTGACTTGGTAGGTTGGTTAGTCAAACACAAACACAAACACAATCAGACATGGATACGGTCACTATTGACTTTGTTAATCACGTTCAAACATAAGTTAAGCTGGACACAATCTTCATGGGAGGTTCTTACCGATTAAAGTTAAAAACATAACATCTAAACTACATATTATTACAAATACAAGCTGAAGTTCAATATACAGCTGATGAAGTCTGATGTTTTAGTTGAAGTGTGCAACTATAACTGTAATATCTCAATTTTTATAAATAGAATTAATTAAGGATAATTGAGATTTATTTGATAAGAAAATTGATTGAGGGAAATATTTGGGTAATAATCAATGATTTATTTAACGAGAAATTAATTGAGGTATAATTAGATTATTCAGAGAAATTTTATTATGAAATATATTATCATGAAAATAAGTTTAGAAAAATAATTGATAGGAGATAATTATATCAATTATTGGATAATTATTTTGAAAGTCGAATTGAAGAATTTTAATTGGACCGATACTTATCATCAAACAATATTCGGAGAAAAGAAAATTAGAATTGAGATGATTAATTATTTAAAAGAAAGAAAAGTGATGAATTAATATATGGAAGATTGGATTAATTATTAAGTGGAGATTAAGTATTAAATTGGAAATTTAATTTAATTTGAAGAAGAGAGAAAAGAAGAGAAGGGAGGGCCTTCGGGCATCCTTCGCTGGCGACCCGAGTGAAACGGTGAGGGAGAAGAGGAGCGATCGAGAAGGCGACTGCGGGAGGTGACAGACACCGGCGTGGACTCGGGTGCGTGCTGTCCGACGTGCTGGTTGCCAGAGACGATTCAGGCTTCAGGAGTGGTGTGGATGAGGTACGTTCAGTCAATTTCTTTCTCCTCCGTGGCTTTCTGTTGTTGGTCGTTGGCTGGGACGGATGGCAGGGGCTGTAATACCCCAATTTTCTGTAGTTGAATTATGTAAAAATAATTGAGAAAGTATTTGGGTATAATGGGATTATTGAGTATTTAATTATTGAAAAATCAAATTAAAGAAATTAAGTGGAACCGATTTTTATATAAATTGAGAATTAAGATTTGGTTGACAATAAATTAATTAATGAGTTAAATTGGTAAAGAGGAAATTAATTGGGTAAAAATGAGTGTAAACATTTATGGGGAAAAACTAAGTGGAGTATTTGGAATTAAGGAAGGTAAAAGAAAAATAAAAATGAAAGTTTAAAGGAGATTAAATGGCATTTGGCTAGTGGGGTTCGGCTGGGTCAAAATTAAAAAAGGGGATTAGGGTTGATATTGGAAGAGAAAGGAAATGGGAGACAGGAGAAGGCGACCAGCGACAGGGAGAAGCCGAGAGGAAGGAGACCGCGATTGGAGAACCCGTGTTGCCGGCGATGGAGCTGGGCTTCGCGACGCACGGTGGGTCCGACGAGCTGCTTGCGTCGGTGCGGCAGACGACGAGCCGCGGGCGCGAGCTAGGGCTCGAAGATGCCCGAGCCGCGGGCATGACGAACCGAGTGTTCGAATACGACTCTCCTCTACTAACCGTGGTAAGTATTTAGCTTAATCTATGTCGATTGGATTGTTACTACAAATTATTGGATACGATTGGAATGGGCAGGGGATTTCGGATGAAAACAACAGGGGCTTGGCAACGCGGGTCCAGCCTGTTGCTTCTGTCGGTTCGCGAATTGAATACTGCCGACAATTCTTCATCAAAAATTTTGGTGTATTCCCCAATTATTTCCTGCAATTACTGAGGCAGGTGGGAATTTCAGGGGAAGGACGCGGTTTTGAGCTGGGAAATTAACTCCTTGTCTTCGGCTATGATGATTTAAAGGCAGCAAACTCCCTCTATGTTGGAAAAACTGAGCCTTCGGGAGGGAGACGACAGAGGAGCTGCGTGAGTGGGTAATGCATTCTGTTTGCTTAAGAATGGTTTGCTTCTGCCACTGTTTAAGATTCAATTTGTGTGCTTTGATGGTCTGGCTTAGGGAATTTTGATATTCTAGACAAATTGCTTTCTGTCAGTTTCAATTCTAGTTGATTGGTTGATTTTGTGGACTTTGGTATACGTGGCTGAAAAAGTGAAATTATGTTGAAGAAATCATGATTTGAGAAGTGGCTGAAAAAGTGGAATTATGTGTTGGATTTTATGGCTTTGTGTTCAAACCACTGTCATGGTAGTTGTTGGAATGTTTTGGTTGTCTACATGGTTGAACTGCGAAAGGATATACTCTTTATGTGGCAATTAAGGAAATAGAAGTAGAAAATAAATTAATTATGTTAAAGAAAGCATGATTGGGTATGCTCTTTGATCCGTGGGAAATTGGCTACGCATGGTATGTATGGATTGGTTATAATTGCATGTGTTATAGTTATTGCACAGTTAACGGGGTGAAGACATTATTTGTTAAGTGGGTGTTAGCGTTAACTTGAATAATTGAGAATTAAGAGAAAATGAATACTCTTTCATTGGTTATAAAATAAATTCATGAAAAATCATTAAGGGATAATTAAATAATAGAATGAGATATTAATAAATAAATGATAATTATTTTGAAGGTATTAACGAGAAAGAGGATAAAGATTTAAAAGCGCTAAGGACCTCAGGTAAGTTGATACTTACTGTGCTTTGGTCTTCAGACCCTACATTGCAAGAGTTAGGGGTTGCATGTGATTTGTTCTTTTAACGATATGTTTCTAAATTAAGCATGTTTTATGGCCTCATAGAGGAGATTGATACTGTATGTATTCACGCGCATCATGGGTTTAAAACGATACGAAAATGAGTTTTCATGCATGATTTTGAAGAGAGAATGAAAGCGAATAATAAATGATAATGGAAAATAAAGAGTGAGCCCGAGGTTCTTTCCGGGGCACTTAATAAAATAAAGAGTGAGACCGAGGTTCTTTCTAGGGCACTCAATGAAGTAAAAGAGTGAGCCCAAGGTTCTTTCCGGGGCACTCGAGAAGTAAAGGATGAGCCCGAGGTGCTTTCCGGGGCATTCTGAGACTAAGGTCCAGGGTAAGCCCGAGGTTCGTTCCGGGGTACTCTGGACAGAAAGGGAAATGGAAAACGGAAAAAGAAAAGAAAATGATTTTTAAAATGCATAGCATGTTTATTTTATTTTATATCACTTACTGAGCATTAGGCTCATTAGTTAAGTCTTGTTAATGTAGGAAATGAGGATATTGGTGTGCCAGCTGAAGAGGAGATATTTCAAGATGATTCTTTGGGTTATCAGCTGGGTTCGACCTGATGGATGTGACTCACCTTAAAATTTGGAATTTTAATAAATGTTTGTAATGTATTTGTAAAACTAAAATGTATTTTATTTTTATGTTCTGCGTTAACTCTGATATGGTTTTCAATGAATCTACATGTTTTAAATAAATTAAACAAAAAATTTTATATCAAAATTTTTAAACAAGGAAAACGAGATTTTAAATAAACAGGATGTTATAGGGGTGATCGAGAAGATTGGCGTGGAGACAGGGCATCGGTCCGGGTCTGTGGTTTCCAAGTTGAACTGGCTTATTCCCCCTCCCGAAACGATATCTACTTTCCATGTGGTGTTGAAGTATTGGACCACTCTCCTTGAATTGTGAAGTGTTCCAGCCTTCTCTGCCTATATAGGTTCGGCAGTGTTTGGATACAGAAGGGAGTGCTCTGGATGTCAGTATTGGCAATGCTCTGAAGGTGCGTGGTCGAAGCTGTGAAGGGTGGTGAAGTCTGTGTGGTCGAAGCTGCGAAGGGTGAAGTCTACTGGTAATGGCTTTTCCCCTGTTCCTTGAATTAGTTTCTGGTTGATGAATATGTTATTAATCTGCTCTACTGTGGGTTATTGCATTAGCTTGTTGATGTGCACTATTGGTGCCTGAAATGGTAATCTGTTATGCTAATGGGTAATCTGTAAAGGGAATAATCTGTTGATGAACTGCTCCTGGGTATGTGTATTGTTGGTTGTTGAGCAATGGAGATGGGTTAAGTTTTATTTAGAGAGATATCTGCCCGATTGTGAATTGTTGTTTGGCTGTGATCACTGATGATTGGATAATAAGCTACTAATAGTGTTGAATATATGTTGGATTGATCAGATTCGTGTTTGTTGTTTGTTTTGAATGGTTTATCTACTGGCTTCCTTAATTGATTCAAAGGATGAATAAATATGCTCTGCTTATCGTTGTTTGGACAGCTGTGAATATCTATGCTCTACAAATACTGTCGTTGAATAACTGTCATTGTTTAGATTTCATTCTATTATTTCGATAAGTGATCTAAATGATGTTTGGACTGTAAATTTTGCTAAGTGGATGAATGAAGATAAGGACTATGATTTTAGTAACGGGAAATGTTAATGTGATTGAAATTGATTTGGTTGCTAGTAATGAACCATTAATCTATTGTGTTGTTATGTATTGCTGAAGGGATTACTGGTCATGTTCGGATAATAATATTGTGGGAATATATATTGTGGTCATATATTCTGTGGGTTTAGATTCAGATTATTAATTGGAAAAGAATACATTATGTAATTTTGATTAAGCCGTCACACGTTTGGTTTGATTGATAGATGTTGGGGTTTCATGCGTTGTTGGGATATTAATATTGAGCGTGATTTTGGATAATAAAGTTAAATAAATTCCTTGTTGGTTCCAATGGATTTTCATTAAAAAATAATGAATTGTATTATGAAATAAATTCTCTTTATTATTAGGTCACATTGATGGAATGAGCAACTATAAATGGTTATTGCTATTTTCGTTGCACATGTTAAGTTACTTAAATGGTTATTTCAAGATTGCTAAGTAACTAAGTTGACTAATGAGAATTATTAAGCGTTAAGGTTTATGAAAATTCGGTGGTCAATAATTATTAGTTAATTAGTCGATGAAAATAATTGGATGAAAAATGTGAAATGAACTTACAGAATAATGATATAAAAGTTAAGGTTTATAATGAGTAAATATATATTAATTAGAGAAGAAGAACAACGTTAATTTCTTAATCGCGCTAGGGACGCAAGGTAAGTGATACACATGTGTTTTGGTCTTCGGACCCCACATCGCAAGAACAGGAGATGCATGTTTCGGTGTTTACAGTTTTAAATAACATGTTTCATTGTTTACAGTTTTAAATAGCATGTTTCGATGTTTACAGTTTAAATAACACGTTTCATTGTTTACAGTTTTTATAAGCATGTTCTATGAATTTTATGTTTGTTGCGCTATTAAATTCCTCTAGTAGTGAATGTATGCATCCACGAGCATCATGGTTTTCAAAACGATACGAAAATGAGTTTTTAAGCATGATTTTGTAAAGAAAACGAAATCGAATATTAAATGGTTACATAATAAAGTAAAGAAAAAGATAAAGGCTTGGGCGGATTGTTCCCCCATGGTTAAACAATAAAGTAAAGTAAAGAAAAAGATAAAGGCTTGGGCGGATTGTTCCCTCATGGTTAGAGAGGCTTGGGCGGATTGTTCCCCCATGGTTAGAGGTTTAGTTGATGCTCTCCCCATAGTTTAAGGCTTTGGCACGTAACCCATAAATAGAAGTTCGGTGGACATAGTCCCATGGTTAGAGGCTTTGAGTGGATTAGTCCCCCAATGGTTGGGTTATATTTCCAATGGTAACCAGTTAAGACGTTGGCATGTAACTTATAAATAGAGGTTTGGTGGGCATTGTCTCCATGCTTAGAGGCTTTGGGTGGATTCGTCCCTCATTGGTTGAGTTACATCCCAATGTTAGATGGTTAAGGCTTTGGTGTTAAACTCGAACTTATAAGTAGAGGCTTGGTGGACATGGTCCCCATGGTTAGAGACTTTGGGTGGATTAGTCCCCCATTGGTTGAGGCTTGAGTTGAATACCAAAGAAAAAATAATAAATAGAGGCTTGGTGGACATGGTCTCCATGGTTAGAGGCTTTGGGTGGATTAGTCCCCCATTGGTTGAGGCTTGAATTGAATACCAAAGGCAGAACAATAAAGTTAAGATCAATAAAACGGTAAAAGAAAAGACAGAAGAGAAACATAAACGAAAAACGAAAAGAGATTTTAAAAGCTGCATGACATGTGCATCATACATTTTATTTTATATCACTTACTGAGCCTTAGGTTCATTAGTTAAGTTTTACGATGTAGATACACGCACAGGTGAACAGACTAAGAGGCAGTCGATGAAGGATTTGCACGGGTGAAACTTGTGGCTGGCTGGGCTAGAGAGTTAAAAAGAATTTATTTGTAAAAGAGTTTGTAAATTATTTAATATTCTTTAATGTTTTATTTTGATTCCGCTGTGTTTTCATAAAATGATTTTATTACTCCCGCTGAAATTGATAAACGTTTAAGTAAAAAGTTTTAATGATCGAGTTTTATAAAAGGAAAATACTCTGATGTTTTTATGAAAAGAAAAGTTTTAAATTTACACGCTTGTTTTAAGGTAAATAAAACCGGGTCGTTACACTAACAGCTGGAAGTTGCCATGTAATCCAAGCAGTTATTTTCAGTTTTATTTCTTCATAGAACTCTGTAATATAAAGAGTTGCCAAATCTCTGTAATGAACACTTTTTTCGGTAATAAGAAATTTTAGTTTCTTCTTCCTAATATAGTATCAGAGCAATTTTGCTCCTCCTTCCGCAATCTTTTTCGATGACTCGTGGTAAGAACCTTGTCAAAGCAGCAGCTGCAAGAATTTCAGCAGCGACTTCCATTCCAGTTGTTGAATCTTCTCCTACAGCCAAGCCTTCTTCGGGTTCATCCACAGAGCATTCGTCTAAATCCTCTAAATCCTTGTTTAGGTCAGTAATGGATGATCCTAGCAATCCTTTCTTTCTGCACAATTCTGATCATCTAGGATGGTGCTTGTTGCGCATCCCCTTCATGGCCCAAATTTTCACACGTGGAGACGAGCGATGATGATGGCACTCACTGCCAAAAACAAGTTTGTGTTTGTTGATGGATCAATCCCTCAACCTTTTCCTTCCGATGTGAAGTTCAATAACTGGAAGCGATGCAACAGTATGGTGATATCCTGGATACTAAATTCTGTAAATAAAGAAATTGCCGATAGTCTGCTCTATTTTGATTCAGCTGTGGTGGTTTGGAATGATATCACAAATAGATTCAAACAGAGCAATCGTCCAAGATCCTACCAGTTGCGTAAGAATTTATCTTCATTTTCTCAAGGTTCCATGGATGTCAGTTCTTATTACACACAAATCAAAATTTTTTGGGATGAATTACAAGAATTTCGATCGATCCCAAATTGTACTTGTGGAGGCATGAAGACTTTGATTTCATATCAACAACAAGAGTGTGTTATGCAATTTTTGGGTGGGCTTAAATGATTATTTTTCTCATATTCGTGCTCAAATTCTAATGATGGAGCCATTACCCACAATTAGTAAAGTCTTCTCTCTGGTTATTTAAGAAGAAAGACAACGATATGTTGGTGACTCTCGTTTCTCCACTGATCTAGCTGCTCCTATGTCATTTCATTCAGCTACTTCGTTACAGTCTGCTCCATTTTTTAAATCTAAAAAGGATCGCCCTTATTGTACTCATTGTAAACTATAGGGCCATACTATTGAAAAATGTTATAATCTCCATGGATACCCTCATGGCTACAAAGTTAAAACTAGTGGCAAAGCTTTTGTCAATCAAACCAGTAGTGATTCAGTACATGCTAATGCTACTGCCAGCTTGGTTTCTAATGATAGATTATCGGCAGACCAATGTCAACACCTAATAGCACTCTTGAGTTCACAACTGCAGCGGAGTTCTCCCTCCTTCGATAATAACTCAGATAGCTCTCTTTCCACTGCTTCGACTTCAAATTTCGCTGGTACATTTTTTCCTTCTTGTTTTAATTCCTCTCATTCACTTCCTTACACTTTTTCATCAAATCATTGGATCATTGATACTACACATTTCTCCAAAAGTTAGTTTATCCAATGTCCTTTTTGTTCTAGATTTTTGCTTCAATTTACTCTCTATTAGTGCTTTTACCTCCTCTTTAAATTGCTCAATTCTTTTTCGATCCGACAATTGTTACATTCAAGACCTTACCTCAGACCAAATGATTGGGATGGGTGAGAGGTGCGGAAATCTTTATATCCTGCATCAAGCTCTTCTGGATAGTCATCTATTTGTCAAAAACAAGTCTTTGAATAATCATGTTTCTTCTACAGTTTCAGAACAATCAGTTTCTACTACAGACTCTTGTAAATCTGGTTTGTTTGAATGTAATTCTAACCCTTGCAATTCTAATTTTTCACTTTGGCATAAAAGACTTGAACATCCTTCTAATGTTGTTGTTCATGCCATTAAAAACAATTTGTCCATTACTGTTAATGACAATGTTTCTTTTCCTTGTACAATCTGTCCTTTGGCTAAACAATGTCGATTGTCCTACATTTCTTACAACAATTTATCTGATTCTCTTTTTACTCTAATACACTGTGATGTTTGGGGTCCCTTTGCAATTCCAACTCATGATGGTTTCAAGTATTTCCTCACCATTGTTGATGATTGTTCAAGAGCTACATGGGTATATCTCATGAAACAAAAATATGAGGTTGCAACTATTATTCCTCAGTTTGTTCAACTGATTGCAACTCAATTTCATATAAATATTAGTAGCATTAGATCTGATAATGCTTCTGAATTTTCACTTGTTGATTTTTACAACAACAAAGGCATTATTCATTACAAGTCTTGTGTTGAAACTCCTCAATAAAACTCGGTTGTTGAACGCAAACATCAACATTTATTAAATGTTGCTCGGGCTCTCCTTTTTCAATCCAATATTCTTTTACCGTATTGGAGAGATTGCATACTTACAGCAACATATTTGATTAATAGGCTGCCTTCTTCTCTTCTCTCCAATAAATCACCTTTTGAAAAGTTATACAATAAACCTCCTACTTACAGCCACCTTCATGCCTTTGGCTGCCTTTGTTTTATCTCCACCTTGTCTAATGGTCGGAACAAGTTTCAACCAAGAGCTCATGCTTCTATTTTTTTGGGATATCCCACAGGTTATAAAGGCTATAAGACACTTGATATTGAAACAAATGCGATTGTTATTTCTAGAAATGTCATTTTTCATGAGTCAATTTTTCCTTTTACTTCTTCATCTTCTGTTTCTTCTCTTTTTCCTGTTTCTTCAGAATCTATATGTAGCTCTTCTTCTATTCCTAGTACCCACCCTATATCAGATTCTGTTAATGACAAATCTTCTCCTAGCTCATCTCTTCTGCACTCCAGAATAATTAAGCCTCCATCATATTTGCGAGATTATCATTGTTTTCTGTCTACCGCATTTGTTTTCTCTCATTCTTTGACTTCTACTTCCAAATAACCTATTTCACAATTTCTTTCTTATCATCGATTTTCTCCTTCGTTCAAAGCCTTTAGTCTTGCCATTTCGTCAAATTTTGAGCCTAAATCATTTAAGCAAGTTGAGAAATTTTCTGAATGGAGGGATGCAATGCAAGCTGAGTTGTTAGCTTTTGAACGCAATTCTACTTGGTCTATTATTCCTCTTCCTCCTAACAAAAGTGTTGTTGGCTGCAAATGGATTTACAAGATTAAGTATGAAGCTGATGGATCAATTGAACATTACAAAGTTCGGCTGGTTGCTAAGGGCTTTACTCAAACTGAAGGTGTTGATTACTTTGACACTTTTTCTCCAGTTGCTAAACTTGTTACTCTCAAATTGCTGTTAGCTTTGGCTTCTATTAATGGTTGGCCTTTGACTCAACTGGATGTCAACAATGCCTTTCTTCACGGTGATTTGAATGAAGAAGCATATATGGCATTGCCTCCTGGTTATACGGTACAACATTCTTCATCATTACTTGATAGTGATTCGAAGTTAGTTTGTAAATTACACAAATCTCTATATGGTTTAAAACAACCATCTCGCCAGTGGTTTGCAAAATTTTCAACTGAGCTGCTCTCTCTTGGTTTCAAGCAATTTGAGTCTGATTCCTCTCTGTTTGTTCGTTTTCAGTCCAGTTCCTTTGTTGCTTTACTGGTTTATGTTGATGACATAATTTTGACTGGAAATTCTATCATTGAAATGAATTATGTCAAGGATATTTTAAACAACAGATTCATGTAAAGGATTTAGGTCCTCTCCATTATTTCTTAGGCCTGGAAGTTGCAAGAACTGCTAAAGGGAATTTCTCTCAATCAACGCCATTATGCTTTACAACTTTTAGAGGACAATGGTTTTCTTGGATCTAAACCGGCTTCTACACCAATGGATGTCAATTGCAAATTGTCTCTTGACAGTGGTACTCTGTTAGATGATCCTACTATTTTTCGACGACTCATCGGTAAACTTCTCTATTTGACTATTACGCGGCCTGATTTATGTTTGGCTGTGAATAAATTGAGTCAGTTTTTGGCAAATCTGAGATCTTCTCATTTGCAAGCTGCTTATCGTGTTTTGAGATACATTACGGGTTCTCCTAGCCGTGGTTTGTTTTATTCTGCTTCTTCTACTCTTCAGCTGAAAGCTTTTAGTGATTCGGACTGGGGTTCTTGTCCTGATTCTCGCCATTCTATCACCGTTTTTTGCATTTTTCTGGGTAACTCTTTAATCTCTTGGAAATCGAAGAAGCAACACAGTTTCAAAATCATCAGCAGAGGCCGAGTATCGAGTTATGGCTCTTACCACTTGTGAACTCATTTGGTTGAAAGCTCTCCTTGCAGACTTTCATGTTTTTCTTTCTCCGCCGGCTTTTTTGTTTTGTGATAGTTAATCCAGATTACATATTGCTGCTAACCCAGTGTTTCATGAGCGTACGAAACACATTGAAATAGACTGCCATATTGTTCGTCAACAAATACAGCAAAACAACATTAAGACATTGAATGTTTCTTCCAAACATCAGTTAGCGGATATCCTCACTAAACCAGTTCTTCTTGGTTTATTTCATTCTCTACTTTGCAAGATGGAAATGCTTAATTTGCACTGTCCATTTTGAGGGGGCCAATTACAAATACAAGTTGAAGTTCAATATACAGCTGCTGAAGTCTGAAGTTTTAGCTGAAGTGTGCAACTCTAACAGCTGGAAGTTGCTACGTAATCCAAGCAGTTATTTTCAGTTTTATTTCTTCATGGAACTCGGTAATATAAAGAGTTGCCAAAGCTATCTAATGAACACTTTTTTTGGTAATAAGAAATTTTAGTTTCGTAATTAATGGAATGTGATCTTTTCAACTCTGTCCATATTTGATTTTAGAATTGAATCATTTTCTTGATTAAGTTCCAGATCCGTTCCTTCTAAGTTCAGTTTGAATGCACCATCTTGAAAAATCATGCCTGTGGGCGAGCCTCGTTTCGATCGAGACGTCTCAATTCTCTTGATGTATTTTAGACCAACGCGTGGACAAAATAACCTATGTCTGAACCGTATGCTTTAATTTAATGCAGACAACCTATAGGTTTTTTGGGGGGAGAGAGAGTTGAAAAGTAGGAAATGGAAGGAGTGTGGAAAGGACGTGCTAAAATGAAGTGGAGAAGGAAGAGGGGGATGAGAGTCAAAAGCAAAGAGTTGAAAAGAAGAGCAGAGTTTGAATAATAGGATCCACAGTTCCAGCATGTTCCTACGTAAATTCGTCACGACTTCCTCAACTCTTCCTCAGAATTCAATGAAGTAGAGTTTGGGATAGTCAATGATTGTGAAGCACAAACCCTTTTTCAATTTGGAAAATTAACGAAACAAACATTGAATTTTGGGTAAGATAGGTACTAAATTTTAAAGAAATTTCACAATAATTAAAATCTTGAATTATGAAAAATAAACGACGCAAACCTCGCAATCAAACTCTTGAATAAGAGACATCTGTATTAACTGGAGGGACATTTGTTGTATGTTGAGAGCATTGTTGGACGTCTTTCAATGATAATCGACATCTTTTCTCAATAATCATATCCAATAACAGACAACGGCCTTGAACGCCCATCATTCGATCTTAAACGTCAATTTCCAACAAGGACGTCCCTCGGTCTTACGATAACACTAAGGATGCCTCACCTCGTGGATTAGCCTTGAACGTCTCTTATCATTGAAAGATGTTTGTTGTTGCTGCCTTAGACGTTTCCGTTCGACAGTCTTTGATATTATCGTGACTGTAGTGTTTGCTTCGACCTTTTTTTATAGAGAAACGTGACTGTGAAGTTTGATCGTTCATTTTTCATAATTCATGATTTTAATTGTCTGCAAAATTTTTTCAAGGTTTAGTGTGTAACGAATCCCAAAGTTCACGATTTATTTTGTTAATTTCTCTTGCAATTATCATTCACGGAAAATCAACCGAGCGCATCATTGCCGACTTTTATCTCTCTTTTAATTTAATTCAGCTTGAAAATTAAAATTAAAGATTCAATTTTTTGGGCTGATAAAAGGAATTGTTTTCATTAATTAAGGTTTCATTTAAGATAATCATGCGTGGGATTGTAATATTCCAGGATGAGATCATTAAGAACAAGACTAAAATTAAGAAATTATACAATAGTAGACAACAAAATTCCTTCCATGGAAGACAAGTGCTGACACTAGAACCAAGAAGGATCCAGGAAGCATCTCATAATACTCCAAAAAAGGAAATTCCCGTCATTTTTTCCCTTCACTCGTGAGGTTGTTGATTCGGCGAACTCAGCGGAAACAGGATCAACAGCTCCGGTCCTTCCGACATCCTCGGCGTACTCTGGGGCGATTGGTGCCGGTAAAACCCTTTTCCTGCTACGGCCCTTCCCTTGTCTGAAATAGCCGGAGATAACGGTGACTCGGCCGCCGAGCTCAGATGGAAAACTGAATCGGTCAGAAGAGGAGTGACTGGACTCGGAGCTGGCTGGAAGTTGGGTTCACTAGCTTGAAAAGCGGCCAGTCCAGAATTGAGCTGGAGCTTTTTCATGGATCGCCTGCGTTCGCGGAGCTTGAAAGGGGAGCGGCGAGGGGCTGTAAAGTTGGGGGAAAATGGTTTGGAGAAGAAACTGAGAGGAATGGTGATATTGACCTTGTCAGAGTTGTCGGAAAAGCCGGTGAGCTTCTGGACTAAGTCTCTGAATGTGTTTTCATCTGCCTGAACGAAGGTCGTCGTTGAGGAGGGGGACGTTGGTGAAGCCATAGCTTGAACCTCTCAATCCACGAGAGAGAGAAGCTTCTTCGTTCAAGTGAAGTGACAAATTGGATAGAAGTAGGGAATAGATGTAGGGGGGCACGGACCGGGTCGGTCCCATTCCACCTCCCAATGAGGACCGAACCGCGAACCACGATTCCATAATATTGGAACCGGAGTCGATCCGGACTGAAACGTATTTGACGGTTCAGTCCTGGTTCGGCCCAATATTTTTTTAAAACAAAATGATTAAAAATAAATAATTAAGTGAAAAATAAATGGAAAAAAGTAAAAAATTCAAAAAAAAGGAAAAAA
>CM039468.1:52999557-53085022 GCA_022433065.1 Begonia loranthoides
CTCCGCGACTGTTTCTGAGGACTTCCATTTTCAAAAACATGGAGAGAGATAGAGAGAGCTCCTCCGTGTTTACATCTCCCAAGCCCACACATTGCCAAGCCCTGGCCCAAAACTTCTTTGACCAACGGTAATGCTTCGGAGTAATTACCATTTTTAAAATTAATTAAAAGTGAAATTAACAAAACAAACTCTAAATTTTAGTATTAACGATAAGTCAAACCTTAAAGAAATTTTGCGTGCAACTAAAATATCGAACTATAGAAAATGAACGACACATATATTGCAGTCATGTTTCCAAAAAAAAATGCCATAGTCACGTTTTCCTCTTAAAAACGTCAAAGGCCGTTCAACAGAGATGTTTAAGGATCAACAACAGATGCCCTTTCACGGTAAACCACGTGTTAGCCTTTTTGTTAGGCTAAGTTTTATTTTGATGATGACTAAAATGTTAATTAATTTAATAAATCAATAAGTTGTATTTTGTGTTATATTTCATATGTTTCGGATATTATTCTTATCATTTTTTATCATAATATTTATATCCGTGTATATTAGAAATACCCTCAAAATGGGTATTATTAATGTTCTAACTTGTTTATTTGAGTCCATGTAGTGTTGGATATCTTTTAGGGACTCAATATAGTTCAAGGGTAGATTTGGAGTGAAGTGGGGATGAGTCTGCGGAAGCCATTTTGCGTCCTCTAACTGAACTGTGTAGAAGCGGATGCAGAGGACTCAAATATTGGCATCCGATTTGAATATGTCATTTTCAGGGTGTTTTGCGGATGCAGCGGATGACAGATGCGGATGCAACGGATGCATCATAAACTGGTGAACAGTGACTTGCGGATGCAGTGGATAACAGATGCGGATGAAAATTTGCGTCCTAAACTGGGTGAACAGTGACTTGCGGATGCAAAAACTGTGACTTGCGGATGCAGCGGACGCGAAATTCTGCGTCCTAAACTTCAAATTTCTACACAACGGCTATTTTCCAACGGTCATGCGGACGATGAGGATGCTGTGGACGTTCGGAAGTGCAGTGTTTATAAATACAAGTTCACTCCAAGCTCTCCACAACGAACCGGGAATCGTGGCGAAGCCCTGCCAAATTTTATACACGATTTAATCACTGTGAGCTATTAAATTGTAAATCCAATTCTCCCTATTCCAAACTTGCGAATTAATTTGGGGGAATTCGGACTAGTTAGATTGCGTTTTAATTTCCATATTCTATATTATTGTGCTTAATTGTAAAGTGTGATTCCCTAAGAATTCATCACACGAGGGTGATAACTCGAAATACTCATAGGCTAGATTGAACGCCCATAAGTTCAATTATTAGGTGACGCCCCGCAATAGTCAAATTAAGAGTGACGACTCGTAGGAGTCAAAGGTTGACGACCTAAGAATTAGTCAAGGGTGATGCCCCGTTTAAGAGTCAATTTGTAAACGGTTTTATTGGCACCTGTAAGCCAATTATTTAGTGTATCTCCAAGTGGAACTTGGAGCGCGGACGTTGGCGAGTTTTTCGAACCGCGTAAACAAATATTGTGTGCACTTCTCTAACCCTTACTTTTTACATTATTGCATATATTTGTTATTGATAATTTAATTATATGCATTAAATCACTTAGGGTTATTAGAGATTAAAATATCGCACGAAAATATTAGAATTGCTATATTCACCCCCCCTCTATAGGCGTATATCGATCCTACACCACGTCCAAGGCTAATCCACAAAGAGGGGCGTCCTTGGGGCCATTGTAAAGCCGAGAGAAGTCGATGGTGGCCTCTAGATGAAGACACACATGTCTTGCAAGGAGGATGTAAGTTCAGGATGGAGGGATGATTGTCCTTCAACAAGCATGGATGGCTAGGATGGAGGATGATCATCCTTCAAAGGTGCTAGTGGATAATGGTTCATACCCGTTGGATCGAGGGACAGACGTCCCTTTACGAGGATGGACGACCAGGATGGAGGATGACCATCCTCCATAGGTGCTCGCGAACGAAGATTCATGCTCGTTAGATAGAGTCGAACGTCTCTCAATGATGATTGATGGCCAAGATGGAGGATACCATCCTTCAAAGACGCTAGCGGATGTTATATTGAAAGGGGTCATACGCAAAACACACACTTTTTTAAATGGGAGTAGACTCCCTCCACTTACAAGGCCCTCACCCCACAACAGACGTCCGTTGGGGGTTGAGGGACATTCGTCGAAAGTTAAGGGACGTCTCGCAGAACCAAACGACAATGTTCCCTTATCATTCAATGCATTGAGGGACGTCTGTTGTGGGTTGAGGGACATTCGAGGAAAGTTGAAGGACATCCGTCGTAAGTTGAGGGACGTCCTGTAATACTAAACAAAAACGTTCCCTCGTCGTCCAAGGCATTGAGGGACGTCCGTTATGGGTTGAGGGACATTCAAGGAAAGTTGAGGGACTTCCGTCCCAGGTTGAAGGATGTCCGTTGTAAGTTGAGGGACGTCCTGCAATACTAAACGACGACATTCCCTCATCGTCCAAGGCATTGAGGGACTTCCGCCAACTCCTTTAGAGGATGGTCATCCTCCATCCTAGCCGTCATTTCTCGTTAAGGGAAGTCTATCCCTTGATCCAACAGACATAAACCTTTGTTCACTAGCACTTTTGAAGGATGACCATCCTCATTGAGGGACGTTCGTCCCTCAATCCAACGGGCATGAATCATTGCCCGCCAACGCCTTTGGAGGATAACCATCCTCCATCCTGGATGTCCCCATTGGACAATCATAGGCATTTTTAAGCGGAAAACGTGATTGCGATTTTTGTCTCAACATTTTTTGACGGGAAACGTGACTGCGAGGTTTGTGTCGTTCATTTTTTATAGTTTGAGGTTTTAGTTGTTCACAAAATTTATTTAAAGTTTGGTTTATCGCTGATCCTTAAGTTCAAGATTTATTTTGTTGGTTTCCCTAATTAAAAATAAAATAAAATCTGAGTGTTCTGAAACTGGAAGGCTTGAATTTCTCTCATATCTCCATCTGTGCTCACCTGCAGTGATGAAATGCTCTCGTAAAGCTATGTCAAGCAATGAACAAGGTTTTTGGAACTTGATGCATCACATGGATTACTAGTAATTATTTTCTAATTTATTAATTAATGATTGTTTAATAATTATTTCTTAAGCAGTTATTTTTTAAAGAAAAATTAATAAAACTACCACTGTATTATGGGATTGTTTGAAAAATGTACAGAACATAACATGGGTATATATATACCTGGAAAGCAAAGAACTTATACCGTACAATTAATTAATACAGGTATTAATGTTTACTAGTGTTTGCCTAAATCTATGTAACTTATATGTTGATTTTTGGGACTTAGAAGAATGAAAAAGAGCAAAATACAAAGAAAAGGTCGACCGGTGAAGAAATGGTTGACTGCAACATTAAACAAATTGCTTCTTATTTCTGTGGTTGAGGAAATGGTCGATCAGCTGTTCAAGCAAGAAATAGCAATTGTGAAGAATCGGTCAACCAGTATGCTAAAATGGTCGACCGCCTGACTGAAATACACAACAGTAACATTCCAACGGTCGGGAGGCGGTCAACCAAAATAGAGGTAGTCCACCAATTACACAGTTTCTATATATAGAAAATACTCTAAAGCTCAAAGTAATGAAGAGAGAATCGTAACAAAGCCCTACCAAAATTTATACTCAATCTTTCACTTGTAATTAAGTTTCAATCCTAAATCTCCAACTCCTAAACTTGAAAAGTTATATTTGAGAGAGTTAGGAACTTTAGTTTTTCAGTTTTATTGTACTTAAATGGTGAAAGACTAGATTGATGCCCATGAAGATCAACCCAGAGAGTGACACCTTGAGAATAGTCCGTAAATGTTGATTGACACCTATGAAGTCAATCATCACCAACCGGTGAAGTTGAGTGATTAAGGATCTCCAAGTAGAAAACTTGAAACGTGGACGTAGGCCAGAGTTTCCAAACAACGTGAACAAACTTGTTTGCACTCTTTATTCCTTAAACTCTTTATTATTAGTATTTGTATGTTTCATATGTGCTAAATCATTTAGGGATTAGAGTTAATTAAATTGCACAAAAAAGTTTAGATCGCCTAATTCACACCTTCCTCTATAGGTGTGCATATCTATCCAACAAGTGGTATCAGAGCGAGGTTAGATAAACTTTTTGTGTGATATTGTGATATTTGCATAAACTAATTTTGATTTGGTTAAATTTCGTGTTATAAATCATTTGACATATTTTTTATATTAAATATGGATTTTAATTCTCATGTTGAAGGGCAATCCTTAGTTAGACCTCCATATTTTGACAGTAGTGATTATGTATATTGGAAGTCTAGGATGATAATTTTATACAATCTTTAGATTTTGACCTATGGCATAAAATTGAAAATGGTTTCTTTATATCGGTTAAACTCCAAAATGGGATAAATTTTCTGAAATTGCCTTAATTCAATGATGTAGATAAACGTAAATTAAGCATGAATGCTAAAGTTATAAATTTACTATATTGTGCGTTGAATAGGGATAAGTTTAATAGAGTACAAGCATGCAAGAGTGCCTTCAAAATTTGAAAATTGTTTGAAATTACATATGAAGACATTAATCAAGTAAAAGAAACTAAATTGAACATGTTTATTCATGAATATGAATTATTTTGTATGGATAAGGATGAAACCATTAGTTGTATGTTTACTTGGTTTACTAACCTTACTAATGATTTGAAAGTGTTAGGTAGAGTTTATCCCAGCGAAGAGTTGGTGAGAAAGATTCTTAGGTGTCTACCAAGAGTGTGGCAACCTAAAGTCACAATATCCAAAGAGGCACGTGATCTCAAGACTTTAAAGATGGAGAAACTCATCGGTTCCCTTATGACGCAGAAGGTCACGTTGTTGAGCAACAAGAAAGAGGAGCAAAAAGAAAAAAAGAATCTTCAAACCAAGGGATATTGCTCTCAAGGCCTACTCAAGCGATCAAGTGGATTCTGAGGAAGATGATGAAGATGAAGAAATCGAATTCATAACCTGGAAGTTCAACAAGTTCCTCCATCGAAAAAAGAGGGACGAAGAGAAAGTAATCATTTGCTTTGGATACGGAAAACCCAGACATACCTCAACTGAATACCCCAAAACAAATAGAAAATCAAAAGTCTCAAGGAAGAAGGCATTCAAGGCCATCCTTGAAAATAGCGATGAGAGCTCTTCTTCCGAAATTGAAGAAGTTTTCAATTTTTGCTTCATGGCCAAAGAGGACAAGGTACACAATTCATCTAGTGATTTGGATAGTGATATTGTGATAATGATGAATTGTTGGATGCCTTTAATGAATTATTTGATAAATTCAATGTGCTTAAAATCAAATATAATTCGTTGAAAAAAGATAATGACAATTTGATTGAAAAACATGTTGAGTTGGTTAAATCTCTTGAAAATCAAATTGTTGAATTGAAAAAGCATGTATAAGATTTCTAGTGCTGCTATTAAATTTCTAGAGTTTGATGTTAGTGAATTGAAGGTAAAAAATATTGATTTGAAATCTGTTGTACTTAAATTCACTAATGATAGCAATAATTTGAGCATGCTTTAAGAAAAGCAAAGAGTTATATTTGATAAAGTTGGAATTGGTTATCAACCCATTGCAAATAAGAAAAATTATAAGAATTTCTTTGCTGGCCCATCTACTTGTAATTATGTTGGGCATAAATTATTTTTTTGTCATTTCAAATCAAATGGAAAAATGATTAATTCTAATATGGTTTGGGTTCCAAAAGGAACCATTTCTAAGGATAAATGACCCAAAAAAATTTGGGTGCCTAAGAAAAACATTTAGGAATTTTCCAATTGTGAATCAAGAGTTTGCATAATTGTTTGATGGATAATACTCTTAATTTGAATAGATTTTTCTTGATATATTCATATAGGTTAAATTCTCATACTTTTGATTAATATAGATTTAAATATTTTTAATTCTTCAATTGGTTTATTTTTTTGTTTAAATTTTGTTAATCCAACAATTAGTATCATAAATCATATATATTGAATTGTTGTTGGATTATGATGTCTTTGAATCCTCCCCAGTGAATTTTTCTTGATATATTCATATAGGTTAAATTCTCATACTTTTGATTAATATGGATTTAAATGTTTTTAATTCTTCAATTGGTTTATTTTTTTATTTAAATTTTGTTAATCCAACGATTAGTATCACAAATCATTTATATTGAATTGTTGTTGGATTATGATGTCTTTGAATTCTCCCCATTGAATTGAAATTGTTTATTGAAATAGGGGGAGAAAATAACTTCTAACTTGAATAAATATTTTGATCAAAACATAAATGTTTTAATTATCAAGAATATTTTTGTTACAATGGTATATTGATTTTTATTTTTTGGTATCGAATTAATTGGTTCTGCTAACAATTGGTATTCTAAGGGAGAGAAAAGTAATTAAATTGTTTTGAAGTTTTAGATATCTCTATTGATTTGATTTTGTATATTATTAAAGGGGGAGGAATTTATTTGATTATTTAGATTGTCTTATGATCCCCACTGACTTACTTTGATAAAAGGAAAGAAAAAAATTATTTCAATTGATATTATTACAATAGTATCATTCCTTAATATTTTTTTCCTCCATGAATTTATGTTTTTGAATAATTACAAAGGGGGAGACTTTTTTACTATTGTCTTTGGAAGACCTTCCCATTGGATTCTTTGTTATTATGACAAAAATGGGGAGAACTTAGAGTAAGTTGTTTGTTGGAAAAACATGTTTTGCATGAAATTAAAAGTGAGAAATTACATAAATTAAGGGGAAGAAATCATATTATGCAATACCTTATGCACATGCTTAGGATAGATAATCAAACAACTTAATATGTTTTGTCATTATCAAAAAGAGGGAGATTGTTAGCCTAACTGACATTAGGTGATTTGTTTTGATGATGACGATATTATTTATATAATTAAGTTGTTTAATTTGTATTTGTTAATGTTAGTAAATACGTTATTTATATTAATTGGAAATATCCTTAATACGAGTATTAATGTTTACTAACATATTTGCCTAAGACTATGTAGCTTATATGTTGATCTTTGGGACTTAAAAGAATGAAAAAGAGCAAAACACAAAGAAGAGGTTGACGAAAGCCTTACCAAATTTGTGAAAAGCACTGGAGGCGGTCGACCAAAATAAAAGTGGATGACTGGCCAAAATGAGAGATTGCTTGAGTTTTCAACCCGCTGAAGAATCGATTAACCGGTGAATAACAAAATTGTTTTTTATTTCTGTGGTTGAGGAAATGGTCAATCAGTCGGTAGAGTAAGAAATCGGAATTGTGAATAATCGGTTGACCAGTATGCTAAAATGTCTACTGCTCGACTGAAATTCACAAGGTAACATTCCAACAGTCAGGAGGTGGTCGACCAAAATGGAGGTGGTTGACCAAAAGACACTCAAAAGCTCAAAGTAACGAAGAGAGAATCGTAGTGAAGCCCTGCCAAAATTTATACTCAATCTTTCACTTGTAATTGAGTGTCAATCCTAATTCTCCAACTCCTAAACTTGAGAAGTTATATTTGGGAGAGTTAGAAATTTTAGTTTTACAGTTTTATTGTACTCAAATGGTGAAAGAATAGATTGACGGCCGTGAAGATCAATCCAGAGGATAACACTATAAAAATAGTCTGTAAAAGTTTGATTGACACCCGTGAAATCAATCATCACCAACCGAGGAGGTTGGGTGATTAAGAATCTCCAAGTAGGAAACTTGGAGCGCAGATGTAGGCCGGAGTTGCCAAACCGCGTGAATGAACTCGTTTGCACTCTCTATCCCTTAAACTCTTTATTGTTATTATTATTTGTATATTTTATATGTGATAAATCATTTAGGGATTAGAGTTAATTAAATCACACAAAAATTTTTATATGATGGGTGGCGGTCAATCACTAGGAGAAGGGGGTCGATCATGGCTATTACGGATTAATACAGATTGTAACCATTTTGGAAGCAATTAATCAGCTGAAGGAGGTGATCGATCGGTTCCAAAACAGAATTTATACAGATTGTAAAATGATGATTTGCATTCAATCGTCCACTAAAGAGTGATTGATCGGTTTTTTCTGAAGAGGATACAATTGTTGTTGATCATTAGAGAATTGTGGTCGATCGTGGTCATGACTCTGAAATTTGTGGTCGATCACAGGAAAGGGGTGATTGACTGGGACACTAACAGTCACCTGGAAAATGACTAACAGTCGTTTGAAAATTGAAATGGCACTTGGAAAATGAATTGTCGCCTCTCCCTGTAACGATTATAAATATATCAGATGGAAGATTGGTAGAAGAAAAACACAAGAGTCTTCTAGTGTTCTCTTAAAGTATCTGAAGAGTTTTCTTCTGGAGAGTGCTGCTATGCGATTGTGCAGAAGGGCCTTCAACAGAAGAGAATTTTGTGAAGAAAGGTAAGAGATATTGTGTGTGTTTTGTCAAAGGTGGCCTACATCACAAGATTATGATTGTTTGTGTTGTTTGCTGATGATATATTTGTTTCCATCAGCTGCTTTGATAGAAAACTTGTTGATGATATTTTTTTGTGGGTTGAAATGGTTCTCTCTTCTGCAATCCTTTTGATGCTTTGATAAACTGTGCCTTGTCGTGTACTGTCTTGACAAAATACTGAGAAGAAAATATGAAAATGGGTTAAATTGCTTTATGTCATTACGTTTATTGCTAGATAAGTAATGTTGAGAGTGGTGCTCTACTTTGGAAATTACTCTATGTTGTTATATTAGTGATAAATTGTTGTAGATAATCTGTTGAGGATAAGGTGCTGGTGGTTTGAAAATCCCTGCTTATTATCATGTTGGTCGAAACCATTTGAAGATAATGTTGAATCTGTTAATCATTGCCTTAATAAAATGTTGCAGTAAGTATTGAAAATTATTCTTGATAAACTATTGAAAATATTGCCTCTGTTGATTGGGTTGCTTTTGTTTGTTATCATGTTGATAGAAATTGTTGGAAGATAATGTTGAATCAATTGATTTTTGTCTTGTTAAAGTGTTGAGTTGCAGCAAATATAGAAATGATTGAAATCTTCCTTGTTGTTTTCTGCTAGAAACTGTTAAGTAAATTGTATTGCCATTAGTTGTTTTCATGCCTTAATAAACTATTGATTAAACTATTGGATATAGCCTATATTTCCTTGATTACTCTTTGCATTTTCAATGTTTGATATAAATTGTTGAATTATGTGAAGTGCATTCATGACATGTATCATGAGTAGAAATGTTATGATAAGGTTGGCATATACATGCATTGCACGAAAATGAAATGTATCTAATAAACGTAAATAGGCGTTGGGGATTTGGGAGATTCGTAACAGATCTACTTGAGAGAACTACGAGATGATGTATCTCTTCTCCTGTAGGAACTGAGTGATGGTTCTGCCCATATTAGATCCTGATGATGTATCTATTCTCTTTCGTGAAAAATCTCCGATGTTCTGAACTATATTAGGACTATGATTAAATAACAGAAAGGATAGGTTCTTTTCTGACATGAAAGACATGAGCATGGAGTCAGCATGAACATATATTACTTATTTCATTCTATCTCTTACTGAGCGTTAGACTTATAGTTTCTCTTGTGATATTGGTGATGATTGTGATCCCCATAAAGTGTACATGGAAGAAGTATGATGCGATAAGTGCTTGTGTTACCTGGTGCGTGTTGACCATAGGGGCTATGACTCACAAAATGAAATATAGTGTGTTTAAGTATTTCAAAGATTTTAAATAGTTTTTAAATGTGATGAATGTTTTAAACAGTTTAGTTTTAAAGTATGTTAATGGTGTTTACTTTAAATAAATTTAAAGTGATGATTGTGTGTTTTAATATTTATAAAGACTTCAACTTTTGTTTACTCTACTTTTCCCTTGCACATGTTTTTAAATAATTTGAAAAAGAAATTTTTTTTATATGGCTAAAGAAAAGATAAATGTAAAATATGATGTTACACCCAATACAATCGAAGAACCCAAAAACTGATTTAGGGTTCAGCCACCCTCAAACCACCGTCAGCATGATTGGCCATCATTTAGGATGCAAGTTGGTGATTGCCGACTTCTCTCCACCGATATAGAACATGCTTGGCTGGTGATGAATCACGCTTGGACAACAACGAATTGCGCAAAACCAACTAGAAATTGCAACCTGACGACCTTGATCCTTGACAACCTTGATTTTTGCACATATCAGTGCCAGAATTCACCTTAATTGATCATTCCAGCACTGACAATGTCTGACTTCCATACAATAACAGAGTTGAATTCAACTCCGACGACTCTTTTCCGGTAAAGCTGTTACGGTTTTAGACGAAACTGCTCAAATCTCTATCGAACAAAATATTTTCCTCTTGTTAAACTGAGTTGATAACTATCTTGATTGTAGCCAATGAGGAGATTTATGATGGAGACAACCGCAAAGAACGATTTATTTGTCTAGTGAAGAAGGTGATTTTCGTCTTAATTGAGTTTCTAATAGAAGACCAAATACTTAAGAATTCAAGATGAAAATAGATTTACCAAGTTTTGACGGCCAATTAAATGTTGAAGATTTTTTGGATTGAGCCCATAATGTTGAGAATGTTTTTGATTATCTGGCTATTGTAAAAGAAAATTGAGTCAAGCTTGTGTTGTGTAAATTAAAAGGTGGAGCTTCCACATGTCAGGAATAAATTCAATTTAATAAAAAAAGGCAAGAAAAGTCGAGAGTCCAAGCTTGGCCAAAATGAAAGATCTATAACAAAAGCAATTTCTTCCTCCAGACTATGAGAAATATCAACAATACCAAAATTGTTCTCAAGCCAATTGTACAGTGAATGAATATATAGAAGAATTTTATCCACTAAATGCGAGGGTGAATTTATCTGAGACAGAAAATCAACTTATAGCTTGTTACATTGGAGGCCTAAAATTGATTATTCAAGATCAACTAGCTCTTCTGACTATTTGGACTATGACAGATGTAGTTAATTTAGCAACGAAGATAGAACTTTAGGTTAACAAATCTACCATATTGGCTTCAAATACTTTTGACTCCAAACTTAGGAGAGTTCATTTATTCTCGAGGAATCAACAACTACAACTAGTGTTGACAATAAAACTAGAAATTCAATTCCTACCCAACCTAACACTCAAGGTCAAAATACAAGGAAGTCGTAATAACCCTTATGAGCGCTCTAATCTAGGTAAAGATTTCAAGTGCAATTAACCAGGTCACCTTTCTAATAATTATTCGAATAGACAATCTATCAACTTTGTAGAGGAAGATGGCGGTAAGGAAGAATAGTCCCGATTGAAGATATTTATGAAGACGCCGAATTTGAAAAAGGTTACATAGAAGAAGTTACATGGATACTCTAGCGACTTTTACTAACCCCAAAACAAACACATCATTCCCAACGACTCAGAATCTTCTAAACTTGATGTACTATCCATAAAAAAGTGTGCAATGTGATTATTGACAGTGGCAATAATGAAAAAGTTGTCTCCAAAGCACTAATAAAAATGTTAAATTTGAAGATAAAAAAACATCATTCACCATACAAAATTGCATGGATTGATTAAAAGGGAGCCATAAATTCAAGTGCTCGACTCACTTATAAGAATCGCGATAAAACTTTCTTCTTTTGGTGGTCTAACAAGAAAATTGTGTTGATGGCACAGTCTCCACAACCAAAGCCTAACACAACTATTAAGGACAATCAACCATCATACACTAACTTAACTAGATCTGAATTATTTGAAAACATTAAAGAACTGATCTTGATATTAGCATTGATAGTTAAAGGCCAATTTGAGGAGAGTACAACAAAGCCAACTCAGTTCAAGAGATGCTTGCAGAGTTTGATGGTTTATCCCCGAACAAATTACCAAAAGAGTTGCCTCCTATGCAGGATATTCATCACCACATCAATTTATCACCTAGGGCCAATTTGCCTAACTTACCACATTATCACATGAGTCCAACAGAACATGAAGAGCTTCAATAGCAAGGCAATGGTCTATTAGACAAAGAATTGATTCACAAGAGTATGAGTCCTTGTGGAGTACCTACACTTCTCACTTTAATGAAAGATGAAAGTGGCGGATGTGTGTAAATAGTTGTGGTATCAACAAAATAATGGTCAGGTATCTTTTTGTATTCCACGCCTCAATGATATACTTGACAAGTTAACAAGTGTAAAGATCAGTATTTTTATAATAACAAATTCTAAGTGTAAATGTTTTACTTAATATTCGATCATGGTGTTAGAGTTGACCTGTTTGTCACGTAGCAACCACGTGTGAATCTTTGGTCAATTGGTCAAATTGATGGAGTTGGGGTTACCACATGATAAATAAATTGAAGGAATTAATTTGGTAGATGGGAATTGTGATGCACCACCTTAAGGGGAAAATGAAAACTCTTTGAAGCTAACGTTAAATAAAGAAAGAATCGACTCAAATTGAGGAAACTTATCTCGGTCAATTTACATCCTCTTGATGTGAGTTTTGGTCCTACAAGTGAGGAAGATGCCCTCCAAAAATAGTAGGTGATTTCGTTCAGATGATAGAGTTATGGTCAACAGGGTGCAAGCTGGTTCGAATAGTTACCACGTCCGTGCCTATTGACTTCAATGACTTCCTTTGATGAAAACACTCCAACTTTGTTTTCTTACAAGTTTCTATGGCTTTGATAGAGATGTCTACCACTATGGAAGGAGGTGGAGAAAGATATAGCAATAAGAGATATCACCTTAAACTTACAAATGGTATGATACCAATTTATACACAAAACTCGATTGGATGAAACCACCAAAAGAGAGTTGGCTATGGAGAAATCTCCACAAATTTGAACAAAAGTTCTATTATTTGAATCCACTACACAAGGCAACCCTAAGAGAGAGCTCAAACATTGTCTAAAAAATCAGAGTTTAGAGTTTACCACACAAAAGTTACAAATTACCCTCACGAAGACACATATTTGGCTAGACATACCCTAACTGAGTGACACCAACAATTGACTATTAAAATTAACATAAAATTAATTCTTAAATCTTTCATGTAGCAATGATCTAATAGATCATTCTTCAAGGTCTGTCTTCAAATTGAATTGAGCTCCAATTCCGGGTAAGTGAGATTGAGCTTCTTTAACAAAAACCAAAGTTCTTTGTTTGCAGAATTTTTGGTACAACAAATAAACTCTAATGTTAAAGCAAGACCAGATTCTAGAAAGCTTAAGAAGTCAGCTACAATCTTTATGAAGCATACTTTTTGATATAGGACCTTGAAGAGAGCCAAAGAATCCAAATACTGCTTGGGGGTCAGATTGTTGACATTTTTTGATTGTCCAACACTTCCTCTAAAGTGGTACTTGATTTTCCATTTATGCTTGATCTTGAACAACTCCAACATATATTTGAATGCTTGATGAATGTAATTCTTCAACTTTCCTCTTTGAACTCTACAAAATAAACACTCAAAATATTATTAGAGAATCTTTGTGCTTGATTGTAGATAGAGGAAATCTATGGCATATCAAATTGCCTTGGGTCAAAATTTGGTTAGCATTCAAGAGTATTAAAGAAATAAAAAATTTAAAGGAAGTGTATTTAATATATATTGATGATATATATTAAACAAAATTATAAAATTTTGAATAGCATTATAAGGGAATGAGGGTCCCTCATTCCCCTATACTCGGTCATGCGAGAAGAAACGAGAGGGAGAAAAGTGTGGCGATTCTGCACGAAAGGGAGTTTGCACACCAAAATTGGGTTCGCAATGCTTGGATCTCCAACTTTTGTGAAAGGATTTCGTGGGTAAACCCTTTTTCCCCTCCATTTCTCCTGTTAAAAGTTTAGGTTTTGTTGGTTTTAGATTCAATCTTGAAAACTCAAATCCGTGAAGTTATTACTGCAATGTTTGGGTAGATTTAGAGTTTATGCTGGAGTTTAAGCTGATCGGTGGCAAAAAATGGCAGAAACGAGTGAGTTTCCTTGAGGATTTCCACTAGAAACATCATCCTTAGTCTATTGCTATTTGTGGTCAGTCAACGACAGAAGCACTTGGCCAAGTAGGCCTCGAGGCTGGGAATCAACAATCTTAGTCAAGCGTTTGTGCCTATCATCTATACTTGGACCAGATGTTCGCAGTAGACCCTGTATGTCCTCATTGGTCTTATGCACTTAGACTCCAAACGTTCGTGGCATACCCTGGCGTCTGTGCCTATCATCCACACTTGGATTTTGAATGTCCATGATAGATGTTTGGCATCCGTAGTATGGTCTGGATGTCCACATTGAAACCCGCTTTTGGATGGGGTGACTCGCCTATCATCGATGAGGGGATCCGTCTGTGGCTATCTATTCTTTCCTTCCGATTTTGGTTCCTAGTCCCGGTATAGGACTCATTCCCTATCTTTCCCCTTGAGTTTGGATAGAGACTCATTATGGCTGGTTCTGTTATAGGTTTAGAAGAGTTTGTTGATTGCGAGCCGATTCCTGAGGAGGTTGCAGCACCAGTTGGTAAGAAAGGTCATCGTAAAGGTAGGGATTTTATTCTTTATAGAATTGTATTGCATCATGGTTTTTTTAAAACCTTATTTTTTGGGATGCCACATATGAAAATTTGACGGGGACTGTTCAACAACACGTCTATTTTTATACTATTCATATGCAAGTTTTACATGTTTAGTTTTTCATGCATGGTGTTTCATTTTATTCTACTATATATGCTGGAGGATGAGTCATTTTGATGTTTTGGATGGTCACGCTGTCAAAGCATCACGAGGCTATTCTAATACATCTTCTACTACATTAAGATGTTTGTTTGCACATTGTGTGAAAATGGGTAATAGAGCAGTGATGACGTGCTCCTTGGGTTTAGAATCCCTAAACTTGATTAGAGTATGTTTGATATTGATTTGGGTCGTAAGGTTGCTTGATCTTTGGATTGCTCTCATAGTTTTTTTCCTCCTGAATCATGAGGTGTTGCCATCTTTGGAGTGTTGCCTTTCTTTGTGATTTTATCGAAGGGATTCTTGAACGACTCTCCTTTTCACTAATCACTGCTTTAAATTTATGAAAACGATATAGACTTATTTTACTATGGTTCTCTCTTCATTAATTTGAGCTTTGGAGTGTCTCCTATATATAGAATTTGTGAAACCGGTCGACCACCTCCATTATGGTAGATCGCGATCCGACTGTTGGAAACTAGCCATTGCATTAAAAAGTCTGATCGATCGACTGCTTTATCACAATTGATCGACTGCCTCTTCACATTTTAGAAGCTTCATTTGACTCTGTCCATTTTGCGATCTATGATATATGCAGCTGCTCGACCACTTCTTTGACCGATGAAAACTCGAGCTCTCTGTCCATTTGTTGGTCGACCACCTTCCAACCGGTCGACCACGTCTTTAGTAATCTGGAACTCTTGAGCTCTCTATAATATTTGTTGTCGATCTACTCGTTCAAACCGATCGACCGCCTCTTCTATTTTTTAGTAATTTGGTCGACCACCCAACAGTTTTAGTCAACCTCTTCCATTTTTTTTTGCACTCCTTAAAGCTTCTAAGTTCCAATAATCACACTATTAGCTACATGGACTTAGATACACATATTAGAATATATAAATACCCTTATTAAGGGGTATTTCCTATGAAGATCAATATAATTGTAAAGATAAAACAATTAAGCATATTCAAACAATAAACAACTTATAATTATAATTAACATATTCATTATAAAAAAAAATAAGTCTAATGACAATTAGACTAACACATTTGTTATTTCAAAAGAGCCATGAACAAAGAGCTTCATTTATGCCTTAGAAGCTTGATTCTTACTTACTATGAGTTAAACCAAATCCACTTAAAGAATGACATTGAGGATAATCAAATGGATCATATATTGCATTCAAGACTTAAGAAATTATTTGAGAATTATGTTTTTTTGTCTATTTGAATTAAGAGTAGTTGTAATAGTTTAATTGGTTATGTGTTTGTGTCACTTGGCTAGAGCATGTTTTAGCCGAGTATGTGGGTTTTGTGAAGGATTTTTGGAAATCTTCCATTAAGACATAAGCCCTAATTTCATGGAGTATTTAAGCTCTCTTAGGGGGATGTTTGTAGGGGATTTGGATTCAGTAAAAACTCTAAGCCAAAGGCTTTCTTCTTGCTTCATTTCAAAACCCACAAGTTCAATTCGATTGTTACCATTCGATTGAGTTGTGTTCAATTCCTTGCTCTTTGTAAGAATTAAGTGAGTGTCTTCTTATTGTAGTCCTCTCACTTTTCTTTCCTAAGAATTGAATATTTTGAAAGGCTACAAAAACTCACAATCTATAAAGTTATAGTGCTTCCTTTCAACAAGGTAGTTGTTTGAAGTTGGAGGTTGTGATTAGGCAACCATCTAGACCAGCTTGTACCATTTTGAGTATATCTCTTTTGTTCATATATATTTTTAAGCCAAATTCTGAGGGCATCTTCTATACACATAGCTGTCAAGGCTATCCAAAATTCAAGTGAAGATTCATCGATTTGACTGAGTTTTTGCATTGACAAAATCCATTCTAAATTTGGTGAGACAATTTGGCAGCACATATTGTAACCCTTTGAGTTTTGGGTATTGTGGGATCGATATTGTCCTAAGAGAGGGGGGAGGGAGGTGCATTAGAAATACTAACTTTCTCGTGTGATTGTACAAATTTCTTTTTATTCAATGTGTAGAGACTAATATGCATAAAAACAAATAAAGGTAAGAGATAAGCCAAGAGATTGCAAACAGTTTATTAACGCAATTTGGCCAATCTTGCCTACGTCCATGAGTCAAGGCTCCCTCCTTGAAGTTTCTTTTCACCAATAACCTCCCCGGTTATTTCTGATTGAGCTTTCAGGCATCAATCAAGCCTACACTAACTATTATGGGCTGTCACCCTTCAATCATCTCTTAAGTACAATATGTGAAATAAAATCAAATAGCTAAGCTCTCACAAATGTATACTCTCATGTAGGAATGAGAGAGATATGCTAAGCACTCAAATGTTGAAGAGAAATATTGAGGATCAACTTTAGCAGTGGTTTAGTATAATTTCTTTTTGTTGTTCTTCAACTTTGAAGGTGCCTTTATTTATAATTTTTCTTTCGTAGCCATAATTCGGTTGACCACCCGACTATATCGGTCAACCGCTTTATGACCGTTACACCTTTTATGAGAGCATTTGGTTGACCAATTCACGTTCTAGTCAATCGCACCGGTCGACCTATATCTTCTCGGTCGACCGCTTAAATGAATTTCAAAAAACAAAGTTTTTTCTCTATAATATTTTTGGTCAACCGCATCTCTACTCTAGTCTACTACTTCAGTGGTTTAGAAAATCGAGTGCAATCTGTCATTTTGCTGGTCGATCGTCATTCACCTCTGGTCAATCACTTCTCTATATTTTGCATACTTAAAAGTCTTTAAGTCCCAAATATTAAACCATAAGCTGCAAGAACTTAAACAAATATGTTAGCAAATATAAATACCCTTGTTAGAAGGTATTTCCAATGAAGATCAAAGTATGTTTAATTGAAATCATGTTTGAATTATTAACAACTTATTGATAATCAATTCATTTATCATCAAAACAAATATGTTTAATGTCTCTTAAGCTAACAGGTATAACTTCATCATCCTAGCGAATTTGACATTGAAATTTTGAGGGTTTGTTCCTCACTTATTCCTTACTGTTCTGTCAAAAACTTGTGATTAAATTTGTTCCTCTAAATTATTTTTATTGCAATAGAAATTCTATCCAGAATCTATGAAGTATTCTTCTTTAGTGTGCGGCTATCCCAAAAGTGGTTTGTTTTCACATCAGTCACTCACCCTAACAACTCCATCAAGCTGTATAAAGGTGAGCAACCTTTATAGCAATAGCAAACGACCTAATTCTAGCCCTCTTTTTCATTTGGATCCTTTATTCAGGGACTTCAACGTTCTTTACAAGTAGCAATTCTTCACGTTTTCCTCAGACAGTGGGAATTCATTCTATTACTCGATTGACATTGGCAGATATGTGTACATCTATCTCTGGTAAAGGAAAAGCTAGTCAAAAGTAATTGTTAGGTGGCAAACCTTCGTGCTAGCCTAAGTGTTGTTAGACTTATTTGTTTTGATGATAATTGTATTGATTGAAACTATAAGTTTTTTTTATTGATAATTATGCTTAATTGTTTAATCATTATATTTACATTGATATTTATTGAAAATACCCTAAATATGGGTATTAGCAACATCCCGGTTTTTCTTAAAATTTAAAACTTATGATTTTGAAGACTTTTCATTTTTAAATTATAGAGAAAGACTTTTCATTTGAAAACTAACTTAAATAAGAAGTGCATATATAAATTTCTTTTCGTTAAACCGTTTATTACTTAAAACATGTCATAATTTAAAGTTTTATAACTTTAAAACATTTACAACAATGGAAGACATGTATTTACAAAGCCAAAGAAATTGAAACAAAATTGAAAAATCTAATAAAACAGAATACTATAAATAAGGTTCACTTTCCTTAAAAGCATTAATACCAATCATTATGTTTCCTCTTTAATCTTTTAGCCTAACTAGCCACCAAGCCCACAACGTACAAATGCTTCATCAACTGCTTCTATCCCCGCCATTCATACGTACATCACAAGACTTAAACTATGAGTCTAACACTCAAGTGAAATGAAATATAAAACATGCAATGAATTTACTTAAATCCTTTTCTTATTTTAGTTTCCTTTCTTTCTTTTCTGTACACATCCATGCACTAAGTCTTGACATCAATCAAAGACTTATTAAGTGTATTACACCTATCCCGACATCAATCGAAGACACATGAACCATTATACACAAGTCCCGACATCAATGGAAGACACATTAACCATTATACACAAGCCCCGACATCAATCAAAGACTCTAACCGCCATACACATCAAGGTATAACGTCTTTTCATAAAGGCTCGACACCAATCGAACCGCTTGTTAGGTGTTGTGCACTTCAATGTACAACTACCCATCACCCCTAGTAAGCAACTTCGCATCAACCGAAAGCTTTGCTAGAGGTTGTACACATCAATGCACAACAATCAGTTCTGACATCAATCGAGAACGCACTAGCAGTCATGCGCATCAACGCTAATGGCCTCACTAACCGTCAGCCGGTATGTCTCGACATCAATCGAAAACAAACTAACAAACTCAAGCTTTTCAGTCATTCAATTTACATTTCAGTTATCAGTTATTCAGTTTACATTTCTGTTACCAGATCTTCAGTTTAAACGTTGGGAAATAAGTTTACATTTTTGAAAACAACGATGCATGAATGCACACAATTACTACATCCTCAATGGACAACCGAATCATAACTTAGATGTAACAAACAATCATAAAACAAACAAGCATTAATACATCTCCAAGTAAGACATGATCACAACCTAACATCTAACCAAGCATCATCCTAACATCTAACAACACCTTAACATTTCTAAAAGTCATGCTATAATACTCCACCATTACGGCAACCAAGGGGAATTATCATTCAATGAGTCCAATAGTTTATCCAAACAATTCCAAGAGTAACAGAACATATAACAATTCTTTAATTCCACTGTGTCTTCAACTTAGCGTTTTATGTAGTTAACGAGATAGTGGTTTATCAAGTGTCAAGGAGTACTTTCAAACTAACAGCTTTTACCTATTTTATAACTAAACTTATTCAACACCACAACCATGCCAAAGAACACTTCCAGACCACATATATAAAATCCTCATGTCCTAACAATAATCTACACACTACAACATATCCACTCTAACAGGGAGCCATTTTCACCACAATTATCAAGCAATATTATCAACTCAACAGAGTAAATCAATTACCAACAGTATATCTACCAGGGAGCTATCTTCACAGTAATTATCAAAATAGTAAACAACTAAGAAAACACTCCTAACTCTTGTGATGTAGGCCCTTTTAGGCAAAGCACATACAAAACTTCTTACCTAGAGTCCTTAAGTCCTCAACAAGTTTTAGCGTTAAAGGTTGTCCTTCACAACACCTATTCATAATTAAACATATAAACATCAATAGTAGTTCTCCAGCAACAAAGTCACAACTTCTAACTACAAGCAAATCATTGCGTAACAGATTTCCTCAATCCATACTTAACAATTTATTACAACATCCACAGTTTCAACCCACAACCACCTCATCCAACAATTCGACTCAACAGTTTATTCCACATAATAAGATCCAATCAGAAGTTTAAACTAACAGATAAAACAATATCCAGAATATTAACCATAGCCAATAAGTTTTCATAGCATAACGGTTTTTTTTCCTTAAAGTCTATTATGCATGATCTTTATACTAACTTAATAATGGGTTTACCAAATTGCCACAGAACAAACTCAATATAATTCAACTAGTAACCAACTTCACGGATATCATTCTAATATGCAGATTCCACTTGGCAAACATACAATGGCTTAATCCAAATTTTCAGAATATTCCCAATAGTAAACCAACTAGTTCAATGCACTTCACAAACAATAAGCAACATGCAGAACCAAACTCTATCATCAACCACTAACGACAAAACCATTTTAAGAATAACAGAAGCAAGTTTTGCTTACCTGAAACATAAGAGAGTGTGTGAATTCCTCCTTCACAGTCTCTTTTCTCCCTCTGACCCTCACAGAACCATTTCTCTCTCACAGTCAAAATCTCCACAACTTCTCTACAACTTCTCCTTTGGTCTCCTTCACAAATTTCCAGCCACTTTCTCTCACTTCAGAATCCTTCCAGAGTCTCTCCATAGTTTTCTCACTCACGGTCTCTTTCTCACCTTCTGTAAAACTCTCATAAATCAAGCAACTCACAACAGCAATTCTCTCTCTCTCTCTCTCTCTAAAAACTCCAGAATCACACTGCAACCTCACAGTTTCTCTCTGAATTCTTCACGGTCTCTTACCGTCCAAAACAAAACAACACTCCATCACGTCTCTTATTTATAGATCATCACAGCACCCCTTCAGTGTCTAATGAAGGCGAAGAGCCAAGGAAGGGATGCTTGATCATCCACAAAGCATCAATCGTCGAATCCCTTTATCTCCAAGTGACAGTTTTCCATTTCCATACAACTTTTCAGATCGTCGGTCGATCAACCTCCTTCAAGTGATCAACCGCCAATATTCCAGAATAATGCCTTTCATCAAAGTTGGTCGATCAACCTCCTTTAGGTGATCGACTGCTAGTCTTCAACACCGATCAATCGTTGCCTTAGTGACAATCGACCGCCATTCAGTAATATTCATGTGAATATTACAATTCTATAATATTACAGCCTTCAATCTCCATAAATCTATAATATATAAATTATACCCTTAACAAAACATAATTCACTTTTCCAAATTATCCAAACTTCAACTTAAATTTATCCTTCAATATTTAGGATATATAATCCAAAATTCCTCCTTTATTCTTCACTAGACCCAATATACCTTTAAATGTTAACAACCTTATTATTCTTACTATATCCAAACATATTTTCTCCTGACAAACACTTAAATTATCTAAGTCAATTTCTAACAAATCTTTAATCATCCTCCTATGTTTAATATGGGCATAATTTGGGGTATCAAAATTTACTTGGTCCAAATACGTTTCTCTTGACCAATACTTTAATCGTCCATTTCAGCTTCTAATACCCCCAAAATTATCACTTAAGCCTTGCGTTTAGTTCTACGAAAATCCAGGATATTACATAAAGATTGCGAATATGTTTTCTCTAAGTCCATGTAGCTTATAGGATATTCATTGGGACTTAGAAGATTGCATTTGGACAAAAAGGACACAAGAGGTCGGTTAAAACAAGCAAATGGTCGACCAAAATAGTCTGTATGAAGATCTGGTCGACCAGTTGATCGACCGCAAGTCATAACAAATTGTCTCCCAATTTTGCGGTAAAGCAGAGGAAAACAGGTCGACCGCAAGTCAAAATAGATTGCTTCCCACTTTTGCAGTAGAGCACGTGGTAGAGCAAGGGAAAAATAGTCGATCGACAAATGCCAGAGAGCTCAGAATTTAAAAAAAAAAGGGGAGCAGTCGATTGCTAGGGACCATTCGACTGCTACAAAATATAAGGCGACACCAAGGAAGAATATGCCTCAGCAGTCGACTGTACCCAGGGGCCGGTTGACTGCATAAGGAAATATTTGACAAAATTATCCAATGGTTAGAAATTCTAATGGTCGAACTCCAACAGCTAGAAAGCGGTTGACCAAAAGAGAAGTGGTCGACCGTCAGAGCAGTTTTCTATAAATAAACACCCTCCGAATTGCATTTCACAAGAATTCAACCAAGAGAGAAACGCTCCAAATTGGTCTGCGACATTCCTACTACATTTCTCTCTATATTTGAGTGTCTAGGCCAAGCTCTTCCATCCCTACACTTGAGATTTAAATTTGGAGAGCTTAGATTCAAAACCATATTTTCTATTTCTTACCTTTTGTATCCAAAAGCTACACGAAAGGATGACGCCCCAAAATAGTCAACAAGGCTAGATTGACGCCTGTGAAGATCAATCAGAGGGTGACACCATGTTAATAGTCTGTAAAGGTTTTTTTGACACCCGTGAAGTCAAACATTACCAATCGGGAAGATTGGGCATTTAACGATCTACAAGTCGGAAGCTTGGAGCGCGGACGTAGGCTGGATTTTCCAAACCATGTGAACAAGCCGGTGTCATCTCTCTAACCCTTAGTCTTTATATTTATGCATTGATTGAATATATATTTATATTAAATCACTTAGGGTTAGAAATATTAATATCGCACTAAAAAGTTTAGTACATCTAATTCACCCCCCCTCTATAGGCGTGCACGGATCCTAACACTTCCTATTCTCTGTCATTTTCTTTGAGCATTTTAACCTTTTTTTTCCAATGAGAATTTAAACATTTATTGGGCCTGAATCTAATATTTGAATGATGTTTGGACTTTGAGTTAAATGCAGAGTGTTTAAGATATTATGATATTATTTCTTATAATCACTATATGGACCTAGGCTCATCCCGTATTGGCTATGACTTTGATTTGTGTTCAAGTATTCTGCTGCAACCAAGTCCTGGGCTGGATGATTGGGTCCCCTATGAGGATTAGGTCGTTTGACCTAGCATTTCTGTTAGGCTCGCTTCTGAGTCATGATAGCAGGTGCTCTTCTTTGCACTAAGCTTGATTTACGGAGGGGTTACCGCCATATTTGCATTCGGGCAGGGGATGAATGGAAAACTGCTTTCATGACCAAAGATGGCCTTTATAAATGGTTAGCAGTGTTATTTGAATTATCTAATGCATTAAACACATTCATGCCAGTGATGACCCAGGTTCTTCATCCATTTATTAGCAAGTTTGTTGTGGTTTATTTTGATGACATTCTTATTTACAAAAAAAAAAAGACAGCAATAAGTATCAACCTTAAAAAATGCAATTTTATGACTAACAATCTTTCATTAGGATTAATAGTAGAAATAGATAGAGTTTGATGATGTGCTACGTGATTCCTCAATTCACAAATATGCATGGAGATTTACTAACCATAATTTTAGAATTTTTTTTTGTAGGTGTTGAAGGAGGTAAGGCATTCAAAATATCACTACCTTCCATACAACATCCATGTGCCAAATGGGCTTATTCAAAGTGAAGCATAAGCACAAGTTTAGGATATATATGAAACATTCCAAAACTGCCAACAATCCACCCCCAAAGAGTATTTTGCGCATTCTACAGCCTACACTATCTTATACTGAAAAGTTCTCAGCTAACATCTCAACCTTTCTAGAATGAGGTGTTTTGTTAAAATTAAAGATCATTTGCTATGTCAAATAGTCTTTAAATAAATAGTAATATTTTTGCTAGAAGCCCAAGTCTGAGTAGAAGTATGATTTGGGAGGTCTGGCCCAAAATGATATAGGACTTCAAGCCCATGAGTTGGAGGCCTCATTTGCATGCCAAAAGGGGATTTACATACTAATGCACCACAAGGACAGATCACTCGGGCCCGAGCTAAGAGGGTCATCACTTTTCTAAATAGTTTTTATTTTGTAGGTGGAACCACATTAGAAGAACTTGAAGATGAGACTTTGCAAGAAAATAAAGGAATGCCAAAACACTTGCTCTCGTGGAAGTCCATTGCAACCCCTCAAGTTGCACCAACAACCAGAAAGTGCATTGAAGCTCAATTGGCTGAAGCTAAAGGGGACCCTTAGTGAAAGATATGTCCATTTAGCACTTTGACATGTTTATTAGATTTATGTCTTTGTTGGATTTCTGGATATTGGTGTGTTTTGGATAGATTTAGGATGTTTTCAATAATGATGTTGTGAAATGCTCGGCTAGCATGTTAGCCGAGCATTCATGTCCATTTTTTGACTATAAGGGTATTTCTGTAATTTTTATTAGGGCAGTCATTACGGAAGTATTAACCTTCCTTAATGGTATCCTAAACCCTAATTTTGAATGATAATTAGCTGTTGCTTGTATGTTTGAAGGGTATCCCTCTCAAACCGCTCTCGGCTCCTCTTGTCTTGGTTCCCACCAAAACTAGCAGCCAAAAATCATTCATCTCACCGTTCTTGTTAGGTCTTAGAGAGGAACCCTTATACTAAGCCTTCCTAAATATCTCCTTGAGTTGTTCTCTAGTGTGAAGGTTTAGAAGATATAAAGAAAACAAGGTGGAGTGGTCTTTGTTGCAAGGATCCATTGAAGTCGATATTATCGGTTAGGGTATTATTAGACCAGCTTGTAAGTTTGCTTCTATTTTTCTGTGGTTGAGTTGCGATTTTGGTTTTGGAATTTTGGAACTTTGTTCTTCATTGGATTGAGGCAGAGTATATGAAATTTAGTGTTGATTTGTTGCGGATGGGAGATAATGGACCAATTTGTATTCCTTCATCCCTAACTCCCTCTCCTAACATTTCTATCTCTGATATTTGGAGTTGCTACTTCATTGATAGTGTGAGATGTGGTCCAAATTTCATGTCTTTCGGACGCTCATTGAGGGAGTTATGCATTTTGTAATTTGGATATGTTCTGTCTCGCTTTAGATGTCCCTTCCCTATAAAGGTTGTCCATTCCTCCGTTTAGGATGTCCGTTCCTCTGAATAGGACATTTGTGGTACCCAATCCTACAGGGTCTTCTAGCGAGTTTGTGGTACCCACTCCTATCCAATTTTGAGTTGGTTGTGGAGGTGGCAGGAAAGGAAAGGAGAAAGTGTCTGGGCAAGCATAAACAGTTGCCGGTTCTGAGGCATTTGATCTGCCTAGCCAGAGTGTTGTTGATGGTATGATCCCTATTTTCTCTACTACTACACATGTATTGTTCGCTAACTTAATTGTGATACCCATAGATCAATTTGATGTGATCTTAGCTATGGATTGGCTGAAGAGTTATAAAGCAAAAATTGATTGTCATTGGAGGACGGTGACTCTGACGTTAATGAATGGTCAAATTCTAGTATATTCATGTGGTATTCCTATATTCGCTGTTGATTCTAGTTTACGAGCCTGTTTGGGTGGTCGAAGGATGTTGGAGCACTATGGGACTATTTTTGCTATTAGCGGTGACCGCGTTTTGATCAGGCAAGATCTGGAGCTATTGATAGTCTCCAATTTTCTGGATGTTTTTCCTGAGAATCTGCCTGGGTTGCCACCCGACCATGAGATTGACTTTTGTATTGATTTAGTTCCCGGTACTGCTCCAATTTCTATTACTCTGTATCGTATGGCTCTCGCTGAGTTAAATGAGTTGATGACTGAGTTGATGACTCAACTGAATGATTTATTACATAAGGGATTTATTCAAAATAGTATTCGTCTTGAGGTGCGCCAGTTTTATTTGCAAAGAAGTAGGATGCTTTGCTTCGTTTATGCATAGATTACCAGAAATTAAATCATGTTATAGTAAAGAATAGGTACTCGTTGCCGAGAATTGATGATCTGTTTGATCAACTTGGCGGGTCTATTGTAACGACCCGACTTTTTATAATCTTTTGAAATACATGAAATTTAAAACTTTTATAAAGCCACTAAAATCTTTGTTAAAACTTTATTACTTTAATCAGAGTCCAGCCGGACCGTTACTAACCCTTTCGTTATACCCGCTATGAAAATCGTTATAAGGATTGAAAAGCCATAGTAAAAAAAATCATTTCTCAAAATGTAGCGGAAGCCAAATCAAAAAACATAGTGGATTTATCAAAACATAGCGGAAGCGTAAATAACTCATTTAAGAAACACTGAACAAAGCATTACATGTTAATTACAAAACATATTTATCTTTTACTTCCCTTAGCCCAGCCAGCCACAAGTCGCTCGTGCAAATGCTTCACCAACTGCTTCATCATCTGTTCATCATTTTTGCGTACATGTACCTACACCACAAGTAAGACGTGAGCCTAATGGCCTAGTAAAGAATTGGGGTTATGCAGTATGCTATGCCTCTATTTAGTTCTTTTGGAGTGGGTACCGCCCTAAACCAATCTTTTCATTACATTCGTTCGTTCGTGCGTTCATTACTCGTACGTCGAGCGAAAAATTGGAGGATCCATATGGGATGGTATAGTTTGATCGGCTTATAACTTCCTATGTGGAACTAGTCCTGTTCCCGACAAGGTAGGGGTGTAGCCTAGCTGCCAGGCTAGATCCGAACTACCCATTCGCCCCCCAACTTTCCATCATTCATTTTTTCATTTATTTTCTTTAACATTTTCCTCACATAATGCATGTGAGTACCACCCCAAAAGTGACATTTCCTAATTGTTTCTATTATCATGATGCATGTTGATATAGTATAAAAGAAATATAACAATAATTGAATAGCGCATACACAGAAAAGTAATGATAATTTAAGAGCGAACAACATAAGGAAATTACAGCGAGCATGAAGGAATAGCAGGAATTAAACGCACATAAAATGAACAGCGAACATTAAGGAATAATAGTAATTAGACACACATAATAGAACAATATATAATGAATTAAAACAACAACTGACATGCTTGAACTTATAGAACACAACAGTAAACGAGACAAAAATCGGGATCATGCTATTAAACTAAGGTCATAAAGCGATTTACAACTAACAACTCAAACGAATGAGCATGCTTCACAAAAGTGTGATGGCATTACATAGACATGGATAACTACATGAATCAAATATAAGAAATTAGAACTAAAGGAAATGTGCATCTGTAGGTAAAGCATTAGAGTTAACAACTTAGTTCCAATTGTTATTCTCCTTACTTAAAAATGCAGAGAATATTTACAATTAGTAATCCAGTTAATGAACCATGCTTAAGGGTGTAATGACTTCTAATTATCATAGTTAATTAAACATGCTAGGATTAGTTAAACATGCTCAGATTAAAGGTCATTGTTACAATTATTATTCTAGTTAATTATTTAATTAAACATGCTCAGATTAAGAGTTTAAGCATTTCTAGTTATCACTAAACATGCTTAGATTAAGAGTGTGAGCATTTCTAGTTATCACAGAGACTTTAACATAATAATGGCAGGAAGAAATAAGATTAACAGCTAGGGAAACTACAGCAAGTAAGACAACAAATTGATAACAGAAAGGAAACTCTTAGCCCATTCATGATCATTCATGCATATCATGTCATAATATGTTCTCTAGTTCATCATTCTATTCTACAAGCTTAACGTCATCGATTATCATTCAATCATCACATTTCTATCAAAGTAAAGCATTGATCTATATCAAAGTAAAGCATTTGCAGTAAAGGAATTATAGTAAACTAACAGTAATGAAATCTACACAACTCACGCACACTACTTGTGGGTATGGCTTTGATGGCCAAGATACTACCCAATCCTTACCCTAGTTGAAGAAACAACTCATGGACAGCAACTCCCAGCACACTCCACAGCTTGCTCCTTGCTTGCTTCACGATCCACGTTGAAGAAACGCACGAATACACTGGAGGACTCTCACAACTTTAACAGACACTCACGATTTTACTGGGAGATCACACTTTCTTACTCACAGGGGGAAGCTCGCTCTCTCGTTTGTAGGAAGCCCCACATGCAGGAAGAAGAAAACTGGATTGAAAAGGCAGAGAAGAAGGCTTAAAATTGAAGGCCATATCTAGAAGGAGACACACATACACTGAACGGAGGGAGGACATGGTCGACAGAGTGGAGGGCGTGGTCTGGCGTGGGGAGTCATCTCTCCGTGTCTCTCTGAGTGTGATTTTAATTACAAAATGACAAGAATTCTCTTATTTAAACCATAATTTATTCACAGGTTTGGAACATTTCAGACAAGGGTGGACGTTCTGATCTCATCCGCGATCATCTGAAATCTATATTTTCACTGACAGATTTACATTTTTGGACGCAGGAAGCCATCCAAATCTTGTGTCCGAAACCGTCCAGAAATTGGACAGATTCAAAATCACCGCATCCGCATGCATCCGCATTCATCCACCTGAGTCTGAAAGATCGAGCTAGAGGCAAGGGATGAATTTGGACGCGGAGTTTCCATCTTGCAGCGTCCCAAAATGTCGGGACGACATTTTCGAACGCGATCCCACGTCTGCGTGTGTCCAAAATTGTCGGTTATACATTTTCTCTTTGCGTTTGAATTCTCCATCACATGCATTTTGCCATGATTTTTCCTACTTCAATTTCTTCACACTATTTACCCCATAATTACATGTTATAATCTAACACGTATCAATTCAAAATGTAATATATTAACTATCCCAAAATTAATTACATCGCGTATACGAGAAAAACGTCATCGCGGTATTACATCTATGTTTTTCTCAAAGATTAATTTGAGATTTGGCTATCATCAGTTAAAGATCCGTGAAGAGGATATTCCTAAAATGGCTTTTCAGACTCGATATGGACATTTTGAATTTTTGGTGCTTCCGTTCGGATTAACTAATGCAACTGCTACTTTTATGGATCTGATGAATCGAGTCTTTCGACCTTACCTTGACCAGTTTGTGGTGGTATTCATTGATGATATTCTTATATATACAAAGTCTCATGAGGAGCATATTGAGCATTTGCGAATTGTTTTGCAGACATTGCGTGAGCACTAATTATATGCAAAGAGAGAAAAATGTAACTTATGGATGACTCAAGTTAAGTTTCTTGGCCATGTTGTCTCACACAAATGGCATTTTTGTTGATCCTGCTAAAATTGAGACAGTGTTAAAGTGGAAGCCACCTAAGAATGTTACTGAAGTACGCAGTTTCTTGGGCTTGGCTTGATATTATCGTCAATTCATAGAAAAGTTTTCTTCTATTGCTTTGCTATTGACCCAACTGACTAGAAAGGATGTTAAATTCATTTGGAACGGCAAATGTCAGATAACTTTTCAAGAGCTAAAACAAAGATTAACTATTGCACCGGTTCTGGCAGTACCCGATGAGACTTTACTATATGCAGTGTATACGGATGCGTCAAGAGTTGGTTTGGGTTGTGTTATGATGCAACAGAATAGAGTTATAGCTTATGCATCCATGCAAATAAAAACACATGAACAGAATTATCTTACCCATGACTTGGAGCTTGCAGCCATTATTTTTGCTTTGAAGATATGGCGAAGCTATGACACAAAGTTTGAAGTGTTTTCTGATCACAAGAGCGTGAAATATTTATTCACACAACGTGATTTGAATCTTAGAAAGCGTCGTTGGATGGAGTATATGGGAGATTATGACTTTTCCTTGGAATATCATCCAGGAAAAGCCAACGCTATGGTCAATGCCTTGAGTCGTCACCCTCAAGGTTCACTTGCCTACCTTGTGATGGAGGCATGGAATAAATGTTCGATTATTGAGGATTATGAACTACACTATCAAGAGGATGATCAATCTATTCGTGTATTTAATTTGATAGCAAATCGTGCACTTGTACAACATGTAAAAGATAGGCAGAAGTTCAATGATAGGTTGAAGGAGTGATTTGACCAAATTCAAGCCGATGAACAGTTTAAGGATTGAAAAATTAGTTCTAATGACTTTCTTTATTTCAGGGACCGTATTGTGGTGCCAAATGATTCGAATTTATGGCAAGAAGTTTTATCGGAGAGCCATAAATCTAGATTTGCTATTCATTCCTGTAGCACTAAAATGTATTATGATATGAAGCGTCAATTTTGTGGGCAGGAATGAAGCTGGATGTAGTTGATTATATATCTCAATGTTTGACTTGTCAGCGAGTCAAGACTGAACATCAAAGACCGGCTGGATTGTTGCAGCCTTCTATCCCTAAGTGGAAATGGGATAAAATCACTATAAATTTTGTGACCAGTTTGCAAAAGACCTCACAAAGCTTCAATGCTGGTCATAGTTGATCGATTAACAAAGTCTACTCATTTTATCCTAGTCAGAATGAATTCCTCTTTGACAAAGTTGAGCAAGTTGTATATTGAGAATATCGTTCGTCTTCACGGTGTTCCTTCAAGTATAGTTTCTGATAGAGATTTAAGATTTACTTCTAAATTTTGGAGTGCCCTTCAGAGAGCTTTAGGCATAGAACTTCATTTGAGTACCTCTCATCACCCTCAGACGGATGGTCAATCTGAGTGTACAATTCAAACTCTAGAAGATATGTTGAGATGTTTTGTTCTAGATTTCGGTGATAGCTGGGTAAATCATTGCCCTTGGTGGAGTTTGTTTACAAAAATAGCTATCAAACCAGTATTGGAGTTTCACCTTATGAAGCTCTTTATGGAAGACCTTGTAGATCAACGCTATGCTGGGCGGAGGTCGAGGAGCATGTTGCTCTCGGGTCGGATTTGATCCAGGAGAAGACTGAAAAAGTGCAATCTATTAAGGCACGACTAAAGACAGTTCAAAGTCATCAAAAGAGTTATGCAGATCTTCTGAGAAGAGAAGTTGAATTTGAGGTCGATAATTTCGTGTTTTTGAAAGTTCGGCAGCGTCGAGGTGTTAGCCGCTTTAGTGTGAAGGGCAAGTTGCCTCCCAGATATATTGGCCCATTTTGGATTCTTGAACGTGTTGGTGTAGTGGCTTATCTATTGGAGTTACCACAGCAGTTGAAGTATGTCCATAACATCTTTCATGTTTCCATATTGAGAAGATATGTCTCTGATCCGTCTCATGTTATGTCTTGGATGGATGTGCCCATCCAAGAGGACATATCTTACGAGGAGGAGCCTAAAAGAATAGTTGGCCGTGAGATCAGGGTCTTACGACGTTGTGAAATTCCTTTGGTTCGGGTTCAATGGAAGAATCATAGCGAAAGAGAAGCTACATGGGAGATTGAATCAGAAATGATATCAAAATACCCACATTTATTTGGTGGAATGTTGGAGATTGTTCTAAACTTCAGATACAAAATTTCTTAAATGGAGGAGATTGTGACAATTTCAATGCGGTGGTTGGGAGTGTGGGGGTAAGTGGGAGACCATATACACGTTGAAATTAATCCTCCCACCCACTCCCTTAATAAATTCTACCTTTTTCACCCTTATATTTTGAAGTCTTCTCTCTCCTTCTTCATCGTAGTAGTGGGTTTCTAGAGTGAAGAAAGAGAGCAAGAGCACTTGGCAGTGTTGGAAATTTTGGTGGAAGGAGAGATTTGCATTCCAGGCTTCAATCAAACAATGGAAATCGTTTGACACCTACTGTAAGGTAATATTGGATTTACAGTTGAATTCGTTGAATTTTTTTTTTTAGAATTCTGTTGGTTTTGGAATTTAAATTTAAGTTGTTATTGAGGATGAATTGGATGTCTAGAATTGTTGAATTGAACCTATACCACAGTGAGGTAAACTCTAAAGTTCAATTTTTCGTTCACTGTGAAAAATTGAGTACTTAGTTAGATTTAAAAATTTTGATAAGTAATTGAATTTTGTATAATGGTTTGGACATTTAATTAAGGAAATTTAAATTTTTATTTAGTCCAGGTTTAATTGTGCATATTTGGTGAAAAATTAAACTTTTGAATTATGAAATGGAAATATGGAAATCTGGCATGGAAATAAATTTAGTTTATCAATTGAAATATTTTGGATGGCTAAAATTCGAGATTTTGTTGGATAATTAGATTCTGTTGGATTAAAAGTTTGATAACTCAATAATTCTCTTACGTGAATGGGTTGGATGTCCAAATGGATGAAGTAATTGCCGTTAGATGAGATTCATGAAAACTCTAACAGATTGTTGACCCTTGGAAGTGGATGGAAAGACGTCCGTTCCTACAAAGGATGTTCAAAACAGTTTTAAAAATGATTATTATTATTATTATTATTTTAAAGAAAATTAATTGGTTATCCCAACATAGTGATAGGTTCGTCGAGTTACGATTAAGCATTTCCTGACTATTGGTAGGCCAACTGAGGTAAAAGTTTTATTTTATGTCTAGCATATCATCGTTTTCCAAACAACTATTTTGAGACGCGTTCTCATATAAAACGACGAGTCCAGTTTTGACCGTTTGTTTTTACGATGTTATATTTATTATTTTTGTTGGACATGTTTTATTTCGAGTATGCACTTTATTGACCGTGATGTGGTCCTGTTTTTATATACGCACATTCGACAGTTCAAGAATGTGTCTTGTTGTATTAAATAGAATAATGGAGCAGCTGACTGTGTCATGTTCCTGAGTGCAAAACCCTAAACCTGATCATGGTAATTTATGTGGCTTTTGTGATCGCCGAGTATCGCCTTATTCTATATATTCCGAGCCTGTGAATGACTTCATTTTCGCTGAGATTGTGTGCGGCATAGTTTCCGTATATACCACACTATAGTGGACGTTTTCCATACTTTTACCTCACTAGTCGATTTTATTCCATTTTAAATAAATGTTTTATTCATAGCATACTCCCTCATTTATTTTTATTTTAATTTTTGAATATAAAATTCTACCCCTATTGAGTTTAGTCGACTCACCTCAACGACATATATATATTCAGATCGAAATTCGGAAGTTCACGGGTTGCCATCACAGGGTTGAGCCAACAATTAGTTAATTAAATATTTTAATTTGAGAGATTGGTGAGGTTAAATTCCTACATTAAAAATTTGTAATAATATTTGTTTGGATTGCGGCACTTTTATTTTGTACTTATATTATCACTATATCTCGATGTCACTATTGGACCTTCGTTATAGCCCATTTAGTCAAACCCTGGCAAGTATTATAATTCCCTAAAGTCTTCTGCTGCATAAATAAATAAGTAAATAAATAAAAAGCTAAATGGTCGGGCTGTTTGGTCCAATTTTAGGGCCGGGTCGCTCCCTGTGTTGTCTCGGGTCCCCTTCGGGATGTGGCAAGACTCTTCTAGGTCACAGCTTAGGTTCTTCTTCTGTTGTTGGGACGCGCCTAAGCATTATTGAGTCTCGGCTCAGATACCGTTGTGTGACACTAGTTTTCTTCTTTTTATTTTGCGGCTTAAATTTTCAAAATTTACTATTTTCTATTTTAATTTCATCTGTTTGATTCTATATCTATACCATAACTCAAAATATGTTAAAATTACCAAAAACTTGATAATAAACATCAAACTTATTTAGAATTGTAATAATAACTCTAATTTTTATAGAGTTATCATATATCATCATAAGTATGCAAAATTTCAAGTCATTACAATTTCCTTCCTTAAAAAAATTACTTTTACCATCAAGAATAAATTGGGTCAACAAAACAAATTAGCAGATTGTAACGACTCTAAATTTCATTTTCCGCAAATTTCAAACACTAAATTTTTTTTTCTCAATTGATTTACAAATTATGTTTGATTAGATCGTTGTAAACCCTAATTACAAAATTTTGTGAATCTTTGAAAATAGTAAAATAATTAATTAAAGTGGAAGAATTTAATAAAACAACTATATTTATTAGGAATCAATGTTAGTCAAAATAATCTAAGTACATTTATTAGGGTTTGTGTGATTAATTTAAATAGATTTTATTTATTAATAGCTTCATATACCAACAATAATTAAATACTAAACATTTTTAAAAGGGTAAATAACACTGCAAACCCTATAGTTCTGGGTCAATGACAAGTCAAACCTTGGAAAATTTTTTTTAATAGCTAAAACCCTGAACTATGAGAAATTATCGCCGGCAACCTCGCAGTCAAGTTTTCCGTCCAAATCCGTCAAATCTAATTCCTCAGTTAACTTGAAACGTTTTCCTCTCAATGTCGATCTCGTTCGTCGGCGTCGATTCTTAAAATCGATGTTAGTTCTACCATATAAATGAATTTCAAAGTCGAAGATTCAAAAATTTCGAACTTTTTTACTGTAAAACGACGAATATTGAAGGAGAACTGTCTGTTTTAGGTTAAAAGACGATTTTTAACATATAACGGACGTCCGTCATACTCTGACGGACATCCGTCATACTCTCACGGACGTCCGTCATACTCTCACGGACGTCCATCCGTCCGTTATAGGTTAAAAATCGTATTTTGTCTATTTTATTTTTTATTATTAATAAACAAATATTAAATTACCGTTTTACCCTTAAAAAAGTTGTCATTATTATTTTTATAAGGACAAAAGAGTAATTTGACAGACAAGTGGCAGACAACTGTACCCCCCACTTGTCTGTCAAATTACTCTTTTGTCCTTATAAAAATAATATTGACAATTTTTTTAAGGGTAAAACGATAATTTAATATTTATTTATTAATAATAAAAAATAAAATGGATAAAATACGATTTTTAACCTATAACGGACGGACGGACGTCCGTGAGAGTATGACGGACGTCCGTGAGAGTATGACGGACGTCCGTCAGAGTATGACGGACGTCCGTTATATGTTAAAATCGTCTTTTAACCTAAAACGGACAGTTCTTCTTCGAAATTCGTCGTTTTACAGTCAAAAGTTCAAAATTTTTGAGTCTTCGACTTTAAAATTCATTTTTATGGTAGAACTAACATCGATTTTAAGAATCGACGCCGACGAACGAGATCGACATTGAGAGGAAAACGTTTCAAGTTAACTGAAAAATTAGATTTGACGGATTTGGACCGAAAACTTGACTGCGAGGTTGCCGGCGATAATTTTTCATAGTTTATGGTTTTAGTTGTTAAAAAAAATTCTCCATGGTTTGACTTATCATTGATCCAGACCTATAGGGTTTGCAGTGTTATTTATCCTTTTTAAAACTTCATTAAATAAATAAGAGTTTATTTAAAATTCAATTACAAACAAAATTAATTTGAAATTATTCTCAAAACCTTAGAAATTGAAACACTACATAGAGTTTATTATTTTCAGACAAAAATATAAGTAAATTCAATCATTTGATCCTACAACAATATTTTTGGTGTCTTCTTCTATATGCTCGTTTGCCTCTGAAAGATCTTTGATCAGTGTTAGTTCCTCTTCTAATAAAAATTCTCCTACATCATAAAATTAAGGGTGAAATAAACTAAAAAAGTAGAAACATGAACATATAAAAATTAATTTTATACATTACCAAATTTTCATGCTTAAAGTTACATATTGGTTAGAATTCATTTTCCAAGTTTATCATATGTTTAGGCTTTCATTAGCCATCTCATAATTACTATGCGTTCCGACTTTCAGAAAACCATTAGTTTGTTACCCTCATAAGGTTTTATCAGTCATCTCTTATCATATTTTTCATCAATTTCATCATATTCATGCATTCATACTCGCATACATTATGTCCTATCAATTTTATCTTTTAAATCTTCTATATCAATGTTCAACCATGCATGTTCAAGTAAAATATCAGAATTAAATAGCAAAATAAGTATAAAGAAAATAATGTGTTTTGTAATGTAGGGCTTATGGTCAAAACATTGAAAAACTTGGGTTTTACTTACCTGAATTCCAAGAAAGTATGGATTTTTGGGAATTTCTGAACTTTAGAATAACCTTTCCTATCTGAATAAATTTTGTGATTAAAATCCTACTTAAATTCTAAAGAAATCTTTAAAGAATCTTAGATGAAATTTGGGCAGAAATTCCTTGCTCGTAAAAATCTTAGATGGACTGGAGTCAAATTCGAATCAGGTCAGTTTGATTTGCTAGACCAGTTCGGTTTGGTTCGGTTGGACAGTTTCGGTTTAGCTCTCTAGATCGGTTCAGTTCATTTTGGTTTGACTTAAACTGGTTCGGTCTGGACAACTCCAATCTTAAAAAAAATTGATCCTCTTCTTCTTATTCTTCGACTTCGTAGTTTCGCGATGAGAGAGAGCTTTGTCTCTCTATCGAAAACGAGGTTACATTGCCAACGGATGAGGGTTCGCTGCCACAGAAGCTTCATCGTTCATCGGAGAAAAGAGTTAGAGCTGGAAGACAGAGCTCGGTCAGAGAAGGATTTTGTCATTGCGAGGTATGGTTCAGTAATAACGTCCCTCAGTGCTCCTAGTACAATATTGTCCGCTTTGAACTAAAGCCCACACGGTTTTGTTCTTGGGATTAGCCCCAAATGCGTTGTACTAGGTAGGAAGGGGAACCCTACTTATAAATTATGCATCTTCTAATCTCCTAAATGATGTGGGGTTATGCACCCCCACTGATATGAGTCAGACTCACACCTGGGTCTTTCCTGGTCTTCACAAGGCGGGCTGCCACATCAGTTGATGGAAGATTTTCGCCCAAGTGGTTAACAAAGAGCGAGGAAGCGGTAGGAACTTGAGTAGTGAGGTTTTGAACTACTCTAGAGGTGAGTGCTTCCTTCACTCGATGCCTTCAATTTATAGAGGGAGAGCTGTAATTCTTTCCATTTTTAGGGAATTGCGAATCAAACTTGAATTGAGGCTAGGTTTATTGTTAATCTACAGAAATTTTCTTGATTTGGGTGACATTATTCCTTGAGGATGGAGAAAGGAAAAATCTCTTGATTTTAGTTGATTAATTTCCCCAAATTACAGATGATTTTAGGGATTAAGATTTGATTGAATTGTAAATGGAAATGATTTAATTGATGAAATTTGGTACGTTACACATATGCCCTTAGTCTGCTTCTTATTTAGCAACATTCAATATTGAAGTGGTTGGGTTCGAGTACTTAAAAGATGTTTATGCAACTAACGAGGATTTCAGGGATACATGGACTTGCTGCACTAACAAAAAAATTTGTTTGAGTGGTATTTATTCAAAGGTACTTAGTTATGTATTTCTCACTCTTCTTTGTGGGAGCACTTCATCCAAGAATTACATACTGGCGTCCTAGGAGGACATGTTGGTCGAGATAAAACAATCAGTTTGGTTGAAGATAGATTTTACCGACCTCAGCTCGAATGGATGTAGGACATTTTGTTCAGTGTTGCCCAATCTGTCAAAAAGCAAAAAGATGTGCCCAAAACACCACTCTTTATACTCCTCTACCCATTCCACAGACAATTTGGCAATATTTAACTATGGACTTCTTTTTTGGTTCCCAATAATTCAATGTGGAGTTGATTCAGTAATAATCGTCATTGACCAATTTTCTAGATGGCTCATTTTCTTCCATGCAAAAAAAGACTTTTGATGCTTCCTATATAGCTAATCTATTCTTTTAAGAGATTGTTTGTTTAAATGGAGTTCTTGATTTATAATCTCTGATAGAGGTGTCAAGTTCTTAAGTCACTTTTGAAAAATTTTGTAAAAATTATTTGACACTTCATTAAAATATAGCGGCACAAGTCATCCACAAATCGTGGGCAAACTGAGGTTAGCTAATCTCCCTCTTTGCAACATGATTCGATTAGTTTGTAGAGATAAACCAAAACAATGGGATGGTACCCTTTAACACATTGAGTTTGTTTTCAATAATATGTCTAATCATTCTACCTACCAAGAAGACTCTATTTGAAGTAGTCTCCTTTCAAGCTCCAAGGCAGGCTATCGACTTAATTCGCCTTCCCTCTTTTCTTGATATTAGTATTAAAATTTTGCGAAGCGTGTCCAAATAGATTTATCATGTGAAAAGAACTTAGAAAATGCTAATTTTCATTAGAAGTCCACTGCAAACCAACATCGACGTCTTAAATTATTCAATAAAAGTGATTTAGTGATGATACATCTAAGAAAATATTATTTTTGTGTTGGTACTTACGACAAGTTTAAAGACAAAAAGATTAGTCCATTCTCTATTCTTTACAAAAATTAGTGACAATAGTTACAAGATCGATCTACCCTTGATGCAAATCGAGAGGCCTGAGGAAATGGCTAGCAGAAATAAGAGAGAGAGAGAATATGAAAGAGAAGGTCGGTCAGGAGGCCGCTATGACGAAACAACACGCAAGGCATTGGCGGAGGGCTAAGGCAGCTCGTGCATCTGCTTCAAAAGCAGTCGTTAGCAGAGAAAAAAAGAAGAGATGGCTAAAGTTTTACCAACACTTCTTTACAATTTGCTGCGACGGAAAACACTAGCTATAACACAGTTCTTCATACTGGACAAACAATTTGAGCAGGTGCAAAGTAATAATCAAATAACTCGTGTTTCTATTTTCTGTTCACTAAGAAGAAAGGGCACAATACTCAGATATTCACAATCGCCTATGAACCCTAATGAAATTATTTGTGTTCATTGCTATGGCAGCTGAGCAGGTATAAGCCCCAGCCAAGCACATGGCTGCAGCCACTGAAAAGAGGGTCTTCCACTGCCTTCCAGACACCAGAATAGCCAATGCAGCAACTGCAATAGCCACAACAGAAAGACCATCCTTCCAAGCTTGGAAGGCTTTGACAACATTTCTACACCCTTTGCAGTGGACAACATGACGGAAGTATCGATTAGCCAAATTCGGAGCATGAATTGAGCCAATTCCACCTTTGGCGGGTAAAGATGCCGAAAGCCCCGCGACTAATCCTGCTGGTGCGTGTTCCACAACTGCAGGCTCCTTTGGCAGTGAAATAGTTCTATGCCCAAAATAGTAAGGCATCCCATGCCCAACTTTGTCCATCCATTGACGATATTCGACCACCCATGTATCAGATGATCTCAAGTTAAGATAGAGTTCTTTTGTAGGGACTTTTTCTCTCATTAAAACCTCATTTTGGGAAGAAAGGAACCCCATGTCTTGCTCAAAGACCTTCCCTGCGTTCTGATGAAAGTACCATTTTGGTAACAGTTTCATCAGCGAAGATCTTCTTGTTGATCCAAACCTCACTATTAACATGGATTTTCCCTGGCCAGTTGGTCGGCAAAGGAAGAGGCCTGAGAAGTAATCCACTTTCCCATTTTCAGATACAATGTCTCGGTTATTTTGGAGAACACAAGGGGCATCAAACCTTAAGAAGTTTGGCAATGGTTGACTTTTTGCCTGACCCCACCACCCGGCAAAACCTCGGTGAGTCCGTTCAGTCACCTCAAAAGCTAGTGGCTGTGCATCTTCTCGTTTGGCTGTGAAATCTGTTCTGTCGTGTGAGATTGGTACGTGGGCAGGATCCATGAGGTTCTCGAGAAGGATGGAGTGATCATAAGGCAGCTCATGAGTAGTCGAAATATCTTGAAACCCTGGCCTTGCAAAGTTATCAAACCAAGGTATTTTACTCAGGTTTGGAGGATTTTTTTGAGACATCCACACCCACACAACTCCTTGGGAATCTCTAACTTCGTATGTTTTCAGGCATGCTGATTTTGGAATTTTAGCTTCGCTAGGAAGCTGCACAAAAAAACTCAGCAGTCTCAATTTGAAGTTTGATCAAGTTAGCAGGGACAATTCATTGAGGAGCAAAAGAAAGAAATTGAATAATCTAGGAACATGCCTGAGGGATTTTCACGCATTTACCCGCTCCTTCGAATTGCCAACCGTGGTAAAGACATTCCAGCCTCCCATCAATCAGTTGACCTTCAGACAGCTTTGCCAATCTGCAATCAGAGATTTAAACACCAAAGTTAATGATGGAGCAGAAACTTCAGAAACAATCACTCCATCAGAAGTGTATATAAGCGAGTTCATAATTTCCTATGCAAATTCTGCAGTTATTAGCCTAAGAATTAGCCATAAACCAAATACATTCACGAATTCTAGGGAACCAGCATCTTTTCCGGTACTGCAATGGCTGAAAGTCAATAGTTTAGAGGAGAAATACTACAACTGCTATTTCCACTCTCTTAGATTCTAAGTCCCCAAAATAATGGGCAAGCCGATACTTTGCTTTTATGTCTACATTTCTTCATCAAACACACAAATTTCTTGATGTATATGCGCACTCAAGATAACTACTGAACTAATAGTCCATCAGCAAACCATTACATAGAAAAGATTTCTCAAGAGCCCAAAATTTGGGTTACAAGCTCAGTAGAGATTACCTGTGAGGGCACCTATCTTCGTGGCAGCGAAGTTCGCCGGAGCCATCTCGATAGAGGACGAGCTGCTTATCGAACACTAGAAGGCCAAGAGGCGCGTCGTCCGGCACATTCTGCGTAAGGTACAGCGGATACCATTCTTCCGTCCAATCATACTTCGCTTTAATTACCTCTGATCGTCGCTCATCTTCGGATTTGGGACCCAAAATAACCTTGTCCTCATCCTCTTCCGTCAGATCAAGTCCAGGTGAAGCTTCGACTGGATCAGCAGCTACACCGCACTCAGCGAAACTCTTTTTGTAAGGTAAAGGCGTGAAAAGAGTAGAAGAGAAAAATAAGTTGGGCAAGGACAGTGATTTAGGTGCGCGGGAAAATGAAGTAGGCAGAGAGAGTAGAGTAAAAGATCGAATGGACGCCATTAATGATTCGAACTTCGAAGTTCTGAGAAGTAGAAGAGACGAAGGAGAAGGTGAAGCAAGTCTCAGAAGCTATTACGTGTACGTGTAAAAGAACAAACTAGTCGTACTCTCCTGGCCACAAATTCTTACGGGTTTTTTCTTGAAGCATACGACATAGCGTCCAGTTCCCGGATCTCCTCCACGTATCCAACATGTCGTTTCAAAATTGTGACCAACTTTTCAATGTCTGTAGTTCCTTCTGTTTGGTAATAATGGACACCACAAGAGGTTCATTTTGGAAGGTCAGATCAGTTTCTTCTGCAGAAATTTAAGAAGCAAGTAGGATTAGTTGGATTAGAGCCAAGATCCAGTCCAAATCAGATAAAAACTGATAAAAAGAGTAATCCTTTCGAATCTCATAATCATGATAGAAGAACAGTTTACCGGATATTTGCTCTTCCGCTTGTGCATGGTCAATCTCTCTGTGTTTGCTCGACCCGCCCTACATTTTTCTTCTAGCTTCTCGCCGAGCAGCTTGCCGCTCAAGTTTTGCCTCTCGAAAGCTCTGTTCGATATTCGCTTCATCTTCAGGGGAGAAGAGAACGACTTCCATCCGGCCAAGCTCTTGATAAAGTGATTCGATCTTAGTTTTCCAGAAGAGGCCCATTTCTATGTCCATTTTGTGGCGAGGAGTTTTGAGTGGATACTCATCAATTCCACCTGCTTTGTCAATGCATCGGATTGCATGAGTCGTTTCTTTAACTCGAATGTAACGATCTAAAATATAGATGAAAAGTCGTTTTTCCTGAACATTTGGTTTCCAAGACCTTCTCGACTTATCATCGCCAACAAAGAAAGAATTGTGGAATATATCTTAATGACAAGGGAGCAAGAGTAAATATGATTTATATGTAAAAGATAAAGAACGAATCATTAAACCCCAACAAATCCAAATCTAAATCTAAATCTAAATCTTCATCTTCAAACAGAAAATAACAATACAATCAAACATAAATACAGAGGTCAAGGAAACATGATTGTGAATCCAGATTAAGTATTTGATTTCTCTCTTGACCATCTGTGTATATGTTCTTTTTCTATTTAGTCTTTAGCCTAGTCACTCACAAAATTCGCAATGCGTAAATCTGCCATTAGCTGCTCCTATCTTTATTACTGCGCATACCTATATCATAAGTCATAATCTATAAGTCTAATGTTTAGCAAAAAATGATATGCAATATAAACATGATATACACTTACATAAAACATTTTCCATTTCAATTTTTCTTTCTTCTCTTAACATTCATTTGCTTAAGGAAGGGTGATGAACTTCGGTCAATAACAAACTTCGACCATAACGGTGAACTTCAGTCGTTCCCCTCCTTCTTAACGTTTTAGGAAGAGTGATGTCGATCAATGGCAAACTTCGACCATAGCGGTGAACTTCAGCTGTTCTTTTTCTTCTTAACGTTTCAGGAGTGATTGATAAACTTGAGTCAACTCAAACCCTTCTCATTTCCTTTACGTATTTCTTTTCATTTCCATATTTCTTATGTAAAACATAGGCATGAAGAATTCTTTTCGTAATATTTCATAAAAATTATGACATGTGAACATTTATGAATGTATACAATTTGCATATCCAGCAGCACGTTATCATGACAATAGAACTATATACCCTCAATACAACTTAGTTTCAATAAATTGACATGATCAATTTAAAATATATTACACACAAACATCAAACAACACATCAAGAACTTAACCTCTATTCATTACAATCCTCAACATCAATCTAAGCAATTCAACTTAATCTATGCATTAAACATCATATCTTTCAAGAATCATAAAATTCTTACTCTTGTGATGTAGCCCCAAAAAGGGAAAAACAAACATCATTTCTTATCTTCAATTTCCTTGGAGAAGTTAGGAGATACAACTTCCTTTAGGTTTCCTCTTCTCCAAATTGTCTTTCCTTCAAATTTCCCTTTCTTCCTCTCAAATCCTTTCTCCCTCTACTCACAGTTACCCCCTCATTTCTCTCAAGCTTTCCTCCATAAATTAACCTAAATTTCCTTCTTCAGCCCTCTCAAGTAGGAAGTGGCGTCTCCTCATCAAAGAAGTGATGACTAATCACTTCTTAATCCAATAAAAACACGACACTGCAACATATATACAATGACCCTTCACATTACCGGTCGTTCGCCAACATCAAATGACCGACTGCAAAGCAGCCCGAGACAATACTCTGTGTTTTCTTTAGTATATCTATTGATCACCTTCTACACTTGATCGACCACAAATTCTAAACTTTACAATATGTAAAGAACATTATCGACCACCCTTCCACATGATCGATCGCCCCTTCAGTTCGATGGCAAATCATTACTAAAACCGGTCGTTCGCTAATCATCCGTTGTTTTCCCTGTTTTTCAATCTGTACAGAAGCTGATCGACCGCCATAATCTTGGTCAATCAGTTTCTTGCCCAAAAACTTCTAATTTTTCATTATGAACAAAACCGGTCAATCAGACTTCATTTGATCGACCACTCCTTCCATTAAATGTCCATAACCATCTAAATCTTCTTTCCTCCATAAGCCATTTCATAATACTACCAAATATACACCACAACTCATTATTCCAACATATTCAATTCACTAAGCCATGCTATGATAAAATCTTATACTCATCCTGATAAAATTTAGAGTATTACATACATCTCCCGTTATATACATTTTTTCCTCAAAATTTGCTTAACGTAAACACCACACAATCTCATTTTCTACAACAAGACAATTCTTAGCATTTACAACATAGAAATACACAAAACACCTCTTCATATTACAATATCATACATATATAACCAAAAGATATATTGTTTCTACTTTGTCAAAATATAACCATTTGACAAAATACTAACTCACATCTAAGTCATTTCATCATCATCTACATTTGCTGTAAGAGTAAAGGCCCTTGCCATAACCTCTTTTCTTTCTTCAGACAATGTGGGGTAGAGTTTTACAACATGACCAACTTTATTACATTTAAAACATCGTCCAGTACCTGCCAAGCATTCACCATAATGAGTCTTCTTGCATTTTGGACACTGGCTTGCTCTTGGCGAATCAACATTCATCCCTTCAACTAAAAATTCTCCTTGCACATGTTTCTCCCTTCTTTGTTGTCCTCTATCCTCAAATGATCTTTTAACACCCCTAAAGTTTTGTTGACCTTCTTCCTTGAATTTCTTGCACAACATACTTTTCACATCATGTATCGTTTTCATGGAGTCTCACCAAAATTGTAACACCCCGATAATGTTTTTCTCATATACGCAATGTAATTAAATGATGGGATAATTAAGATATTACATTGCGTATCGATACATGTTAAATTATGACATGTATTTATGGGATGAAAAGTAAGTAAGAAAATTGGAGGGAAAAACTGGATTATGGAGATTCGGACGCATGCAGACGACATGAGGATGAGAAATGTCGTCCGCAAATGCATGGAATGACGTCCCTGCACTTTGGGACAATGCAAGACGGAAGCCTCGCGTCCTAATTTGTCCCCTGTCTCTAACTGGGCACTTTCGGACGATAGCGGACAAAGGCGGACACATTCAAATGCTGAAGATTTGAATCTGTCCAATTTCTGGACAGTTTCGAATGCATGCGGATGCCTGAATGCTGACGTCATTCTTTGTCCAAATGGCTGTTTCAGACGGGTGCGGACTTAGGTGAGGACATCATCCTTCGTCCGAATGTACAAATCTTTCTGCTAAATAGTATTTTTTGGATGCTTGCGGACGAGGCCAGGACGACTCCTCGAGTCCGAATCATCCCAGACCCGTGATTAAATTGGGGTTTAAAAATAGAATTCTTGTCGTTTAGCCATTAAAAACCCACTCACAAGACATTAGGACGACCCTCCCATTCCAAACCATACCTCCCCACGTCGACGAAGCCACGCCTCCCTCTCCATTAGGTGTACGAGTGTCGACTTCTAGGTGTGGCTTCTAATTTTAAGCCATCCCTCTTCACCATTTCTTCCCAGTTCTTCTGGCGAGAGAGAGAGTTCCAGCAAGAGAGAAAAATCGCCCAGTGGGAGTGAGAGTCCCCTGTGAGCTGGTGTGCGTTTCTTCAACGTGGATCGTGAGCTGTGGAAGGGTGATGCGTGAGTGAAGTTGGAGCTCTGTTAGCTAGGATTTCCTTACTGTCCGTGATAGTTTCTTCATTAAGGGTAAGGAATCGAGTTGAGTCTTGGCCAGTGGAGGCCCTACTCACAAGTAGTGTGCGTGAGTGGTGTTGATTTCCTTTGTTGATTTTCTGTAGATTTCTTTGTTGTTAATTCCTGTAATTTTCTGTACTGCCACTTTTACATTTCAACGCTTTACTTTGAAAAGGATGAATGTTACTACTTGGTTAAACCTATAGGATAGAATGATGAGTTGAAGATCTGACGATGACTTCAAAAGTAGGAACGAGTTAAGAGTTATGTTGTTAAGGATGATTCTGTTGTTTAGGATGATTCTGTTGTTTATTGTTTGCTTGCTGTTTAGCTTAAATCTTTCTGTGTTGACCATAAGTTGTTATTTCCTTCATCTGATGCATATATATATATATATATATATTATTCTTGTCATTCCTATTGTTCAATGTATATATTGTTCTTGTCGTTCCTAGTGTTGAAATTCATCTGCATTAACTAGATCTGAGCATGTATAGATACCATAGGCTAATACTCTATAAATCTGAGCAAGTAAATTCTCTATGTCATTGTTGTTAATATTAAAAGCATGTAAATCCTCTATTTTGCTGTTGTTGATATTAAAAGCATGTAAATTCTCTATTTCATTGTTGTTGATATTAAAAGCATGTAAATCCTCTATTTAATTCGTTATTAAGAGCATGATATTTTGCTGCTATATTCTATGTATAATTACATGTTAAATTGTTGTTTCCTTGACTATTCAAGCATGTATATCTCGCCATTCAATCGCTGCTATATTTAATTTTTTAAATTACTGTCACCCATTATATGCGCTATTCAGTTACAGTTATTCGTTTTAATTACTGTTATTAATTTATATGCGCAGTTCAATTATCATTACTTTCATTTCTATGCGTTATTCAATTATTGCTATTTACTTTCCTTATATGCGCTAATCAATTGTTATGTCCTATTGTATCATCATGCATCATGCTAATAGAAACAAATAGAAAGTGTCACCTTGGGTGTGGTACTCACATGCATTGTGTGAGGAAAAATGTTAAAAGAGAAAAAGAAAGAATGAAAGGGGAGTTGGGGGGCGGATGACTAGTTCGGATCTAGCCTGGCATCTAGGCTACACCCCTATCTGGTCGGGAACGAGACTAGTTGCACCCAGGAGGTTAGAAGCCGATCAAACTATCCCATTCCATATGGGTCCTTCAGTCTCCCGCTCGATGTATGAGTAAAGAACAAACGAACAAAATGAAAAGATTGGATTGGGGCGGTACTCATTTCAAAAAGAACTAAAAAGAGGCATAAGCATATTGCATAAACCCAATTCCTTACTGGGCCTTTAGGCTCATGTCTTACTTGTAGTGTAGGTACATGTACGAGAAAATGATGAACATATTAAGATGTAAGGATGAAGGATTTGCATGCGTGGGATTTGTGGCTGGCCAGGCTAAAGACAGTGAAGAGAGTAAAATTGTAACGAAAAATTAGTTAATTTCTTGTTTTCCTTAAGTGAATGATTTTGCTTTCGCTATATTCAATAAAAGATTTTACAATTGCTTCCGCTATGTTTTCTAATACTTTATTATAATTTTCATAATGAGTATAACGAATGAGTTTTGATGGTCCGGCTTTGAAAGACACTCTGATTATATTTTAAAACGGTTTTAATAAAGGTTTTAGTCGTTTTATAAAAGTTTTAAATTTTAAGCCTTTTCAAAGTAGATTAGAAGTCGGGTCGTCACAAAAGTTTAGCATCTTTTGCCAACATAAACACAACACATGAAACTTTCTCTTGCTCCTCAATCTTAGCATACTTAAACATACTTTCTACCACTCGAATCCTTTCTTCTGCACATGCTGGATAAGAAATATTTCCTTCAAAATGTGGTGACTTTAACTGTCGAAACCTTTCACATCCTAAATCCTTGTGAACTAGGGGTTGTGAATTTCTTTGTTCTTCTCAATCCCTATTCCTTTCCATATACTGAATTTGATGTTCCAACACTTTTGTCAACCTATCAATTATCTCATCTCTCGGATTTCTATTTGGTCAATTTTCCCTTGCCATATTGTGCCTATGCAACCAAAATTTAATGAACATAACAATCAATTAACACAAAAACATACTTACAGTCAATGGAGTATTTCCACATTGAGACTTGTGCTAGTAGGCAGCCTACAAAATCGATTTTAAAATGCGGGTGCTCTGATACCATATTTGTAACGACCCATTTTTCCTTAGACTTAAAAAGTATGGATTTGGAACACCTTTTTCATTTCATAAAACATTGCGTAGCGGAAGACTTAAATAGAAGGAAATGAAACAAAACCAAGTATAAAATTGTTCCACTTTAAAATCTTCACATTCTATAAGTACATTTTAAAAATTAAAACATTTACATTCTTCTTTTTCTCTTTAGCATTTAACCTAGTGAGCCACAAAATCTGTAAATCCACCATTAGCTACTTCTATCTTTATTAGTGTTCATACCTACATCACAAGTCATAATCTATAAACTTAATGTTTAGCAATAAATGATATGCAATATGAACATGATATACATTACATAAAATATTTTCAATTTCAATTTTCCTTTCTTCTCTTAACATTCATTTGCTTAGAGAAGGATGATGAACTTCGGTCAATAGCGAACTTTGACCATAACGGTGAACTTCAGTCGTTCACCTCCTTCTTAACATTTCAGAAGAGTGATGTCGATCAATGGCAAACTTAGCCCATAACAGTGAACTTTAGTCGTTCTCTTCCTTCTTAACGTTTTAAGAGTGAGTGGTGAACTTGGACCAACTCAAAACCTTCTCATTTCCTTTACTTATTTCTTTTCATTTCCATATTTCTTATGTAAAACATATGCATGAAGAATCATTTTCATAATATTTCATAAAAATTGTGACATGTGAACATTTATGAACACATACAATTTGCATATCTAGCAGCACATTCTCATGACAATAGAACTATATACCCTCAATAGAACTTATTTTCAATACATTGACATGATCAATTTAAAATCTATTACACACAAACATCAAACAACACATCAAGAACTTAACCTCCATTCATTACAATCCTCAACATCAATCTAAGCAATTCAACTTAATCTATGCATTAAACACCATATCTTTCAAGAATCATAAAATCCTAACTCTTGTGATGTTGTCCCAAAAAGGGAAAGACAAACATCATTTCTTACCTTGAATTTCCTTGGAGAAGTTAGGAGATAAAACTTTCTTTAGGCATCCTCTTCTTCAAATTGTCTTTCCTTCAAACTTTCCTTTCTTCCTCTCAAATCATTTCTCCCTCTTCTCATGGTTACCCCCTCATTTCTCTCAAGCTTTCCTCCTTAAATTAACCTAAATTTCCTTCTTCAGCCATTTCAAGCAGGAAGTAGCGTCTCCTCATCAAAGAAGTGATGACTAATCACTTCATAATCCAATAAAAACATGACACTATAGCATATATGCAGTGACCCTTTGCATTACCGGTCATTCACAAACATCAAATGATCGACCATAAAATAGCCCAACACAATACTCTGTGTTTTCTTCAGTATACCTGTCAATCACCTTCTACACTTGATTGACTGCAAATTCTAAACTTTACAATATGTAAAGACCATGATCGACCACCCTTCCATGTGATCGACCATCCCTTCAACCTGAGGGTAAATCATTACTAAAACCAGCCATTCACCGATTGTCCGTTGTTTTCCCTGTTTTTCAATCTGTATAGAAGCTGATCGACCGCCATAATCTTGGTCAATCATTTCCTTGCCTAAAAACTTCTTTTTCATTCTGAACAAAACCAGTCGATCAGACTTCATTTGATCAACCACTCTTTCTATCAAATATCCATAACCATCTAAATCTTCATTTCTCTATAAGCCATATCATAATATGACCAAATATACACCACAACTCATTATTCCAACACATGTGATGCACTAAGCATTGCTATGATAAAATCTTATACTCATCCTGATAAAATTCAGAGTATTACAGGTTTGTATAATTTGTTATTTTAAATATTTATGTTATGTCATGATAATTGTATCAATAAGAGAATGACACGTAACTGCTATGTAAAGTCGTGCCATTAGAATGTAAAATTAGAGTGTAAAATGTAACATTAACATTCTATACAAACAACTTGCTCACACTTCCTCTTAAAAGACCATAGCATAGTAAATTGTTTATCGCACTCAATGGCGAGAGAGTTAAGATGTGTGTTAGCAAGAAAACCAAGCACCAACCACACATCTCTTCGAGAAACTCTATTTAGAAAATGTTGTTCATAATATCATAACCATAAAGGATTAACTAGTAAAATATGACATAAATTGAATCCACTAAGAGATAATTTTACCAAAGGATTGACATAGTGGGTATCATAGCAAATAGCATTTAACAAAGGCACACACTTTGCGTACCAAATCAACAAATATTTTTTGAAAGAACCGCTATGTAATTCTTCAATATACACGCTTCATCTATTCTTAGCATCCACCTGTTAAAACCAATATGATAAACTTAAAGCATTCAAGTCTCAGGGTAAACGGTAGAGCTTTGAATGTCAAAGGGTGACCACTCCCATAGAGAAAATCTTTTTAAAGGAAAACTCAGCAATGCTTGAAAAGCAGTGAGATGAAATGGAAACAAATTGATTCTATTATTCTTCTCATAAGAAGAAACCATCTCCATAATCTCGTTCAGGTTTCCCCTAGCTAATCAATATGATGGAAAAATGTCTAGAGAGAGAGGAGGGAGGATACTTGTTACCCCCATCTTCACTAACGTGGTTGCCAAATTGAATATGTTGACCAGATAGAGGCCACGATAAGCCCTACCCATCACTACCTTGCTATCAGGTATGCATTTCTTCAATGATTCCTTTACTCCAGGGGTCAAGTTATTCTCTCCCACTTTCTACGGGATTTTCTTCATCGTCTCTCTCCCTCTAAATGTCATTTCCTCTTTTGCCCACACCCTCCCCCTCTATCTCTCTCTTCTGCCTGCAATAGGTAAGAACGTGTTAGAGTTCGGTGTGACTCGAATTCTAGTTGGGCCTGTATCCAATATTAGAGATATTTATTTTCTCTATATATTGATGTTTGAGTCGCAAAACTCATTGTACCTTGATTTCCAAATAGTGAATTTCTTCTCTGCTCGTGATTTTTTCCCATAAGGGTTTTCCACGTAAATCTTGGTGTCTCTGTTTCTACATTTTTCTTTTTCCGTTTTGCGTTCGATTCTCAAAAATTGGTATCAGAGCTTGGTGGAGGTTCTCTATATCAATTTTTTACAATTGGTATCAGAGCGAAGTTGAGAGTTTCAGTACTCAGATCGAACAAAACTTGGGTTTGCAATTTTTGTTGAAAAATTGCAATTCGAAAAAGAAATTTAAAAAAAAAAAAACACAAGAGAAAGTTTTCTCTTTTTTGTGTGTCGCCTATGCTTCTTCAATAGGGGAGTTCCCCTATAACTCCCGCTGCCCAACCTCCTTGTTGATGTCTACCACCACGTGCAGAGAAGAGGAGTAGCCACCACCACAAAGCCGTACAGAAGCTGTCGCCATGCATCCACCAACTGTCCAAGCAATGATTTCCCTACCGTTGTACATTTCGAGCACAAACCCAATTGCCGAGCCTACAGAAGCCAGTGCTCTCAGTCTTTTACTGCCCTCCATCGCTGCACAGCACAGCACAACCGCTTGTCCGCCACTGTGTCCACCATTCAGACTATGATTAAAATACTGTCTCTATTGTTCATCCTTGTGCCTCATTCTCCAAGAATTGATTGTGTGCTGTGGAGTTTAGATTTTGTAAAGTTTGGATTTTTTGCAGAAGTGAGAGTTTTACAACGGCTGATTTATTCAGAATTTTGGGGAACTGTTATTTTTGTGCTGAAATTTCTGATTTTTTGAGTCAATTTTTGTGGGTCAATTATTGCGTGGAAATTTTTCGGAGTTATCTAGGGATCAAAGTTCTGGGGCGGATATTTTGGGTTCAGATATTTTTGGAGAAATTTCTGAAATTTTTGGGGAGATGAGTTCACTTAAATTTGATATTCCGTTGTTGGATCATAATAAAAAATTTCAATTATGGCAAGTTAAGATGCAAGATGTTCTAGAAACAGATGGATTTAAATGACGCGTTATTAGGGTTAGGAGAAACTTTGAAAGAATCAAAAAGTTTTATCTTTGATACGTCTGCATTTGTCAAATTAGATTTTGCATGATGTTTTGAATGAGAAGTTTGCCACTGAGTTATGGTTCAAATTAGAGCAGTTGTGTATGAAGAAAACTTTGACTAGCAAGTTGCAATTGAAGCAAAGACTTTATTCTCATCAGTTAATGGAAGAAGCTTTTATTACAGAGCACTTAGCTGCATTCAAGGAGTTAGTTTTAGATTTGGAGACTATGAGATGCAAGTACGATAAGGAGAATTTGGGGTTAATTCTACTATTCTCGTTACCTGCTTCATATAGTGCTTTCAGAGATATGATTTTATACAGTAGAGAAAATGTAACTCTGGAAGAAGTTTATGGTTCTTTGTTATCAAAGGAAAAGATGAAACAGATTGTTGTTGGATCTGAGTCTCAAGGTGAGGGACTCGTCGTTCGGGGTAGAACAAAAGAGTTAAAAAACAAAGGCAGTGATAATGTTTAGAATTCGAAGGGCATATCATAGTCAAGGAACCATGATAGAACCTGTTACTTCTGTCATAAGAGGGGGCACATTAAAGCTGAGTGCCATAAATTGCAGAATGAAATAAAGAGAGCTGCTGAAAAGGGAAAATAACCAATGACGTCTGGTGAAGTCGTTGTCGCAGAAGAAGAAGACTATAGTGATGGAGATCTTCTAATTGTGTCAAAGGGAAACTCAAAGCCAAATAAGAATTGGATTTTGGATTCAGCGTGTTCATTTCATATGTGTTAAAATCAAGAGGTGTTGTGTTAATAGGTAATAACACACCTTGCAAGATAGTTGTGTCCCTTTAACTTGATGAGATCACCCCTACTAATCTTCATGACTCCTTCTACAGCGTTGTACTTGTACCCTTTCGAATCCAAAGTACTTAACGAGATCAGATTCTTCTTTAAATTGGGAACATGTCGCACATTACCTAATGTCCTCACAACTCCATAAAACATTATGATTCTAATGGTACCAATACCACCAGACGCTGAATCCACAAGCCAATCTCGTCAGGTTCTTAGGTGATGGATAATAAGACTGTAAAGTTTGTGAATTCACCTTCTAGCAGGGGCCTGTGTGAAAGAAGAAGTTATTTTTCGTTGGAGTTTTGCAGATCATTTGCCTTGCATTGGAATTTCTTTGAAGATGGAAATTGTCAGAGTTCAGTGTTCTGAATTCATTTTGGGGTGGGCCGAGAAGCCTGCATTGGATTTTTCATGTGAAATTTGTCTCAAGTTGGAGATTATTAGAGTTCAATGTGACCCGAATTCTGGTTGGGTCGGGTTGGGCCCGTATCCAATATTATGGTTATTTATTTTCTCTATATATTGATACTTGAGTCGTAAAACTCATTGTATTTTGATTTCCAAGTACTAAATTTCTCCTATGCTCATGGTTTTTCCCTGTTAGGGTTTTCCACGTAAATCTTAGTGTTCCTGCTTCCACAGTTTTCTTTTTCTGTTTTGCGTTCAATTCTCAACAAAACGAAATAAGAATAAAAAACAAATGAAACATGAAAGATTAGATTTCAATATCAACAAAAAAGTAAATCTACCCAAACATTTTAAAGACAAAAAGCAGAACCAATTCCAAGACTGGAACACAAAGACATAAAACACTGTTACATTTTCAGTAGACAAATGGATAAAAAGAAATAAAGACATGATATCAGAAACATAATCAGAAAGAATGACATTGATTTGTTTCAGCAACAAAATAAAAAACATAACACGATGAAAACTTGCATTGAGGCTTGAAATTGTATAATGTACAAAAGTTTCTTTGAGTGTTGAATAGAATAGAAGAAATTTCTCAATTTATATGCTGAAGCTAACTATAAATCAAGAATATAGAGTTTTTCCTGAGTCCTAAGAACGCTGTTAGACAAATAAAATTCATAGAACACCCAGCAAGGTAGCATAGACGAACAGGATTGTTAGATTCAATAAAGAAAGACAGACTAGAATAAAATATGTAAAACCAAAAAAACATAACATACTTGCAGAAATCGTCTGCAACAACAATCAAATAGTGAAAATTAGATAAAATAGCAATCAATTTTAGCACTATTGAATATAGAACATAAAATAGTTGCAGAAATCTTCTACAACAACAATCAAAAAGTTAAACTAGTAGATAAATAATAATCAAGTTTAGCTTTATTAGACAAGTACAGCACAAGTTAGTTATTGGAAATTTGAAGAGAAGACCAAGAAGACCATTACTGAACAAACATTTAAATCATGATACCTGCGGAAAGTGACGGTGCAGTGCAGCTTGACAAAGACCCGCAATCTGGCTTTCTGTCCTTATTTCGAAGTCTCAATAGCAGTGTGTAAAAGCGAACAAGAACTAATGAACCAAACCAAAATCGGTTCATTGGGTTCAGTCAGGATCGGTTTTGCACACTCTCGAACCGATTGTCGGTTTAGTTTGTTAAAAACCAAAAATTTTGGTTGGGCTTTGGTTTGTCTTTCTCAAAATTGATAAAACCGAACCAAACCGAAAGCTTAGGGCTCACCTGAGTCCGCTGCGCATGCGCTCGGTCACGAAGTCCAACGGTTCATCAAGAACAAAAATCGATTTGCAATTTTGCAGACTCTTGCGAAATTTCACTCTGCAGTCTTCTGAATTTCGCCTGCGACCCTCAGAAACTCACGTCGCCATGTCGCCATGTCACTGTGTCGATTCTCAATCAGATAAACTCACGTCGCCTCTTCGTCGCTCGCGGTCACGGTACCTCTCGGTCTCGGCTTTGCTCTCTAGTGCTCATTGCTTGGTGTTAGTGCTCAGACAGTCACGCTCCCTCGTGGCTTTGCCTCTTAGTCTCGGTTCTCACAACGTCAAAATCTCAAGCTCAGTCTCGGTCTCAACTTTAGCCTCTCCACAATTAGCAGTCGGCAGTCTCGGGTTCAGATATAGGGATACTCTCTTATTAGAATGTAAAGAAGAAGAAAATTCTTATTGAGAATGTGTGCATTACAGAACTATGGCAACCCTTTTATATTATAGAGTTCCATGTAATAACCAGAACAAACAGAAAGAGAATCAAGAAGATAAAAACTGAAAATAACTGCTATTAATACGTGGCAATTTCCAGATGTCACAGTTGCACTCTTCAGCTAGTGCTTCAGTCTTCAACTGCGGTAGTTTACTTCAGCTTTCACTTGTAATAGGCCCCCTCAAGATGGACAATGCAAATTAAGCATTTCCATCTTGCAAAGAAGAGCATGAAATAAACCAGGAAGAACTGGTTTAGTAAGAATATCGGCTAATTGATGCTTGGAAGATACATGAAGTGTTTTAATGTTGTTTTGCTAAATTTGTTGACGAACAATATGACAGTCAATTTCAATGTTTTTTGTACGCTCATGAAACACGAGATTAGGACCAATATGTAATGCAGACTAACTATCACAAAACAAAAGAGCAGGCTAAGAAGGAAAAATCTGAAAATCAGCAAGAAGAGCTTTCAACCAAATGATTTCACAAGTGGTAAGAGCCATAGCTCGGTACTCAGCCTCTGCTGATGACTTCAAAACTGTGTGTTGCATCTTTGATTTCCAAGAGATTAAAGAATTACCCAGAAAAATGCAAAAGCCTGTAATGGAACGACAGGAATCAGGGCAAGAACCCCAGTTAGAATCACTGAATGCTTTCAACTGGAGAGTAGATGAAGAAGAATAAAACAAACCACGACCAGAAGTACCCTTAATATATCTCAAAATACGATAAGCAGTTTGCAAATGAGAAGACCTTGGATTCGCCAAAAACTGACTCAATTTGTTGACGGCAAAACATAAATCAGGCCGAGAAATAGTCAAATATAGAAGTTTACCAATGAGTCATCTAAAAACAATAGGATCATCTAAAAGAGAACCACTATCAAGGGACAACTTGCAATTAACATCCATCGGTATAGAAACAGGTTTGGAACTGAGAAAACCAGTGTCTTCTAAAAGCTATAAAGCATAATGCCATTTATTTAGAGAAATGCCACTAGAATTTCTAGCAATTTCCAGACCCAAGAAATAATGGAGAGGACCCAAATCCTTTAACATGAATCTGTTGTGCAAAATATCTTTGATAGAATTCATTTCAAGAATGGAACTTCCAGTTAGAATGATGTCATCAACATAAACAAGTAAGGCAAGAAAAGAACCTGACTAAAAACAAACAAACAGGGAGGAATCCGACTCAGATTGTTTGAAACCATGAGATAATAACTCAGTCAAAAATTTGGCAACCACTATCGAGATGCCTGCTTTAAACCATATAAAGATTTATGCAGTTTACAAACCAAAGTCAAAGCACTGTCAAATGATGAAGAAGAATGTTGTAACTTATAACCGGGAGGCAATGCCATATAGACTTCCTCATGCAAATCACCATGTAGAAAGGCATTGTTGACATCCAGTTGAGTCAAAGGCCAACCATGAATTGAAGCCAAAGCTAACAGCAATTCAACAGTGACAAGTTTAGCAACCGAAGAAAAAGTGTCGAAATAATCAACACCTTCAGTTTGGGGGAATCCCTTATCAACCAACTGAGCTTTGTAACGCTCAATTGAACCATCAACATGATATTTAATTTTGTAAATCCATTTGCAACCTATAACATTTTTGTCAGGATGAAAAGGAACAACAGACCAGGTGGAATTGCATTCAAGAGCTAGCAACTCAGCTTGCATTGCATCCCTCCATTCAAAAAACTTCTCAGCTTGTTTGAATGATTTAGGTTCAATGTGATACGAAATGGCAAGGCTAAAAGCTTTTAACGAAGGAGAAAGGCGATGATATGAAAGAAATTGTGAAATGGGATATTTGGAAGTGGAAGGCAAAGAAAAAGAAGCGTCAGGGGCAGTGGACAAAAAACAATGAAAATCTCTCAAATATGAGGCAGGCTTAACAATTCTGGAGTGAGAAAGAGAGGGACCAGAAGAAGATTTGTCAACAACAAGATCAAATATAGATTTGGCACTAGGAGTAGAAGAAATAGAAGTAGGACTACGTAAAAATTCTGAAGAAACAGGAAAAAGAGAAGAAACATAATCTGAAATAGGAGATTAAGAGGCAAAAGGAAATTTTGATTCATGAAAAATGACATTCTTGGAAATAACAATTGAATTAGTCTCAATATCAAGAGTCTTATATCCTTTATAGCCCATGGGATAACCCAAAAAAATAGAAGCACGAGCTCTTGGTTGAAACTTGTCCTGACCATTAGTCAAGGTGGAGACAAAACAAAGATAGCCAAATGAATGAAAGTGGCTGTAAGAAGGAGACTTATTGTATAGCTTTTCAAAAGGAGATTTATTAGAGAGAATAGGAGAAGGCAGCCTATTTATCAAGTATGCTGCTGTAAGTATGCAATCTCCCCAATATTGTAATGGAATATTTGATTGAAAAAGGAGAGCTCGAGCGACATTTAATAAATGTTGATGTTTGCTCTCAACAACAGAGTTTTGTTGAGAAGTTTCAACACAAGACTTGTAATGGATAATTCTTTTGTTGTTGTAGAAATCAATAAGAGAAAATTCAGGAGCATTATCAAATCGTATGCTACTGATGTTGATATGAAATTGAGTACAATCAACTGAAAAAATTGGGGAATAATGGTTCGAACTTCAGATTTGGGTTTCATGAGGTATACCCATATAGCTCTTGAACAATCATCAACAATGGTAAGGAAATATTTGAAACCATCATGAGTAGGTATGGCAAAAGTCCCCCAAACATCACAGTGTATGAGAGCAAAAAAAGAATCAGATAACTTGTTATGAGAAATGTAAGATAATCTACATTGTTTAGCCATAGGACAGATTGCACAAGGAAATGAAACATTGTCATTAACAGAAATTGACAGATTGTTTTTAATAGCATGAACAACAACATTAGAAGGATGCCCGAGTCTGCAGTGCCAAAGAGAAAAATCAGAACTACAAGTACTAGAATTACAATCAAATAGACTAGATTCAGTAGAAAGTAATTGATCCGAAACAACAGAAATAGCATGAGTTGTCAATGAATTGTTTTTGACAGATAGATGACTATCTGGAAGAGCTTGATGCAGAAGATAAAGATTTATGCGCCTCTTACCCATCCCAATCATTTGGTCCGAGGTAAGGTCTTGAATATAACAATTGTCTGATTGAAAAAGAATCGAGCAATCTAAAGAAGAGGTAAAAGCACTAACAGAGAGCAAATTGAAACGAAATTCTGAAATAAAAAGGACATTTGTGAGACAAACTTTCGGAGTAATGTTTACGGAACCAATTCTTCTAATGGGAATCCTTGAATTATTTGGAAGAGTAACAAATTGATTGGAGATCGAATAAGAATTAGAAAAATTTTCAAAAGTGGTGCATACATGATGGGTAGCACCAGTGTCAATGATACAATGTTTTGAAGAAAATGTAGAAGGAAGTAAATGAATGGAATTGAAACAAGAAGGAAAAAATATACCAGTGAAATTGGAAGCTGAAGGAGATGAAGAAGAACAATCTGAGTTGTTACTGAATGAGGAAGAACTCCGCTGAAGTTGAGAACTCAAGAGTGCAATTAATGGTCTGCTGATAATCCATCATTGGAGGCTGAATTTACAGAAGCATTAGCATTCACTAAATCACCACTGGTCTGATTGACAGAAACTTTGCCACTAGTTTTAACCTTATAACCAGGAGGATATCCATGTAGCTTATAACATTTCTCAATAGTATGACCCAGTAGTTTACAATGAGTGCAATAAGGACAATCTTTCTTAGGCTTAAAAGATGGAGCAGACTGTAAAGAGGTAGCAAAATGAAACGTCATAGGAACAGCTTGATCAGTAGAAAATCGAGTATCACCTACAGATCTTTGTCTTTCTTCTTGAATTACTAGGGAGAAAACTTTACCAATTGTGGGTAAAGGCTCCATCATCAGAATTTGAGCACGGATATGGGAATAAGAATCATTTAAGCCCATCAAAAATTGCATGACACATTCTTGTTGTTGATATGAAATTAAAGTTTTCATACCTCCACAAGTACAATTTGGAATTGGCCTAAATTCTTGTAATTCATCCCAAAAAATTTTGATTTGTGTATAATAGGAACTGACATCCATGGAACCATGAGAAAAAGAGGATAAATTCTTATGCAATTGGTAGGACCTAGGGCCATTACTCTATTTAAATCTGTCCGTAATGTCATTCATAACTGCCATGACTGAATCAAAATATAAAGACTATCTGCAAATTCCTTGTTCACTGAATTGAGTATCCAGGATATCACCATACTGTTGTAGCGCTTCCAATTGTTGAATTTAGCATTGGAAGGAAATGGTTGAGAGATTGATCCATCAACAAAAGCAAATTTGTTTTTAGCAGTGAGTGTCATTGTCATCGCTCGTCTCTAAATGTGAAAATTAGGACCGTGAAGGGGGTGAGTAACAAGTATCAAACCTGGATTATCAGAATTGTGCAAAAAAAAAAATGGATTGCTAGGATCATCCATTACTGACCTAAAAGAAGATTTAGACGAATTCTCGGTAGATGAACTCGAAGAAGATGGCTTGGCTGTAGGAGAAGATTCAACAACGGGAGTAGAACCTACTGATGAAAGTCCCGCAGCTGATGCTTTAGTAGGATTCTTACCTCGAGTCATCGAAGAAATATATTGCGGAAGGAAGAGAATGTGTGTATTACAGAACTATGGCAACCCTTTTTATGTTACAGAGTTCCATGTAATAACCAGAACAAATAGAAAGAGAATCAAGAAGATGAAAACTGAAAATAACTGCTATTAATACGTGGCAATTTCCAGCTGTCACAGTTGCACTCTTTAGCTAGTGCTTCAGTCTTCAGCTGCAGTAGTTTACTTCAGCTTTCACTTGTAATATCTCTCTTAGTCTTTTCTCTTACTGTTAAATTGAATGATTTCAATTTTCATGTTGATTATGTAGGTATTCCAACACTTACAGGTATTGATTTTCATCAATTTTCTTGTCTGTTTTTAACTCTATGAATATCATTTCATTTGAATTGTGTTTTGAATTTGTGGGGGTTTTAAGTAGGGGTGGGCAAACTGGTTTTTAGTTTCGGTTCCAGACCTCTTGGAACCGACCATTCGGTTCTCGGTTCCAAGAGTAAGGAACCAGAACCAGAACCGCAAGGAACCAGACCCGAGTCTCGATTTTGGTTCGGTTCCGATTTTGAACCGGTTCCATGTGCTTGTAAGCACTGCACTAATGATGACATTGAAGCCAGGTTCAGTGAGAACAATATCTGAAGCCCCTCGTGCAGCACCAGTGACATCTGCCACTGCAATTCCAATATCAGCCTTCTTCAAAGCAGGAACATCATTTACACCATCTCCTGTCATTCCGCAAATGTGCTTCCTCTCTTGCAATTTCTTCACTATTTCATACTTGTGTTCTAAGAAAAAGATATTATGAGTTAACACTTGATTTATTCATCTTGTATATTCTCTTCCAAATTGATAAGTGAAAAAATGGTACGAGATGGTTCTAAAAAATGTTTTAAAAAAAACAAAAAGAAAAAGAAGAGGATTTATTGATTTTAGTTCCCTGAAACTGTTTTTCAAAAATATATTTTTACTGTTTCCAAAAAAAGTCAAGAATTATCCTTGATCTTTTTTGTCTTTTCTTTGGAAAAACGTTTGAATATGTTGTTCCTAATTGTTCTTAATTTTCTGGTTTCAAAAAAAATAAAACTATTTCATATACACAGTGGGTAAACAGGCCAAGTTACCAGGAAAAACTCCAGTAAACCCGACTGCCTCTTCAATTAACTCTTCTACTAGAAAGCCAGCAATACTTTCATCCTTGTGTTGTCCTAGTAAGGAAGCTGATGGGTACATGTTCGTCCCCATTCCGAGTCTTCGGCTAGTCTCCTTGGAAATAGCAAGTTGATCGTCTACGCATATAAAACGAACATAAATAACAAAAATAAAGAAGAAAAAGACTGTAAAATCCATTCAAAGAAAAACAAAATGAAAGGATAAAAAAAATTACCAGTGATCATTTTCACATTCACGCCCAAATTGAGAGCTCTGCGGATTGTTTCAGCACTATCATGTCTAGGAAGATCAAAAAGTGACAATAAACCAAAAAGTAAAACATGGACCCATTCTCGGTTCCATAAAGCAGGAACCGAGAACCGACTAGAAACCGAGAGTTGATTATCAGTTCCTACCTATTTGCAAATTTGAAAACCAAGAATCGAAACCGAACTAAAACTGAATCTCAGTTTCGAGTCATTTTCAGTTCTTTTTTGTTCTTGCCCACCCCTAGTTTTAGGGTTGCTCAGATGTAGCAATATTTTATGGAAGAATTACCTAAATTCAAACATTAGGCGAGGAAACTTCACAGACTAGGAGGAGAAAATCATCCACCTCCAAGCTCTTTTGGGTAACAGGTGACTTCTCTCTCTGTTTTTTTTTTTTCCGATTCGTAAGTATTAGGGTAAATGACAAATCAACCATCGTGATTTCTGATCAATGACAAGTCAACCACTATGATATATTTTCTAACAAGTTAACCACTGACGTATAAGAAAATGACAAATGCAACATCGCTGTCATGTTAGCCATTAATAAGCTGACAGGTGCAGTCCCTCGTCTCACAGAGACCGCAGATCTGCGGTCTCTATGAGAGCTGTGAGAGACGCGGTGTCTCTCACAGAGACGGTCTCTGATCGATGATTGTGGCTTGGCAGGGAGAATAGATTGACGGTTTGGATTTCTGATCGACGATTGTGGCTTCGCAGGGAGAGAAGTGCTTCACACTTCGCAGGGGAGAGAGGAGAGGAGAACAACTCGCTCACCGGAGGAGTTCGATTTCTGGCGAAGTTGAATGAAATTTGGGAAGATACGAAGACGTGCTGCACACATGCAAAACTTCACTGAAAAATTAACTTGAGGGATAAAATGGGTAACGGCTCAATCGGAGTTAAGGGTCACAGAGTCTCTGAACGCCGACATTCGGCATTCGGAACGTCGGTGTTCTGAAAATCGATGTTGAATTTGTCATTTTTGCATACGTTAGTGGTTAAATTGTTAGAAAAAATACCATAATGGTTGACTTGTCATTGATTGTAAACCACGATGGTTGATTTGTCATTTACCCTAAGTATTATTTTGATATTTGTAAAAAAAATATAGGTAAAACCAAAACCGAACCAGAATTGAAACCAAAGTTTCGGTTCAGTTCCGGAACACCAAATTCTTTGTTTCGGTTCAGTAATAGCCAAACCGAAACTGTTGCAGTTCGGTTCGGTTTGGTTCCACACTAAAATCAAACCGAACCGAACCGCAAGTTGCACACTCCTAAGTCTAGAGGTGCGAGGCGAAAGACGCTTAGGACGGCTGTTTAGTGTTTCGAGTGAGGAAATTCGGAGGATAACCGGTGTGCCTTTGGATGTTGGTCTCAACTGGGTTTTCTTATATTTTTCCCTAATGGCCAAGTAAAAAATTATTTTTAGGGAAATTAACAAAACAACCATTGTACTATGAGATCAATAACAAGTCAATCATTGAATAATTTTCGCTAACAACTTAAACACTGAAATATGGGAAATGGACAATGCAAACATCGTCATTACCCATTGAAAGAAACATTACCGCGAAGACGATGCATAAACATACTCTTTGCAATTTTAATTTTACTTCAGTTTTATACTAAAATCGCAATAATTGTAGTAATCTTATAGCTAAGACGATGTCAGGAAGCTCTGACATGGACTTCTCATCGTCAAAGACAATTCCCACATTTCAGTTTTCCCAAAATGATGTCGAATGTCAGCATAGTTCTCCTCTCCTATTAATTTCACTCGTTCAGTTCTCATCATCGTCTTCTCTTTCCTCTTCTTGGTCCATCGTCATCTTCTAGTGCTCATCATCAATGTCTCACTATTCGCAAAGAAAAGTAATATTTTCGCAAGCAGAACGATGTCTTACCGCAACAAAAAGTAATTGTTCCTCATTCAGAAAGTAATATTTTAAATTTGCTTAGTGGAAATACAACATTCCATTCATTTATTATAGTTCAGTATTTAAATTGTTAGTAAAATTATTTAATAATTTATTTGTCATTAATCATAGTACAATTATTCTTTTGTTATTTTTTTTAAATAATAAAATATTATGATTAAAGTGTAATTTGGACATGATGAGTCATTCACAGCAGATCATTCAACCTTTTTTCTAAACAAAATACACTTCAATTTTCTTGCTATTAGTTTGTTATTTAATATATTAAATTCATCAAGTAAAATATGCTTGACAAACTTACTTTTTGATTCTAACAAAATTTTAGATCCAAGATAAAATCACGTGTTTCATTTTCTGGTTGAATCTATCATAGTTGCAATAAATGTCCAAAAGAAATTATCAAAAAATTATCATCTTTAAAAAAATAAAATATATAATATATGAGATTCATTAAAATTAGAATAATTAAAAATAAGGAAAATAACAAATTAACTATCGTGATCATTGACAAGTTAACCACTATTCTTTATTTTCTAACAAATTAACCACTGACGTATGAAAAAATGACAAAGCCAACATCGCTGTCACGTTTGTTGTTAACAAGCTGATCTGGAGCCGCGGTAGTTCGTAGACAAAATGTCGCGGCTCCGTGATTTTCTAAGAAAAGAAGGCTAAATTTGGCCTAGACACCGCAGTGTCCTGGGACGCCACAGCTACTTCTCAAGACACTGCGGCGGTGTCCCAAGACACCGCCGCAGTGTCCCTCTTTTCACTCAGCGGTATACATAACCGCGAAAGGCTAGGGCTTGGCCACTTTCACCCGAACAAAGTAGAAATCCTCTCGGCGAGCCATTTCACCACAAAGAAACACCGAAACCTCTCGGCGAGCCATTGTCACCGCGAAGAAACAACGAAATACTCTCAGCTATTTTCGATCACAATGTATTCCCGAGCAAAGAAATTGGCATTCAAGTTTGGAAAGGCAACGGTGGAAGCCGTGCAAGCTGCGGCGGTGGAAGATGTGCAACCCGCGACGGTGCAACATGAAGAAATCGACCAGGTTGGAGAAACCGTTGCAGACTCGCAATGGCAACTTGAACCAGAGCCTAAACAAGGAGAAGCCGGGGGCTCATTGGTCCGGTTTCAACCCGTTACAGGGGGTTTCAAGTCCAATCTATTTAGGACAGCGTATTCCAAAACACAGTATGAAGATGATATACAACACTGTGCAATTATTGTGTCGAAAATAGTAGATTTGGACTCCTTGGCAGGAATAGGAATTAAACAATTGCTTGAAGATGCAGGATTAGCTGGGTTGTGCTGGATGAGGGGCAGTTACTGCGAAAGAATTATTAGAATATTTTATGCAAATTTGGAACTGTCCACCGAGCCATTAGAGGTGCGGACATACCTTTTTGGACGGGAGTTGAGGTTCACTCCCAACGATCTAAATATAATGATTGGATGTGTACTGGATGGGCCAAGCGATCAATATTATCACGTGTCTCGGGAGCCACCCTTCATCAACTAAGGAGAAGGGCTAGCGGTGCTTAGATTGTTGCACTGGGATCCCAAGGTTGCCCACTACAACAAGCCAAAGGGCAAGGAGTTGAATGTCATAGCCCGATTGATCCACCTAATCATGACGTACACGATTTTGCCTCGGGATAGGCATCGAGACCATGTTAGCTGCATGGATCTCTATATGCTAGAGAAGGTGTTCACTAGGAAAAAGGTGGACATCAGATTTATCATCCTGAGCCACATGCATGAGATGCTCAACAAACCAGCGAAGAACCTGTCGTACAACTGGCTCATCCAGAGCATCATTGAGCAGTATGGGGTACCCATCTCGAAGAAAGAGCCAAGAATTGAAGAGTCGGCCAATGATGTGTGCAACAAAGTTAAAGTGGATCGAATGGGGATCACCAAAGTTGGAGGGAAATGGGTCCGTAAGTCCAAGAAGTAGGCAGTACCTCCACCCCCCTCAGAGCCTCAGCATTCAGCCCCCTTAGCAGAACATCCCCCTCCTCATACATCTCATTTTACTTCGATGCTTGAGGAGACGTCCGCCTGGATGAGCATGATAGAAGAGCTCCATCATATGGCGATGACCAGAATGCAAATGATGAAGGAGCACCTGCAAATGCAACAGGTCCAAATACAAAGAGGGGAGGAACGAGTAGAAGAGAAGCATTGCAGAGAAGAAGAGTGGCATATGCGAGCAAAAGAGAGGCACCATGAGCTGGTGGCAGCACTTCAGAGACGTGAGAGGCGATCAGCCCTTATATCAGCCTCGCCATCATCTTCTGAAGCAACAGATGCCACATAACACTTGTAAGTTATTTACTTTATACGCAAAGTCTAGTATTTACTTTATTTGTGTTTGACATAATGACGTGCTATTGATTTGCAGCATCGGTGCCATAAGCCGCCAACCTACTCCTCCAGCCGTGCCTGCCGAGGTGCAGGGGACCAGCCAATTCGAACCTCCGCCCCTTAGAACTATGCGCGTGGTACGTCTTTCATTTGGTTATATATGTGTGTTCGTTTGTGTCCATGCTTTGTTAGTCTGACGGCATTTTGACATTTTTTTTACAATCTCGGGATTTGATGGACATGTTCAAGAAGTATGTCCAGGCAAATACTCGTAAGAACATAGAGATGTGCGCAGTTCTTGGGGGAAAGCTGATTGGCGATATTACGTCGTCACTGATATCATCTCCCAGAGCAAGTCGGGACGCCAGATATGATGAGAAGCCTTCTTTTTATGTTAGTGTATAAGATTTTATCTTAGTACTCATCCGAACTTATATGCAGTGTTATGCGGTCGATGACGCAGCTGTATTCGCGTATCAATAGGAAAACCGTCTCTCACATTACAGTGGATTCATGTAAGTAACCATCTCGCTTCTTCGGGTTGTTGTTCATGTTTACTGAGATCATCTAATGCGTTGTTTACATTGCAGACACACCCAAAGCATAATTGTTTATGTCCTCCGTTGACCTGCACACTCAATTCGCTTACCAGCTATTGATGTCGGAAGCAATCTCCATCATCGTAGCTCCCATTGACAAAGAACGGTATGTATTTTCTCTTGTGTAAATTTTTAATATTGCTTTCCGCGTATTTTACAGGCAATTGTTCCCTTTGCATTGCAGCGCGTACGACATCTTGCGGTGTACGAGTGAGGGGATGAGGGTGATTCAGCGTTGCACAAATAAGGAACAATTCCATGAGCACAACGCTACAACCTTTGAGTATAAGGGTCCGTTGTTTGACACAGCAGATAAAGTATTCGTTGACCCACACTTATCTTTTGCGGTTAAGGATTTGCTGCCGAAATGGACCAGGAAGAAGGTGGAATAGGAATTTATGTTTATGTACACTTTGTTGTAATTTGTTTACATTTATGCTGTAATTAATGTTTCGTTGGGAGTGGCAGAGAGTGTCTCTCTTTGTGGTGATTTACAAGAACAGGAAGGGGCGAGGGAGAAAGAGCGGGAGTGCAAGGAGTCCTCTCGGCTGTTCTATGCCGCTGCTAGAATTCGAAGGCAGAGTGTGTGCTGGAATTGGAGATTGGCCGAGGACAAGGAGGGAGAAAGCTGTGTTCTTGGGTTCTCCATGGTGCTAGTCATGAGTGAGCTACAGGTAACATCCTCCTCTAACTATGTGGGTTCGAATACGCATTGAGAATAATATTATGTGATTTTATGGATTTGTGTTTTGGGATGGATTTTGAACGTGGGATATGTGATTGATGCTCTGTTGGGTTGTTTCTGCTTCATGGTTTTGAGAATGTAATGGATTATACTACCTTGGTTCTGTGAACTGTGAAAGATAATTTAAATATGCTTCTGTTGAATAAGTTATTAGACCTGTGAGTATTGGAAATGTTCTTGGTCGCTGCTGTGGTGGCCGATTTGATGATAAGTGCTTATGGGTTTGTTGGTGTCTGGAAATTACGTCCTGTGATAGTTTGGAAATGTTAGTTGATAAATATTTCCTAATGAATATGCTCTATTATTGGTTGAGTTTGTGAAAGGGAATTACCTGTTCGATTTTATAGTCTGTGTAGTGTTGTGAGTATTATGCTCTGCTTTTTGTGGTATTAGATTGGAACTCTGGATATTTTGAAATATATGGAAATACTCTCTGCTATCGTTATAGCCTTCGGGCCATTACTGGATTATTACATTGGATTAATATTCTATGATGTTCGATTGGTGAAAATACAGTCATGTTGGCTACTGTCCAAGTACTGATATGTTGGAATTGGTTAGTTAATCGGCTACGCTAGATATTCTATTGGTTTAATTATTATGTGGGTGATGTTAGGTACAAAGAAGAAGAGATAGAGAATAACAACTAACTGCTATTGCGCATTCAAGCTTCGAGGCAAGGAAATATGGGTGCTTTGGCTATTGAGGCCCTACACCACAAGTGTGTGCGTGAGTTTAGTGCTAGTGTTCTTAAAATGTTTACTGCTAGTTGTTAAGTAGGTTGTTTGTCTTAAAATGCTTATTATTAAAACGCTTACTGCTAGTCGCTGAGTAGTTGTTTGGTGGATGATAATGATTCCTGCTGCATTCCTTGATGATTTCCTTGAATGTTCTTTCGTTGATTAGTTTGTGCATTGTATTCTGTAAATTCGGTTAAGCTCTGTGATATCTGCTTTTGTTAATGTGTTCTATTTCATTGTATGTTAAGTGATGCAAATGTATTGCTAGTAGTGAATTGATAAATGAAAAATGAGTGATAAATGATTAAAGCGTGAAACGAGAAATGCTCACTGTCTAATTACTTGTTGTTTAATTCCGTTGTTGTCATTATTTATGCACGTATGCTTAGTCTCTTACTTGTTGTTACTTACTAAGTATGTAATTAATTAGGGTAATTAATTAGCATGTTAATTGACTAATGTGTACCACATTAACGGAATTTCATGTTCAATATATTAGCTAACATGTTTAACTGGCCTGTGTAAATCGATTAACAACATGTTAATTATCTAGCGTAAGTAACTTGATTAGGAACTAAGCATGTTAATCAATTAGAATCGAATTTACAATGATTGTTCAAGCATGTTAACTAACTAGGAAAATCATCTAATGAGATCTGAGCATGATTAACAATTAATGAATTAATCTAGCAAGCATGTTTAGGGTAATTTCCTGTAATCTAAGCATGCGAAAAACTAATGATGTGAATTGGGCCTGTAACTTAACTAAGATAACAAACTAGAACATTTAACTTATGTCTCTTGAGTATGTAAATGGATGAGGAAATTAACTAAGATACACAATTAGGATGATAAACGTATTCAATCATTGAGCATGCAAATTAACTATTTAGGATAATAATGGTACCCTCTTGAGCATGTAATTAATTAAGATAATTAACTAGACTATTAATGATAGCATGTTTTAATTAATTAGAACAAAAGTGTATGTAATCAACTAGAATAAGAGTTACCAATTTTCAAGCATGTTTCAGTTATCCGTTGTCTAAGCATGTTTTCGTTAATTGTCGTTTAAAGAATGTTTCCATGTTTAGTTAGCATAGTTAACGAGCATGATCGTAATTCATTATATGCTTCATTACCATTTGTTTACTGTTTGTTTACTTTTAATTACGGTTATTTATTATATTCGCAATTTCAATTATAGTTGCTTTCCATTACTTTAATTCAATGCGAACTTCAATTACATAATCGATGTTTTACTTTTCTAAAGAGTAGAATGATAAAGAGGATGAAAGGAGAATGAAGTAAACGAGAATGAGTTAAGGGTTTCATTGACTAAGTGAATGAATGACTTATGAATGCTTTTGTTATTGTTTTTCTTGTATTGCTTACAATTTCAGGTCCTTAGCAGGTTATCTTTCGTTAAACCAAAACATGATTTATTAAGTAGAATAAAAGCATGAAATCAACGTAGGAGCATGTTAATAACTAATTAGAATAACTGCTTAGAAATATAAACGTAGGAAGCATGTAAATGGACTAGGAAGTTAACTAGACTAAAGGACTAAAGAGCTAGAATGTTAATTTTATCTCCCTTGAGCATGTAAATTGGTTAGCGTAATTAATTAGACCGAGCATGTAAACAAGATTAGATGAAAGCAAGAAACCTACCTCAGATAATAAATTAGAATAATCACCTAGAACAATGAATGTAGGAAGCATGTAAAATGACTAGGAAATAAATTAGGATATGATAGTATGTTTTGACATCTCATTCCGTGTTTTGCTGTTTACGATTCAAGATTATGATCGTTCTCTGTATGTGCCTATTTCTGTTATTCCTTTTATGCGCTTTCAATTCCTGTTACTTACAATTACTTTATATGCGCATTTCAATTCCTATTAAAGTTATGTTATATGCATTGTGCGTCATGTTAGGTTGAGATCATGTTAATAGAAACCCAGTAGGGGGTACTCCCTCAAGATGGTACCCACATGCACGAGTGAGGAAAATGCTAAGAACAAGAATGTTCGAGATGAGCGGGATACGCCCATCACCAAAGAAACCCTCCTGGCGGGATACGTCGAGAGGGAAGAAACCCTGAAGGCGAGATACGCCGAAAGGGGAGGACTCTTGGAGGTGGATAATCTGGAAAAGGGACGAAAAAGGGAGTTGGAGGGCGGATGGGTAGCGGAACTAGTCCGCGGCTAGGCGAAGCCCCCAACCTTGACGGGAACAGGGACCTAGTTGCAAGTAAAGGGTTAGGTCCAGTCCATTATTCCATCCCTTAAGACCCCTCTAATCTCCAGCTCGATGTACGAGTAAAGAACGAATGTAATGAAAAGAATTGGTTTGGGTGGCCTCCATTCCAAGAAGAATTAAAGAGATATATGCATAATTGTTTTCCCCTATTTTCTTACTAAGCCTTTAGGCTTACAGTTACTTGTGGTGTAGGTACAAACGACGAACAGATAATAAGTAGACGATAAACACATAATGAAGCAGGGATGGATGATTTCGCACGCACGAGACTCGGGCTGACCAGGCAAAGAAAAAGATGAGTAAACGGTTGTAAATCAATGATGTTTAATTGTCAAGTTTTATTTGTTGGACGTAGTGTTTAAATTGTTTAGTATTTCTTTCTTGAACGATTTCTTTACGCTACCGCAAGATTTTAAACAAATGGTTTTTATTTTATTATTTACGTCTCTGTACCTTGTAATTGGTTTTCCCAAACGAGTTTAAAGAAAGAGTCAGTAGCGATCCTGTTAGATGCACTATGATATGCTTTGTTTTAAAAAGAAAGAAATTTCAAATTTTTACGCATTTTAACGATTTACGAAAATCCAGGTCATTACAGCAACAGTCCAAACAAATAATCAGTCTACCGCAGTTCCGCACGGCCATCTTGCATGCAGCCAAACACATGTACATCCTTTTAAATGCACTCATGTCCAGGTCAACACGCACCGAGCTTCCAGGATTAGACCTCAGAATCTCCTCGGCATAGGACTATATGAGCTTGTATTGCTCATTGTCATCCCCTTCGTTAATTTTTTTTGCCGCATTTCTTGCCCTTCTAGCAAGGCTGGGTGTGATGTTGACGTTGAAGTCCTTCATAACTGTCTCAATTATCGAAGAAATGGCCCAGTCGGCCTGACTTTTAAATCTATCTAAATGATGCGTTGCCATCCATTTGGCAGTGGCATAGCGGCTTTCCATCTTTCTCAAGCAAGTGTGAATGTCGTTGTAGAACTTTATTTGAAACGTCATTTCACCTTGCATTTTTTAGGCGTGCAGCCGCCATGTGCATCCTTCATGGCAGGCAGCCCTCAACCGATGAGCGTCACTGTGGATGAATTTTATCCTGTACTCATTCTTCAATGCATGATCGACAATTTTTTCTCTAATTTTTTTCAATAAACTGTACTTTTTTCCAAGGCTCATACCAGCGAAGGTGCATTGTGCTTGTGGTGGGCGTCTAGGCCTACTCTCGATCATGTCAATGTCTTCGTCACTAGTGGATTGGGATAATGAACGGAGGTCCTCATCGTCATCCTCGTGTAGAGTTACTGAGACAGAATGCAATACAATTGCAGCTTCATTTCCAATTCCACGTACCTCATTCTCATTGGCAAAAAATGTGGCTGTGGGCTCCACTTCAAGTTGATGGTTAATAACAAATTCTTCAACACCCAAAGACGCCATTTGTTTTTCAACAAATTCTTCAACTTTGCCAAAATGTCGTTCTCTTCAGCTCTCCGAATTCTCTAGGGTTCGCTAATCGATTACAAAATGCCTGAGAATATCGCGAGGAGTTCACTGTGTACTTATACAATTCAAACCCGAGTCCAGCAAACCGTGGCGGCATCCTAAGACACTACGGCGGTGTCCTGAAATGTCGCGGCATCCAGGCCAAATTTGACCTTCTTTTCTTGGAAAACCACGAAGCCGCGGCGTTTTGTCTACGAATCGCCGCAGCTTCAAATCAGCTTGTTAACGGGAAACGTGATAGCGATGTTGGCTTTGTTATTTTTCCATACGTTAGTGGTTAATTTGTTAGAAAATAAAGGATAATGGTTGATTTGTCATTGATCGCAAATCACGACGGCTAATTTGTCATTTTTTCTTGAAAATAAAATATGTTATGAACATTCTATAACATAGATTAAACAGATCAAATAAAAATTGAATTATATTTGTTAATAGCTAAAAATGTAAAGTTATATTCTAAAGTGTACTTTACTTAATATTATTTTATTTAATTTTTTGTCCGCAATTATTTATATTGGGATTAAATCAAATTTAAGTCAAATTTTTGGAGCTACAGTTTGGTTCATTTTTTAGACCTAAAACCATGAACCAACCACGACACATCTAGAACTGGATCCGATTCCTCTAGGAGTGAGAACCGAATAGAACCTGCACCAAATCGCCACTGTGGGCACTACCTGGCTAATAATAGCATATAACAAAGGCTCGTACATTTCATCAATTCTTAGAATCCACGTATTAAAACCAATCTGATAAACCCAAAACATTCAAGTCTCAGGGTAAACATTAATTGAGTATGGCGACCAGCATAGAGGCCACGATGAGCCTATCCGTCACAACTTTGCCATCAGGTATGCTTTTCTTCAATGATTCCTTCACTCACGGGCCAAGTTATTCTCTCCCACTTTCTTCACATTTCCTTCATAATCTCTCTCCCTCTAAATGCCATTTCCTCTGTTTCCCACACCCTCCTCCTCCATCTCTCCGTCTCTCTTGCCAGCATTAAGTAAGAATAAAATAAGAAGGGAAAAAGAAAACAGCGCCTTAAATTTCAATATCAACAAAAAGTAAATCTACGCAAACATTTCAAACACAAAAGGCCAGAACCCAATTCCAGACATAAAACACTGTTACATTTTCATGAAATCAGAAATAATGACATTGATTTGTTTCAGCAACAAAATCAGACGCATGAAATTGCAAAAGTGGGGAATAGAAAAGAAGAAATTTCCGCATTTACATGCCGAAGCTAACTCCAAATCAAGAATATAGTTTTTCCAGAGTCCTAAGAACGCTGTTACACAAATAACAAATTAAATTGATAGGGTTAGAGATGGAACGATAACCAAAAAATAAATATATATTGTACGACACTAAATTTACGTAAAAATTGAGAATTTATTATGAAAATTAAAATACAGATGCGAATTTTGCCACTATAACTTACATTAATATATAAAAAAAACAAAATTTTAAATGACATTTACAATGTGGGCCACCAATCCGATCTAATAAAATTCAGATCATACCGAACTCTAATCCGTACAACTCCCAGCAAGGTAGCATAGACGAATCGGACAGTAAATGCATTGTTAGATTCAACAAAGAAATCTAGGCTGGAATTAAATGCGTAAAACCAAAGAACATGACATAGTTGCAGAAATCTTCCCCAACAACAATCAAATAGTTAACCTCTTAGATAAAAAAAAACAATCAATTTTAGCACTATTAGACGAGTACGCCACAAATTAGTTACTGAACCTTTGAAGAGAGGACCTAGAACATCGTTGCCCAAAAAACAGTTAAATGAATAACATTTTACTTAAATTTACTTTATGTTTTTACACTCTAATCTTTTATCTTCTGTATTACACGTACTTATTATTTATTAAAATATAATATTACTGTAAAATAACTTAATATTATCTTTAAAAAATGAGTCAAAATTATTTTTCTAGAGAGACAATTTGATAAATTATTTAGGCAGTATATTACCCAATTGAAAAGATTGTTCTGTGAAATTTCCATTTTCAAAATGAACTCAAATTGAGACAAGTGAAAACCAAAAACGATGCATGCAGAGACCGCAAATTTTTGAAATTTGCTATGAAAAGAGATTGGAAGTTTTAGACGTAAAGGAGAGTGGGGGGATTAACAGTTGTTTACTGAATCTGGCCAGTCTACAAACCAGTCACTTGCATATTTTGACCATACATAGTAACTAAGTGGACTCCATAATCAATTAACATTCCTAGCCACGAGCTACCAAATTGATGAACGGTAATTAAGAGACATTGCATGTGGAGTGTGGATTTGGCAATTGGGATAAAACCTAATCCTAAGGATCTCTTTTATTCTGTTTTTTAAAAAATTATTAAATAAATAATTTGTTTTTTTTTTATCTTTTAAAATATATCAGACTCTTTAATTGCTCATATTACATGACTGATTGTGTTTTCGTAATCATATTTGTTTAAGAAAAATGCAATCAATGAAATTTTTAGAATAGGTCAACTAAAATCTCAAATTATGGGAAAAGAACGACGTAAATTTCGCAATCATGTTTTCCGTTAAAAAATGTCGGGGTAAATGTCTTATTCACGTTAACGTCAAGGACCGTCTAAGGATCAACAACATATGTCCTTCAACAACGAGGGACGTTCAAGGCTGATCCACGAAGAGGGGCGTCTTTGGGCCCGTTGTAAGGCTGAGGAGTGTTCCTGTTGGTCGCTAAATGAAGAGATAAACATCTTTCAACAAGGATGGACATCCAGGATGGGAGGAGGGGCATTGGCAGATGAAGGATCATGGTTGTTGGATCGAGGGACAGACGTCCCTCAACAAGGATGGACGTCCTCCACTTACGATAGACGTCTCGTGTCCTACAAAGGACGTCCCTCGACATAAGACGGATGTCCGTCCACTTACGATGGATATTCCTCGACTTACGGCATCTTTTAGCATTGAAGAACGTCTGTGGATGTAGGCGACGTCTATTAATGTTGAGAGATAAGGTCGTTTAGTATTGAAAAACGTCTATATTGACTGAAAACGTGACTGTAAAGTTTATGTCATTTTTTTTTATAGTTCGAGATTTTAGTTGTTCCTAAAAAAATTTTAAGATTTAATGTGTTACTAATATTAATATTTAGGGTTTATTTTGTTAATTTTCCTATAGAATATTATAATTCCATTAAATTAAGATAATAGTTGGCAGAAATGCTATGAGTACAAGAAGTAAGAATGACAACCATATTTGCAAAATTTGTTTCTAGTCCTTTTCACCCTAAAGTGTTCAACAATTCTGGGAGTCCTTTTCTATTATTATTTTGTTTAATAATAATAATAAATAAAGATGAGTAATATCCTCAGCTAACAACCATCTCCAGTATGTCCTTTCCTTGGTTCGGCGAACTACTCAATTTTGCAACATTGGAATAAAGATGAGCGCGACACCTGTAAGGGATTCAATCAATGGAAATTAATTTTAAAAAAAGAAAACATAAATTGAAGTTGTATGAGAACAAATAGACATATTTTACACCTATGGTGACTGTACTGTCACCGCGATATTTTTTGGGGAAGGAATATTTTTTAAATAGTAATAAATTTGGGGGAAAATGACAAATTAACCATTATCGTTTATGTTCAATGACAAATCAACTATTATTTTTTATTTTCTAATAAATTAACCACTGACGTATGAGAAAATGACAAAACTAACATCGCTGTCACGTTTGCCGTTAACAAGCTGATGTGGAGCCGCGGCGGTTCGTAGACAAACAGTCGGGGTGTCGTGGTTTTCCAAGAAAAGCGGGTAAATTTGGCCTGAACCGTCGCGGTGTCTTGGGACACTGCCGCATTGTCCTGAGAAGCCGCCGCGGTGTCCCGAGATGTCATGGCTGTTTGTCTTGTTAAAAAAAATTTATCGCAAATTTGAGAGTTTAAACACGTGATTTTGGGCCCTAAAAGCAGGGTCATAGGGTAAATCTTATAACTAGTGATAGATCTCTAAGAGAGCTTCGATTTGATACATTTTGGAGCAGATTCTGACAATTGTAGTCAAATTTATGATCTTTTGAAATTGAAAATGTCAAAACTCTAATAAAAATATTGAATTCATAAAACATATACAGGGATTTTGAAGTAGCAATGAACCTCTAAAAACCGAGAACCGCCGCGGTTCGTCATTAAAGAGTTAACAGCAAACGTGATAGTGATGGTAGCGGCGTCAATTTCTCATAGTTCAGTAATTTATTTGTTAGAAAAAAAAAGATGATGGTTGGTTTGTCACAAACAGTAAAGGATCCTAGTTTTTATAACCGCAACTGATAATTAACATTATTTAAAAGTAGTATTTCTTGACATTTTTTATTTTGAAGTCATGGAAATTCCTTCATAGTGCATATTGAAATTTCGTTGTAAGGTCAAAATTTCTGTTGAAATTATGGTAAGTAAAATTTTCTTTGTGTTGAGATATGAAATTTTTGGGAGAAACTCGACTTTTGTTGGACCGTTTGAATTTAGGTTTAAAGTTCTGTTGATTGAATTAAATTATTGTAGATTGTAAATCAGAGGTTGAAGAGAGTTGGACATTCTCATAAGGTAAAATTCGAGTTCTCTGCATTGTTGTTAATTTTTTGTTGTGTTTAAATTCGAAAAGAGACTTTGAGTTCAAATGAAGAGAAATATGCTTGAAATTGATGTAAATTAAACATGAAAAAATTTTGAAGTATTTAAAGTTGAAGTTTTTAGGGTGTCGAGACGGTCTTGTGTCACAGGTCGTGTATGCGGAAGCAAAGACTTCTACGAAAATGCATGCATCCCTAAAAGTAAAGGTGCAGAGGCACACAAGGGCACGTGTCCACAGAAGTTAAGGGTTCCACGAAAACGCATGCATTTGTGGAAGCAAAGGTTTCCGCGGAGGCACGTGTCCACAAAAGTGAAGACTTCCACAAAAACACATGCATCCATGGAAGTAAATGTTTTTGTAGAATTCGTGAAAGCAAAGGTTTTCGTAGAGGCACGTGTCCACGAAAACGAAGGTTTCAGTAAAAACGCACGCATCCATGGAAGCAAATGTTTCTGCAGATGCATGTGTTCGCAGAAGTACACAGAAGGCATGTGCCCACAAAAATGGATATTGAGAATGATGCTTGAATAGCAGGCATTCGTACCCGTCTACAGTCGATCAGACCTATAACTATGTGAAAGACGTCTTGTAATACCCCGATTTTTTGTAATGAAATTAAGTAAGGATAATTAAAATTTCATTGGAAGATTAGTGGGAGATTATAGTATTTAATTAGTATTTGATGGATTATGGGATGAATTTATTGTCGATTTTAATATCCCCATTAAGTAAGGATAATTAAAAATTTCACTGGATGATTAGTGGGAAATTATAGCATTTAATTAGTATTTTATGGGATGAATTTATTATTGAAAATTTATTGAAAAATAATTAAAGTTGTGTTGAATATTTATAAAAATTAGTTAGAATAATTGGTGGTGGAATTTTGGTGGTTAGAATAATTGGTGGTGGGATATTGGTTAAAATAAATAGTAGTGGATTATTGGTAAAATCGGTGGGTTATTGTTTAAAGATTTGTCAAAATGTAAAGGAAGTAATAAATTAAAGTGGCAAAGCACACAAAAGCGGAAAAATAAGAAAAATTTCTGTGTGGGAGTAGTTGATCACATGATCAACTAGTCCCATTGAAAATTTTCTACCGATGGAAAAAATGTGAATTTTGGTCGAGGAGAAATCTAATTTTTCCTGAGATTCTTCCTCCTCCTTTGCTCTAGTGCCCCTCCTTTACATAATGGACAATTAGGTATTAGGGAAGATATAGATAAAATAGGAAGAGTGAAAATGCATTTTTTGGTGGAGTTCTTAGTGGTTGATAAAAAAAATGAAGTGAGTGCACCATCCACCCATGGCCTCTTGCCTATAAATTGAGGGTGAAGCCTTAGAGATGGCAGCAAGCTGCAAGGGAGAGAAGAGAAGAGAGAAAGAAAGTTTGAGAGGAAGAGGAAATTGTGGTGTGAGTGAGAGAGGGAGTCGTGAGTGTGAAGCAAAAGAAGAGAAGTTCTGGAAAAAAAGAGAAATAAAGAGAAATAGTTGAGAAGGGGCTCCATGTTTCCTCCTTCTTCTTTGGATCTCTTCAGGTAATGCACAGTTTATTTATTGGATTCATGCATTTTATGTAAATAATAGATGCAAAGTAGTAAGAGACGATTGTCATCTATTAATGGTAGCCATTATCAAACTCATGCCCTGTTAACTATTCATGCTTATTCCGGTTACTACTTGTGAAGCCATGTTTTGTAATTGGATTTTAAGTTCTATGGTCATGCTGAAATATATATGCTCTGTTAAATTGATGTTAATGGATAATATTGAGATTTTGAGTTTGGTTCTGCCCTAGGATATTGTTCTGCCATAAATTTTCTTAAGGTTGGATTATTGTCTTAATTCATGGAAAATGCTATGCTTAAGTTGGACTTTGTCGACAAGTGTTTTGAATATATATATTGGTATCAATAATTTTATTATGTCACTATATGTTATTAGAACTTGGGTATTGTTGAAAGTAGATGAATTATGGAATTTGGTTATTGTTATAGACGTGGATTTTATTCCTTAGTAATTTGGAAATAGACTATTTGGATGATTAAGGTTATACTTTATTGATATACTGGTTGGATGATTCTTTATGCTATTTGTTAATTGAAAGTTTATGTTCCATGGATAAGATTATGTTGGAATATGGAGTGGAGAAACTGTAAAGTGATTTAGTTGGAACTGGGTTATGAATTTCTATTACTGAAAATAATGGTATCGAAATTAAAGAATAATAAACAATAAAAATAAAGTTAATAATATGTGATTATTAATAACTGTCATTTAATGATTTTGAAGGTATTTAAAAAAAAAGATAAAGTGCTAAAACTCCAAAAAGACGTCAGGTAAGTGATATTGTTTGTGTTTTGCCGAAAGACCTACATCGCAAGAATTAGGAATTGTATGTTGACTGTGTTTACTAGATTATTAAGTTAAGTTATTGATCATGCTATGTTTCGATGATATGTTGTTGTGTGCTTGTTTGTTCTTTTAATGATGTGTTTACTAGCTTTAAGTTAATTAAGTTATGGATTTTAATACTGGTCATGTTCTGAGGATTAAGTTGATGATATATGCTTGAGAATTAAATTGAGGATATAGGGTTGTATGCATTCACGGGCATTCATACATCATGGTTTTCAAAATGTTACGAAAATAATTTTAAACAAATGTTTTAAAAAGGAAATAGAAACATAAACGAAATGTGAATTAAATGGAATAAACGTAAATAAACGTGTTCCAGTGATATGCAAGTGGGAGCCCGACACTGGGAACGTAGCCGTAAGGTTGGTCCACAAGTGGAAGCCTGACAATCGAAACAGATAATGTAAACAGAAAATATACTGAAACAGAAAACGGAAACAAGAAACGAAAACCGCATTAAGGATTTTAAAAACAACATAGCTTGTACATTTCATGTTTATTTTATATCGTTTACTGAGCCTAAGGTTCATAGTTAAGTTTTGTGATGTAGGTAAGGAGCCGATAGCTATAGTTGAGGACGCAGATGATGATGGAATGTTATTGTATTGAGCATTTTGTGTTGTTGGCGAACTGACCGGTGGGTTATGGATCCATGTGGCAAGATTTAAAAATGAAACGTGTTGGTAAATGTACTTCGACACTTGTGTAACATTTTGTAATAAATTTGTATTTTAAGGTAATAAACTTGTATTTTTAAAGTAAAGAGGAGTCTTCCACTACAAACTCTGATGAAAAAGAAAAGTTTTAATTTTATGCGTTTTTCCAAAGAAAATATCTTGTAAAAATGCCATGTTTTAAAGAAAACGAAAATCGGAGCGTTACACGTCCTGATTAGAATTAGTCATTTAGACCTAGTCCTCAGTTGACTAGATTATGGCAGAATGGACGACAACCTACAGGCAGATGTTTGGTCCAAATTCTGAGAGTTAGAAATTTTGGGGATTTTTCCATTTGTTCTCGAAGTTTGTTCCTATATCGGCTATGAGGTCTAACAAACTTTTAAGAGTTTAGAAAAAATAAATTAATATTGGTTGTATACGTTGATAGATTTAAAGAATTGACAAGAGGTTTATACTCCTTGGATTCTTGTTTATTTGGGTGTTGACTTCGGTTGATGGGTTTAAGGTAGAAGTTTATTTTTATGTTTAACATTGCATTGATTTTAAAATGTTATCTTAAGACGTGTTTTCATGTAAAACGGCGTGTCTAATTTTTTATAGTATCATTATGTACTTTTCACTTGACATATTTTATTTAAGCATACATATTAATATATTGATCATTTTAGTAGAGTGTACCAAGTTTGACCCGTGAAGGGGTCTTGTTTTCTGTACGCACATTCGACCGCTGGATGTGTGTTTGTTTGTGTTAACTAGATTAATGAGATAACTAACTGTGTTATATCCATGGGCGCAAAACCCTAAATCTAATCAAGATCTCATTTTCGCAGCTTTATCGATTGCCAAATGTCGTAGTTACTATTTATGCTTATGACTAGCATGCCCAGAGTCCGTGAATGCCTCCATTTTCGCTGGGTTTTTCATAATGTATATTAGGATCTATTTTCTATATGTATCACACTATAGTGGAGTATTTTATTATTTGTCTTACTACTTGTTTTATAAATCTATTTTATCTCCAATGTTTTATATGGCATCCTTCCCATTTTACTTTTAGGGTAAATGACAAATTAACCATCGTGATTTGTGGTCAATAACAAGTCAACAATTATCCTTTATTTTCTAACAAATTAACCACTGACGTATGAGAAAATGACAAAGCCAACATCGCTGTCACGTTCACCGTTAACAAGTTGAGATGGCACCGCGGTTCTTAGACAAAACGCCGTGGTGCCAGGATTTTCCAAAAAAAAAAAACAGAAGGGAGTCTCAAGACACCGCGGTGAAAGCATGACAGAATCCAAATAGCAGATTACATAGCAAAGAAAAAATGAAAAAAATGCGAAAATAATAAGGTATAACACCATATTAGAACGCCGGCGTCTGATGGAGAAATTTCATCAGAACGCAGGTGAAATTTCATCTGACGCCGCAGCGTCTAATGGTGAAATTCCATCGATTTCACAAGGTAGATGTATCTGTCAAACGTGTCTTTACTATTTATATTGTTTTATTACTATAAATGAAGAAGAAGCAAATAAACAGATGACGAAATTCGAAGACTTGATTGTTGGCATTGTTATTGAAATTCGAAGACCTCCGTCGATGGTGTTGCTGCTCCTGTGGTGGGTGTCCTCTTAATTCTTCATGCTCCTGGTTGATGATCCAAAAGAATGGGAAGTGTGGTCTCTGTGAGGAAAAAAGGCCTGTGAGCCAAAAATGTCTCACAGAGACCGCCGTCTCTGTGAGGAAAAAATGCCTCACAGAGATGCGGTCTTTATGAGGAAAAGGTCTCCCAGATACCACGTCTCACAGAGACCACGGGCAAAGGTCTCACAGAGACCGCGGTCTTTGTGAGGCATTGTTAACGACGAACGTGACAGCGATGTTGGCTTTGTCATTTTTCCATACGTCAATGGTTAATTTGTTAGAAAATAAATGATAGTGGTTAACTTGTCATTGATCGCAAACCACGATGATTAACATTTTTAGTTATTTATTTTGATGACATATTTGTACATATCACTTTATTTTAATGTTTTTTCGGTGAGTATTTGGTTTAAACCAATTGAATGATCATGGCTAATTAAATTTTGTTCAAATCGGATTACCTATTTTATTTTAAAGGTTGGAGCGTCAGTGAATCATTTCCATTTTTGTCTAAATCCGACCGTGAGAGTCCAAATGATGTCAATATAAGGCCTAAGGACTTAGGCTGGTGAAGGAGAACAGTACAGTAGAGAGAGAAGGCGAATATCAGTGTCTATGGCTCCTCAAACCTCCTCCTCCTCCTCCTCCTCCTTCGTGAATTGTTTCGTCTTTCTCTCTCTTTTTTTTTCCCCTGACCAAGTTTATGGCTTTGAAGGAAGAGACCGCACTTCAAACTCTCACCAACTTTATCATGCTCATCTTGAACTCGCTTCTCTGCTACCGTCCTCCACTTGCACTTCTTTCTTTGAACCAGGTCTCTCTCTCTCTCTCTCTCTCTCTCTCTCTCTCTCTCTCTCTCTCTCTCTCTATGACTCTGCAAAACTGAACTTAAATTCCAGGGCCATTAGTAGAGGTTCCGACCTCTAAACTGATAAAAAATCTTACAACGTTAGGTTCACTCCACTCTCATATTTGATTCCACCACTTAGAAAGAAATACAGGCTTGGTTACAGAGAAGATTTGAAGGGAAAATTAAAGATTTCTATCAAGTTATTGTCTGTTATTGCCCCTTCATGTTGCTGACGAATATCATTCATAAAGCTTTCATAATTTTTATGGTTATTATATTAGTTTGTAATTAACATATCTCGTCGGATCACTGCAAACTTAATCATCGGTAATGTAGTAGCTCCTTGATGTTTCTCGAATTAACTTTTAGATTCTAAGCTATAATAAATTCAGATCCAAAGAAGGTGAGCTCTCTCGAGGTGGTGCACAAGCATGGGGCCTGCAATCCACACAAACAAGATGCACCAAATGCTCCTACAGCAAATGACGTTCTACTCCGAGACCAGGCTCGAGTCGATTTCATCCACTCCCGGCTTTCCAATGTCTCGGGAGATGGCTATTTGACGCTCTCAGAGGCTACCGCAGTTCCGGCTAGGTCTGGCGCGGATCTTGGCTCTGGCAACTACCTTGTCACTGTGGGTTTGGGCACTCCTAAAAAGAAACTTTCCCTCGTATTCGACACTGGCAGTGACCTCACTTGGACTCAATGCGAGCCTTGCCTCAAATTTTGCTACGACCAACAGGAACCGATCTTTGATCCCTCCGGCTCGTCTTCCTACAAAAACATCTCATGCTCTTCACCCTTCTGCTCCCAGCTTCAATCTGGAACTGGTAAAAAATCCCAAATACACCAAATAAGTAGATAAATACACAACTTTTATAGAATTCATGTAGAAATTTAATTAAACTAATTGCAGGAACTCCACCTAGTTGTTATGCTTCTACATGTCTCTACGGCATTCAATATGGTGACCAATCCTTCTCCGTCGGATATTACGCTGAAGAAAAGCTCTCTCTTACAATAACCGATGTCTTTGATGACTTCCGATTTGGTTGCGGTCAAAATAACCGAGGCCTCTTTGGTGAAGCTGCTGGTATATTAGGCCTCGGCCGTAACAACGTTTCTTTTGTCCAGCAGACTGCACAAAAATATGGTCGACTCTTCTCTTATTGTCTACCATCAAGTTCTAGCTTAACTGGCCACCTCACATTCGGCGATAGAAGTGGCGTTGCTGTGAGATACACACCATTATCAAACACCTCTTTGGGTTCTAACTACTATCCACTAGATATTGAGGGAATAAGTGTCGGAGGTCACAAATTACCAATTCCAGGAACAGTTTTTACTGCAGCTCGCTCTATAATCGACTCCGGCACAGTGATCACACGATTGCCTCCTGCAGCGTATAGTGCCTTGAAGTCGGAGTTTCAAAGAGAAATGGCAGCCTATCCTAAAGCCCCAGCACTTTCAATACTCGATAACTGCTACAACCTGAAGGGTTACACCACCATCAAAGTCCCAGTAATAAGCTTTTTCTTCAGGGGCGGAGTGACAGTAGAGTTACACCCCAGTGGTATATTTTTGGCAGCGAGTCTGTCACAAGTTTGCTTGGCTTTTGCTGGAAATGGAGATCCAACAGACGTGGCAATATTTGGTAATACGCAGCAGAAAACATTAGAGGTTGTTTATGATGTTGGCGGGGGAAGAGTTGGGTTTGCTCCAGGTGGGTGTAAATAAGCTGTAGAGCTATCAGCCCCAAAAAATGATATAATACTATTCGCAAGCTAAGATTACAACAAAAGTCACCGAAGTAGTAAAGCATCAACAGAGATTTGCGAATAACTGCGTGGAACCATGCTTATGATATTCACTTTCATATGTAACCCAGCTTCTACTCCCTTGATCCTAGAAACTTCTATTCATTATAGCAAGCAAGCAGGCCTTGACTATGATTCCAAGAAATGGAGAACAATTAGGATATGATCCTATACTTAATTAACTTTCATTTCTTTACCTAACAAAACACAAAACTTAACCAAAATTCAAATAATATCAAGCGAGCAAGACCAGTTGTGTTCTACCCAATTCCTTTGCTTACTGGTAGTGCTCCATAATCATTATGTATGCATCCTCGTTGATCGAGAGGGATTGCAAAATTTTGATTTACTTGAGAGCTATTTCGTTGGGACTATTAGCCTTGCTTGTTTGATATCTTGATGGGAGGGGTTCAATACTCTTGTCAATCTTTAGAGAGCACATGATCAGACTTAGTTGATAGCAAAAAACTTATTTTAAATTTGAAAGCATAGTCCACACAAAATGGGTTGTGGTTCATATGATGATTATAGTCAATAGTGCAATTGAAATAAAGTATTATACAGAAATTCAGACAACAAACGAGATTTTAAATTTGTTATACAAACCCAAAAAATAATTTTCACTAATGATACAAACATTTGGGAGAAACAAAAAATAAAAAAGGGTTTTCTCATAAGCTACTACTCCTAACCGCCTTGGTTTTTACTTGAAAAGATGGTTGTTTGGGATGAGTGACTAAATCTACAAGAATATTGTACTATATGCAATGCATGAGAAAACTAATTTTACCTTTTGTTTCAAAACCATGATCCATTAACGTGTTATACACAGATTTATAGAACCATTAAAAACTCATTCCCCATTTTAACAAAAGGTCTCCGTAAGCCAACGATCAAATACTTTCAAAACATTGTTGTATACATAGACAACTATAGCAAAAATAGATCCTACCAGTTTTATTTTCAAAAACAACCCTAATAAAAATGTCACTCAAGAACTCTCATCACACTTTCCCACAAAGTGCGTAAGCATGACGACAATCTGAAGATCTAGCCAGTCATATGAGTCAGAAATAAAGCATGATGGCAATCCAAAAATCCAACAACGTCATTTAAAAATTATCGTAAAATAAACATATCTTGATCAGCTTTAGAAATTCAAAACTCAAAAAGCGTGTCATAATTGCCTTATTATCCATTTCGCGTCATAACAAACAAAACACCTTCACATAGTAGAAAATATATTTGGATATCCTCATATTGTTATTGACACCAAAACTGTCCAAAACAATAGGAGAATTCATCCACAAGTGAAGAACATGATAAGATAATGAAATACTATGCACTCATAAATGTAAACATGTAAAAATGCGCATACATATAGTATAAAAACAAATGTGCTGTTAAACAGTCCACATCGAGTTTTCATATGTTATAATTCACAAAATATTAGTTTTGAAAACTATGATGTAATGCAAAACAAAATAAAATCTCTACTTGGACGACTGTTGCTCTTCTTACCAGCACAAGCAACTACCTCGGGAATAGACTCAGAGTCAGTAAAGTCATCTAAACCTATAATAAAGTCAATCATAACAAGTCTATATCCTAACTCAAGGGATAAAGATGGATCATATATCTGGAACAGAAACTCAAACTGGAAGGAAATGACACATGACCGTGAATTTCGCCCAAACGAAAAAAATTTAACCCAAAAGAGCTGTTGCGATCATCCAGATCTTGCAGCGAACAACCAAGGCAGACGCTCAGGTCTGCTGCGGACGTTTGGTCCAAGTGTGGACGACCTACGTGGACACTTAAGGTCTACCGCGAATGCCCAATCCAAGTGCGAATGACTCGCGTGGATGCTCAGGGTCTTCTGCGAATGCCTAGTCCAAGTGCAAACGACTCGTGCAAACGCCCAGGGTCTACCGCAGACATCCGGTCAAAGTGCGGACAACCCGTTCCACATCACTCTCCAGCAATACAAACAGATACTCTTGTGGTCGACCGAACTCACCTAGCGGTCAACTAGGGACGTCGTTTCCAACACGAGATTGCGAGAAAAACACTCTTTCTACCAATTTTTGCCTCATATCGGCCTAAACCTTACACATAACTGTAGATAGACAAGAATAAGGTAAAAATAAGCCAAGGGTTCAAACTCGTATTCTAAATCCAACCAAAAATGGAAACTAAACAGAAAAACAAAGTTAGGGTTAACATACTCTCGAAGAGCCTTCACAAAGATTGAAATATAGAAACTGAGGGAGTCACAAACTCAGTTTCAATGTCAAAGACTCACTTCATGAATCTTGATTCCACCTCTCTTATTCTCTCTTCCTCCGTATGAAGAATAAAAATGAAGTTTCACCCTTCCTATAAAGAAAACACATTTACTTAAATTATAAAATAAATTATATATTATAAAACAATAAATTATATATTAAATAACTCTTCGCTTTCAATCATTTAGAGTTCCAATCATTACCTAACTTGACCATTAGTAATTTCTACTTATTGAGTATCACTCTCAAACATCACTAAGCGATAACTCAACTTTTACCAGTTTGATCAATTGGTTGAAACTTCTCACATGGTTGTTACACGACCAACGGATCAACTCCAAACACTGCAAAAAATTTAAGCATAGAATTTACTTCTATAAAATTTGCAGTTTTACAACTCTCAGGAAGTAAAACCTGCAATCTCACAGGAATGCATTGTCAATATTCCGTACAATCTGTGCCGATCCTTTTCATCACAGATTCTAAATAACAAAACAGTTAGATTAAACGAAGTAATTAACTTTAACAAAAAAACTATTTCATTATTTTGTTTACGTTTCAGGTTTTTCCTCCTGTGTCAATCCGATTCCCAAGTACGCCCCCCCCACCCCCTTATCGTACGTGGACACGGTCCAC
>CM039468.1:53085399-53095507 GCA_022433065.1 Begonia loranthoides
AGTAAACTAATGGCTCTTCCCATTGACAATAAGCTGAATGGCATTGAAAACGAAAATTTTTAATTTACAATGAGAAAAAAGAACATCCTCCCCCAATCTTTTACCATATAATAACATTTCAAATTTCATTTTGTGGAGGCTCATAATTTCCAATTGGTCAATAAACATCACGACCCAACTCACTACTCAAGTAATTTGTTCAGTTGGAAGAAGAGTCGTAAATTGCATTGACATTTCACCCGCACACCATACTAATTGATGACTTAGGGTTTCACCAACCTTCTATCTTTTGGTCCTGCAGACAAGTGTTCTTCAGTGTGCCTTGCTCCTCTGAGGCTGTTTTTCAGTCGCCAATCTGTAAATCCAGTAAACCTAAAGGAATCAACGAAATCAGGAATCCTTAGAGAAAGCTTAAGAAAAAGAAATTAGGAGATTACTGAGTCCAGAAGTACCAGAGCTATAACGTGAGCTACAATTAGAATAACAACGATGAAAGGCACAACGTCGAGTATCCATGACTGTGAGAATTGCTGCTGCTGATTCGCCATTTTGTGGGAGGAAGAGAGAAAGACCGTACACGCAGGGGTTCGACAATCGCCGTTTAATCGGATCGGATTCGTAGAAGGGTCGGCTTTGAACAACCCGTTTGTTATTCGTTTAAGGTTTCCGTATTTATACTCTCTTAAAAAAAAATGTTAAAGAAAAATAAATAATTAAATTATTCATCAACCTACGAGTTTAAATTTTTGGGATTATTAGTAATTTATCATGATATCAGAGCTAGAGATATCGAGTTTGAATCTCGGCAAAGTAAAAAATTAATCTCATTAAAAAAAATACTCACATATAAGAACCAATAAAAAAAAAAATTGCCTACATGTGAAGGAGAATGTTAAGAAAAATATAAATGATTAAATTATTCATCAACTCACAAACTTAAGCTTTTTGGATTGATGATAATTTGTCACAGAACAACAACCATTTTACTAAAGTAATAACATAGACTATGATAAATTCTTAATTTGAACTCTTTAGATTAAGTTTACCAAATTTAATCTAATAAACTCGAATAAGGTACGCAATGAACAATCTTGTCAATCTCGACAAAATAAAGAAATAAGTCATAATTCACATGTAACACATGCGTACAAACATTGTGAGACGTGTTATTAAAATGACAAATTCTAATGACCCCATGTTTTATAAACTTCTTAATGGTAATTATACAACTTAATGCACACAAACATTTTCTCTTTTTGTGTTTATTAATGTTATGTTTAAGTAGTAGTTGAAAAGTTCTTAATTTTAAGCATTAGTTTCATATTATAATGTTACGTGTATATTATTTGTCACGGCTTGTTTTCATTAGACGGAGCTCTCCCCCAAAAACTATGAGAATTCTCTAGCTCTTGAAGATTGACATTTTCTTTTAATAAAGGAAATAGAATTTATGGTTGTGATTGTGAATATGTTGAATGTGTTTGCTTTTCTTAAATACAAAAATTTGTGGTCAGGATTCTTCATCATCGTCGTCGTCGAGTGTAAGTGATTTTTATCGATTGACTAATAAAGAAATGATGTAATGCACAAATTTGTAAGATTCCTATAATGCAAACTAACTCGAACACTCACCGATATGAGAATTGTCCGTTGTCTGTACAAAAGAAAAATATAACATTTAAACTTAAGGATTAGAACGGAGTAATTTTACAAAATGATTTATCATTGGTTAAATTTATAACATGAGTTGCACATGACACATTTTTTAATTGGATTGAGGTCGTGAACAATGTCCCAAATAATTATTTTGGAAACAATCTGGTTATTGTATTTTAGGTCATTCGCAAAACGACTCATTTATGACTAAATTATTATTATTTTCAATTAACTTTCATTCATATGGTTTTGAAAAAAAAAATTTAATTGTCATATTTATTCATTAACGCTGTCGCAACATTTTTATAAGTGAATATAAGAAAAAGTTTTATTTATTGCTTTTTTTTTTTATAGAATTTCTAACATTTAGATTTGATTTTTGATGGCAAACATAAGTTTTAAATGTCATGTTGCATCTTATCCTAAAAATAAGATGTCACTTGTGGTGCACTTAATAAATCTTTTAATTTTTGGGACGACATAGATCGTTTTACTAATAAATTATAAAGTACATGAATAAAATACCAAAAAAAATTAATTGTTGAAACTATCCCTTGTTTCTTACTTATAAATTCAACAACTCCTTTGCACTTTTATCTTAAATTACATATATTATTATTGTTTTAAGGTTATATACTATAACGTTATTGTTTTTACAAAATTATTCAAAAAAAGAGAAAAATATGCATCAAAACTATATTATATACCGTGCAAAACTTATAGATATTACTAAATAATCGCGCATTTTGTCAAAATTCCTTTTGTACATGGTAAGAATTTGGAAGATTGGAATGGATTTGATAACCATGTTTTGCACTCTAATGAATCTATTCAAACATTCAAAATTCTTTATTTTTGATTTTTTTTTTTATAGACCATCATCTACTTCATCCTCAAGATAAGGTTCGTACTCTCACCAGTGCATGCACGACACGTGTGTGGTGAAACCGCGAAATAGGTTGGGTTTGACTCGGTCCTATGGTAAGCTCGCTTCTTTCTACGGCGACGCGTATCACCCTCGCTTTTTTTTAGCATCAATCAAAACAAGCTCCTATTTTTCTATTTTTAATTAATTAATTTTTCTGAAAAATTAAAATTACTGTAATTAATTAATTTCAATCGCCATTAGAAGCGACGCTTTATCTTAAACCAAACTACGAAACGGAATCCTTGCTCTGATGTTCATCTCTCTCTTCTCTCTCTGTCTAATCCTTTCGTCCATTGCTATTTCTTCTTCTCTTCTTTGCTTCCCTTCCTGCAGGTAATCAATCAAGCCGTCTCCCTACAAGTTTCTCCCGCTCTTTCATTGTTTATCGTAGTTGTTTGATTCTGGAATTTGTTTTCTGTTTTTCGTGTGATTATTGTTGATTTATGCGTTTTGTTAAATCTCAATGAACCTTCCTCAAATTTTCCTTCTTTCTATTTTTTTCTGGGATTTTAAGTGTTTTTCTTGTGGTTAGATTAATTTAGATCGAGAATTTTCATTGACTTTTCTTCGACGTTGCAGGTTAATTTGTTGGGATCTACTCAATTTCTATAAGAAGATTATTTTTTTCGCGTCTTCAGCCTTAGCTACCGAATATTATATATTTCTTATCCTTTTTCCTATCCTTATTTTGATTGGAGGAACCAGAACTGGCCAATTAATAATAACCACTAACATCATGGGCTATCTGAATTCAGTCCTGTCATGTTCGAGCCAGGTTCATGATGCCGATGAAGCACCAGTAAGCGGCGGTGGTCTCAGGTACTGTTTGCTCTGTTATTTGTGTTGGTTGTGATAAACGTTGAAGGAATACCAATTTAAACCTGTTGTTTATCTTTGCTGCCCATCCGTTATACATAATACAGTCATCTCTCTAGTTCTTTTTCTCTAAATTGAAACCTTCAAGTTCACTTACGTTTGTTATTCAAAAATTTATTTGAATTCTCGTTAATCTAACTTTTGGGAACTTGATGGGGAAAGTAGGGAATGAAGAAAATCTTAGATCTTCTTAGGTTGATCAAGGAGTTGGTTATTGGGAACATTTTTCAACATGTATGTAGGCCATTTTACAACATAACTTGAAGTTCGCTTATTCTATGACTTAATTTTTTGTTTATTGAGAAAACATATTCATCAAACAGTAAGTGTACCGTATTTAACATTGACTATCTATAATGTTGGGTGGATTTGCTGTGAGATCTCTACGAAAAGTTTATTGAGCTCAAACCTCACTTTGCTTTTCTTTGCTGATCTAGTGAATTAATTCTCTTTAATATACCTCATATTTTGATTTTGTGGATTTATAGCTCTTCGAATATATCAATAAAGGTCTGCTTTGATTTTTTGCTGACTCATGAACAAAGTTTACTTTAAACTCTGAAATTAAATGTGGTGCATTGGAGATTAACTGAGATCTTTATGTGTGTCGACAGTTCAAATGGAAAGTTCAGCTATGGATATGCAAGTTCTCCAGGGAAACGGTCTTCAATGGAAGATTTTTATGAGACACGAATAGATGGTGTTGAAGGGGAAATAGTAGGCCTCTTTGGGGTTTTTGATGGTACTTATCTTTTCCTCATTTATTTTGTTCTTGCTACTTCGAGTTATTTCTGTTTCTTTTATGTGTTGCATGATGCTAATATTGAAGAAACATTATATCGATTTTGGTATGGAAAAGGTACATCAAGTACAAGGTGCCATCCAAATTCTGTCTATCTCGTTTTCTTGAATGATTACCACAGTCATCCCCTCATATACCAAAATATTACACTTATTCATTTTTTTGTCTAGCATGAATGGACGTGAAATTTCTTTTTGTCCTTTTTGCTTTTAGATCTGCAGAGAAGTAGGTGCATATATGCAAGTGGAGGATACATTTTGTCACTCCATTGTGTCTTTTTGCTATGTGACTCATTTTACCATCAACATTTTCACATTGTCTTTTTACGTTATTTACTGTAGTAGTTAAATAATGTTGGAGTCTTTGCAGATATTTGTCATCATTCTGGTATTGACATTGGGATGCATATTGTGAAGACAATATTTATTTGTTGACTCAATTTGTTAACGAGCAAATGGTTTTTTATATACTAATGTGTCAAGATTATCACTCGTGTTAATGTTGTTGCTGCATTTATAGATATAGGTTCTCAGCTGTCCTCTTACTTTGATCTATGGTATTATTGTCTGGATTTCTCTTTCACTGGCAGTTAGCTCTTTTTGGTTTCCGCTGGTTTTTTCCATATTATTTTACTCATTATATAATTACTTAATTGTCTGTGTGAGTTATTTAATCATATCTTTTGATAGTTCTTCACAAGCTTGTAATTTTTCATTTATTTTTAGGCGACAATATATAACTGCTAATGTTAATTTTTGTTGTTCTAGGTCATGGGGGTGCACGAGCTGCTGAGTATGTGAAGCAAAACTTGTTTAGTAATTTGATCCAGCACCCTAAGTTCATTTCTGATACTAAGTCAGCTATAGGTTTGTCACTTTCTATTGCTCTATAGTTGTTTTTGTTTCTGAACTTATGATTCTCCTCCTCCTATAATTTGACCACCTTTTCTACAGCCGATGCATACAACAGCACAGACTCAGAATTTCTAAAATCAGAAAACAATCAGAACAGGGATGCTGGATCAACAGCTTCTACTGCTATTTTAGTCGGTGATCGTTTGCTTGTTGCTAATGTTGGGGATTCCAGAGCTGTTATATGTCGTGGTGGAAATGGTGACATACTTCCCTTCCCCTTCCCTTCTCCTTTTTCCTCTTTTCCCTAAGAGTAAAAAACAAATAGTTGGTACCCTTTGAAGTTCTGCCTTCCTTTCAGTAATTTTGTTTGCTTTGTCAAACCCTGAAAATGCATGTATTAGTGTTTGACTAACACGATTTCATCAAGCGTCTTTATGGAATTGGGAGATGGCACGAAACGCTCAGTGAACCTATACTTAATTTATTTATGCTTTGTTTTAATTATTTTGTAGCAATTGCTGTCTCCCGAGATCACAAACCTGATCAATCAGATGAACGACAACGGATTGAGGATGCTGGAGGATTTGTGGTGTGGGCCGGTAAGCCTTTCAAGTTGGTGAATTTCATTCATTTAAATGGTTTTTATTCTGGTATTTGTATTTATAAAGTCTGCATATTGCATGAGTAGGAACTTGGAGAGTTGGAGGTGTTCTTGCTGTTTCACGCGCTTTTGGGGATAGGCTGTTGAAGCAATATGTTGTCGCTGATCCAGAAATTCGGGTGAGCTTTGATGTCTGAATATCTAATGAAGTCTAAACGAGTAGTTCTGCGTAGAGTTTGTTGTCATTTTTTTTATTTGAACGTGTACGAAAGGAGAAATCTAATGATTTTTTTTTAATGGAATCCTGCCAATTACTTCAACAAACTTGCAGGAGGAAAAGATCGATAGCTCCCTTGAGTTTCTCATTCTTGCAAGTGATGGACTGTGGGATGTTGTATCCAACGAGGTTTGACTTTCATTTCGATTGTTCCTCCATTTATCTATGTGATTCACTTCAGATAATTGATGGTGCTAAACAAAATGTAATAGTAAAAAAAGAAAAGCAATTAAACCTTTTTCTGCTCCTTGACTGACTGATTTTTCTTTTTCTTTTCAGGAGGCTGTTGCGATGATAAAACCAATTCAGGCACCGGAGGAGGCCGCGAAGAGGTTGATGCAGGAAGCATACCAGAAAGGCAGTGCTGATAACATTACCTGTGTGGTTGTTCGTTTTTTGGCCAATCAGGGCGCTTCCTCCTGCGAAACGTCTGGGTAAGGTACCCTTTCTCGTGTTTATTATGAAGTTCGAATCCCCGTGGAAAGGCAGACTGCAATATGGTTGATCACGCCAATGGGTGATGCATATATCTGTGAAATGATAGGAAAAAACTAAGGATAACTTAACTCTTGATGCTGTTTATGCCATTAACCCTCTTCCTCAGCCTGTAGTCATTGTTTCTGACTTTTTTTTTTTTTTTTTCTGGGACGAGTCTGGTCATAAAGGGGAGTTAGCTAGAAATGTGCATTAATTAAGTGTAAAGAGTCTTCACGGGGAGTAGTTTCCTCTCCTTGGTTTAATCAACTTGTCAACAGCTATTTCAGATCAGAGCTTCCATTTAGTTGCTTATTTTCTGTTTAATATTTAATGATTCTAATGGAGTTTTTTTTTTTTTGGCAAATACTTTTCTTTGCCACACCAGAAAAACACACTAAATTCTAAGTATGCTTCCATGCTTTTAATTTGGAAACGGCAGTACACATTCAAATTCCAATGGATTGACATTATATTTGACTCTTCTATGACTGAAATAGGTGCAGAGTTTCCGTTTGAACATTCGAAGCATAAAAAGATGAACATCTAAACATATAATATAAGTTTAAAGTGCAATTTCAGACTCGCGTACACTTCAAAAAACAAAGGAATTTTGGGTTTTTGAATAGCAAAAGAGGATTACCCACTTGAGGAAGGTGAATTAAAAAAATTCAGCTGCAATAAACCAGCGTTTTTGAAGAAAGAGACGCAGGACGAAGAGAGAGAAAGTAAAGAGGAGAGGACTCAGCGGAAGTGGAAGCAAGTGTCGGCATGGGCGAGTTTGCCAATACGCACGACGAGCGAACCAAATGCTTCATTCATCATCATCGTCCCGTCCTCCTCTTTCTATTCTATTTCTAACAAACACAAGTAGTCGAGAGTGGAGATGGTTCCTTCGGGGAGAGGTGTTATTAATACCTCCATTTCTACGTCTGTCTGTGCTTATTTTATTTGTCTACTTCCATCTCTTGCCTTGCTCCTCAAGCACCAATAATGCATCAGTCTTTGGCTTGGACCCACTCTAACTCAACCATGGTTGCTGGAGTGGAGAGGAACCCTTACTCCTAATATAAAAGTTGACATTTATTACTTGTCGCTGATTAATATTAATTAGAATAATAATATAATTATTTTTTAATTTTGTCTATTATAGAACGCTTATGAACTAATCAGCCATAAATAAACATCCCGTCAGGCGTCACACATTACATTTAGAGGGTAAGATTAAAAAAACATTATTCATTAATGTTATTTTACACGTGTACGTGCTTGGGACACACGTTAATACTATGACAGCTCATCTCCATTTGGAAATTCTCTAATCCGCCTTACATTTTAATTTATTATTAAGTATTATTTTATAAATAAATAATTTTTTTTATTTCAATTTCAATATTTTTATTTATAACTCTATGTCTTAAATGGGGAGAAATGTTGCGACAACACAAATAAAAAAAAAATAATTTTAATAAGTTTGTGATGAACAAGTTATATGTAATGGAAAAAAAAGAGTAAGTAATAGACAAATAGTGAAATGAACACAACACAAAATATGAAAGGAGACAAAATAGAAGGGAAAAATGAACGAGAAAGACAATACATGCCAACAACTTCAAAAAATATGTTAAGAAATGTAAAATTACGATAATATTTAACTCAATTAAAGATTCAAGCTATTTTTCCAAGACTGACTATTCTATATTAAATATAAAGGCAAACAACAACAAACTTAGTTATATTTTTTGTGTGTCAAACCTTTAAAAGCAGCATAAACTTTGTATGATATTTAGAAACATAACATGATATATCATTGAAAAGTAATATATCAATAAAATAATATCAAAGTTACTACTTTATTATTTTGTTGTTCTTTTTTTTTATCATTTACTAACTTTTTTGTAATTTATTTTTCAAATAGAACTTCTAAACATATGTTATGAAGTGCAAAATTACGATAGTATCTAATTTGATTAAATATTGAAGTTGTTTTGCCAAAGACGACTACTCTCTACGAAATACAAAAATTAATAGCAAAAAAATTACCTAAACCTGTTGGATATCAAATCCTTAAAGACTGCATGAGCTTCAGATGACATCTGGAAACGAAACCTGATAAAGCAATTCAAAAAAATATATCAAAACAATAATAGGAGCCATTATTTTATTGTTTACTCGTTCTCTTTTTTAACATTTGTCAATCTTTCCATGATTTCTTTTTCAAATAGAAAAGTTTCGCATCATATCTACATATTTACGCTATGCACATTTAAATGATAGGGAGCAGCCTTTTTCATTTATTTTTATTATAACCTGCATTTGATATTTGTCCAAAAAAGACGTGGCTGATTACATAAATATTCATGATACATGAAGTGAATATAACTAAATAGATCAGAAAGATTTATGAACTAACAATACATCATTCAAAAATCTTGAAGAGATAACAAGAAGTGAATGTTTACAAACGACAAGTTTTTTGTTGTAGAGAGAATGATTTTTTTGAAACCACCGAACTTTCCAATACTACCTATGCAAAAAATTAGATTTTTCATTAGCAAATTGTTCTAATGTTGCTATATCAACTCTAGTTTTGTCAAAAGATTTGTTAGTATAAGTAAGAATCTTAGTTTATGCTAAAGCAAATCTGTAGAGGAAGATCATCAGTATTCTAGCCAAGCAAATCTGTCTTACTCACACCATCTTTTCTAGCAATATACTCAACAATCTTTTAACACAAAAAGGAAAACCTTAGTTTCTCGTAAAGTAAATTTGTACATGAGGCATGAAGCAAATACTTACCAATAGTAAGATTTTTGTTGCAGGGAGAATGATTTTTTTCAAACCAAATTGTTCTAATGTTGCTATATCAACTCCAGCGTTGTCATGATATTTTTTAGTGTAAGCAAATACCTTAGTTTCTCCCCAAACAAATCTGTACAGAAAGATAATCAATATTCTGTCCAAGCAAATCAGTATTACTCAACAACCTTTTAACACAAAGAACAAAATAATATGAACAAGAAATCGTTACAAGACAACAGAAAATCACTATTCCATCACCATCACAAGCCGAAGTTGCACTTTCCTCATTTGTCACAAGTTTTTAATCTCCAGTACCTTTTGAAGAATCGGCACCATGAGAATGAGCTTCTCCATCTGATTCTGACTTACATTTTGGTTGTTCTGTAGCTTGGGACTTCTCCCATACAACAAAATCTTAACATGCAACATGTTAAGACGATAAACAAGTGGAATCCCTGATGTTGTTATGCAGGAGTTTTAGCTGTCATCGCTGCCAATTATGCCCTTACATTCAACTGGTGCTGCTAGTTCGAAGATATTTCCCACAGTGCATTCATGCAATAAATCATAATTAAAAAATAAAAACACACCACAGTAAATTTAAGGCCACAAGGCAATCACTGTCGCAAAGAAAACAAAAATTAAAAACTGAGGCTGATGGTGGATCTCCATACAACAAAGAATTCCCACAGTGGGCTATGGAAGTTAATGCACTCAGTTTTTTGGTAGATATATTGTTATGGGTTCACTTAGAAATGTATGAAGAGTATTTCTTGAAACATTGTCTCCCAAAAACACAAGTGTTCACAAATAGCACATCATATCTAAAAGAGAGAGA
>CM039468.1:53095581-53296078 GCA_022433065.1 Begonia loranthoides
ATCTAAAAGAGAGAGAGAGAGAGAGAGAGAGAGAGAGAGAGAGAGAGAGAGAGAGAGAGAGAGAGAGAGAGAGAGAGAGAGAGAGAAGGTTCCATAAGCTACTGTGTGTTTTTGTATGTAAAAAAACTGAAGGATATCGAATGAAAAAAGATACAAGAGAAGGAGTGAACTCTTCACAGGAAAAAAAAACAAACACTTGCATGTTAAGACAAAAATTACAAAAAGATCAACCTCAGAAATTGGTGAAGGAGATGTGGTGTGTATAGCAGGAGGTAAGTTCCCATTACAAAATCTGATTGATAAGAATGCATCTGTGCTACCACTCTATGACCCCTGTATTCAATTATTGACATAGCTAGGTTATAAAGTCCAGGCACATCAGCTTCTTGATTTGCCTTGGTGCCTTTCAAATCATTATTTACAGAAGCATAAGTCGCTTGCTCACTCTCAGCCAACTATGTCTCACCAGTCTTATCAGGTGAAGATTCAATAATACCATTGTCTTCTCCCTCATTGAACCCAAAATTTTCAACATTAGGCATTCCATCATCATAATGCAAAATACCATCAGCAGCCTTTTGAGTTGAACTGGTTAACGAGTTTGAGATCTGGAACTTTGAACTAACACCAGAAGTACGTTTCTTAGACAGCTGCTCAAGGTCCGCATCTACAGCAAAACTAAAGAAAATATTGTTGTGGAGATACCTAGAGTTCAAAATAAATTGATTAAAATATTATCTCTACAGTAAAAAAAACAGTTATAGAAAATTACACAGCAAATAAATCTTAGTTACAAAGTTGCAAAATTTAACCTTGAGTTCCTTGTGGGTACGATAATACATCTACTTAGAAAGTTACATGATCCAACCAAAGAAAATGTAATGCACCAAAACTAAATCAAACTACGCCAAACAAATGAAAATGAATGTCTAATGTGAAACAAATACTAATTTAAATCAATAGAAAACTTAAATTCTTAACTAGTTTACTCTAGTGTTACTGTTGAAATACTTGTTACAATATAAAAAAAATTAAATTTGTTGCACAAAATGAGCAAGACTAAAAAAAATGAAAAAAGACTAATTCACTCTAACTTGAACAAATGTGGTAGTCAATTTAATTTAATAGTTTCATTCAGTTTGATTTGGTTTAAATATTGCTCAAACCTAAACCAAACTACTCAGTTTTCTTTCTTTGAAATGAAACATAAATGATCTTATTGACCAAAGCACCCAATGGACACTGGTTTTAGTTGATTTGGGTGGTTTCTTGTTTGTTTGAACTACAAATATAGAAGAAAGAATTTTCTTCAAATAGGAAAATGAAAAGCAGTATGCATATAAACACAGAAAAACTATAGTTTTTTGGAGACTAACATGTGAAAGCACTCTGGATCAGTCGAATTTATTGGGGTATGCAACTGCCAATTACACCAATGGCACCACTGTTGACTGCATCAATAAAATCTGAAGTTACCTTGTAGAGAGCTCGATCCCATAAAATCCTAATGATATTATACAGATAAAAGTAATGTTTCAAGGAACAAGCTTAGGTGAAGTGTAACCCTATGACGAAGCAAAAACATGAAAATCAAATTGTACCTTTCTTGTGGACTCGTATGTGGAAACTCCCGACAAGATTGCAGCTCCAGATTCCAATCTCTATGCATAACAATTAGCTCACTACCATAGGACAGGGTTAGAGCATTCTCAGCTCTTGCTGCATCACGTTTGTGATCTGACATAGAAAAAACACAACGCAAAAAATGTATAGATTAAAAAACAACACAATGCAAGAAAAAAATATCTAATATTAATTATTATTATTCGAAATAATAAATAGGAGATCTTAATTATTCGAAGGACAACATCTGCCAAAAAAAAAAAGAGAGGAGTCTGCAAAAAAAAAAAAAAAACAATAGAGAAGAATGAATATCTGAAATGGTCGCCAGTGCCGACGGAGAGGAGAGCACAAAGTACCTGAAATCTGCAAAAAAAAAAAAGAAAGAAAAACAGGAGACTGCAAAAAAAAAAAAAAAAACAGGAGAGAATGATGAAGATCTGAAATGGCGAAAGCCAGCACCGAGATAGAGGAGAGCACAAGGTACCTGAAATCTGCAAAAAAGAAAAACAAGAGTTTGCAAAAATACAAGAAAAAATAAGAGAGAAAGATAAAGATCTGAAATGGCGTAGGCCAACGATGAGGGAGAGGAGACCAGAGAAAGAGAAAACAGATAGAAGAAGCTACTCTCTTCTCCAGAAGAAATCATCAAAATCATATTTTACTTCCCTATAAAAGAACATCATCCCTATAAAATGTCACTTAACTCATTTCCACCGTCACCATCTATAAAGGAGAATGACATGTAAAAATCACAAAACACAGTGCATAGGGATTACACATTTTCTTTGGGGACTGGTGCACATTTCAGTGGCGGACCGGTCGACTGTGCATGTCGACCAGCGCCATTGGGACCCGTTGACATGCACAGTTGACCGGTGCAACTAAGTTTTGCACGCGAGACGACATGCACAGTCAACCGGTCTCGCTAAGTTTTGCAATCGATCGACTGTGCATGTCGACCGAAGTGTCGACAGGTGCCCTTGGGGAAAATATTGCTCGGTTGACATGCACAGTCGATCAGTGCCATTTGTGGATAAAATATTGGTCGTCAATTTTCACGCTGGATAGATTTGACATAAAAATGACATTAAAATAAATAAATAAACATTTGAAGAAAATAGAAATTCTTCTCCCTTTAAATAATAGAATAATATTACATTTATCTTTTATTTTCCCATTATAAATTTTATCTATTTATATAATTAATATGATGTATCATAAATAATTAAAATAAATAATTAATCATATTAATTAATGTTCACATGTCAGCATAAAAGAATTATGGTATAAAATTAAAAAATAAACATAATATTATTATCATTTTATAAAACTTTAAAAATAAAAAATAAATATTGTTTTTAGAAAGTTTATACACACACATATATACGTGCATATACATCTATAAATAGATATATACATATATACATAAATATGTATATATACATATACGTGTGTGCGTATATGTATACATCTTCAAATGTTCATGGTGCTCTTCTTCTGACTGAGAATATACGAGAATATCATCGATGAATACGATGATGAATTTATCTAGGTAGTCTTTGAAAATGTGATTCATCAAGTTCATAAAAACCACAGGGGCGTTGGTCAACCCAAAAGACATCACTAGAAATTCATAGTGCCCATATCTGGTTCAAAATGATGTCTTGGGTATGTCCTCTGGTTTAACTCTCAACTGATAATACCCTGAGCGGAAGTCAATTTTTGAAAATATGCAAGCACAGTGTAGCTCGTCAAATAGATTGTCAATTCGAGGTAGAGGATATGTGTTCATGATCGTTACTTTATTCAGTTCTTGATAGTCCACGCACATCCATAACAATCCATCCATCTTCTTCATGAATAAAACTGAAGCTCCACAGGGTGAGAAACTCGGGCGGATGAACCCTTTGTTGATTAATTCTTTGAGTTCTGTCTTTAATTCGTGTAACTCAGTGGGCACCATCCTGTACGGATTCTTTGAAATTGGTTTCGTGCTAGGATGCAAATCTTTTATGAATTCAATTTCCCTGCTAGGTGGCAGTCCAGGAAGGTCATCTAGAAAGACTCCCGAAAAATCATGAACTACCATAACATCCTCCACCCTTGTTGCAGACTTGACCGTGGTATCCATAATGTTCACAATGAACCCTTCACATCCATGCTTCATCAGTTGATCTGCCTTGAACGCAGAAATAATCACCAATTTATCTTTTTCCCTAATTCCATGACAAAATTGTTGTTCACCATCGAGAGGATGGAAGCGAACCTCTCGTCTTGCACAATTGATAATTTTCTGGTTTTGGGTCAACCAATCCATGCCGAGGATTACATCAAATCCCTTTATGTCCATAACTATCAGATTTGCATGGAATTTCTGACCATTTATTTGAACTACATAAGCTTACAGAATACCATTAGCAATCATATAATCCCCCAAAGGTACGAGTACCCTGTATCCATTTTTTGAAATACCAAGGGGACAATTTGCCTTTGTGCAAAATTCAATCAAGATAAAAGAGTGAGTAGCCCCAATATCAACTAAAGTGTAAGTGGCCACACTATTAACATATGTACTACCTAGGGTGATCAAAGAAAGTTATTGTGTAAGTGTAAAATTTCTAAGGTCATGGGGAATATTTTAACATCATATAAGAGCAAGTGAATAGAAATTTCATAACATTTGTGTACCTGATATAACTGTGGGTAGTTCCTCTGCTTCCTCGTTCCGGTACAAAGAGAACACATGCGGAGCCACCCCGCCAGATGCACCAGCCGAGGATGGACAATATCTCACCACATGCCCTGACTTTTCACACTTGAAACATCCTCCCAAGCCAATTCTGCATGGTCCCTGGTGGTTCTTCAAGCATTTGGGGCACTGGTTAGGTGGAGCAGCAGTGGCTTCGACCACAGGGTGTTTGTCACATCCTTGCTGCATATCGTTCCCTGGTGGCATCTTCACTCCACGGTTTGCTGGTGGTGCACCACGTTGTTGAAGGCCTGGATTGTTCCGTCCAATCCGTTGACTAAACTCTCGTTGTCTAGTTGCAATGGTCTCAACATCCTCCGCATCAAGTGCCCTTGTAATCTGCACATAAGGGACACCCCGTATGCCAGTCAGTCTAACATCCCTCAAAATCTCGATCTTGAGTCCTTGGACGAAGTGTTGAACCTTTGTTCGTTGTCAGCCACCAGATGTGAAGCAAATCTCGATAATGACTCAAATCTCCGTATATATTCAGATACAGTCCCCGTTTAACACAGTCTCATAAACTCCATCAATTTTTGGTTCTGAACGGTAAAGCAAAAGTACTTCTCGTTGAACAATTCCTTGAACTCCTCTTATGAGAGAGTCCTGACATTCAGCGTCGATTTCACAGAATCCCACCAAAATTATGCATCGTGTGTCAGCTAACTAGCACACTTCACCTTTTTAGTTTCTCATTTGTCCGCGTACTTGAACAACTTCTCCAAAGAGTGTATCCATTCTTCCGCTCCCGTAACATCAAAAATGTTGCCTTCAAAGGTAGGGGGTTTTAGTCGCTAGAACCTTTCCCAGCCAACTTCAGCAGGGACCATAACGGCACAATGGTTTCAGTTCCCATTGCCGTTGCCATTCTCATGTTCCATAAACCTTTCCATAAACTGGGTTTGCTGCTCCATGAATCAAGATTGACGTTCTACAACGTCGGCGATATGTTTAAGGGCCTCTTCCCTCTCATTCGGAATCGGTATATCGTTTCTCGCTCTTCATGCCATTTCTTAGAATTTTCTACATTTCAAATTAGGGAATAATGAATTAAAAAGAGGCATAATTAAAATTAAAGTAAAACTAAACTTACAATCGGAGGAGTATTTCACGACAAGTCTTGTGTTATTAGTACTCTACAAAATTGAGTTTGACCTGGTTATGCTCTGATACCAACTATAACGCCCTGATATTTGAAACCATTTTTCTCTATTTTAAAATTCAGTGTCATAAAATTTTTTTGCTTAATGAATTCAAAACGCGTGGATCAGGGTAATTAATTCCAGTTGAAAACACATCAGAGTTATTTGAGCGGAAATAGATAATAGAATTTCAAAACATAGTTTAGGTCTTTCAACATAAATCCATGATTACAAAACATTTACCGAATCCAAAATATGATAATAATTATTCAAAATACCCAATATTAGTTTTGTGAGCCACAACCATCAAGTCAACTCAGCTGATAACCCAAGGGATCCTTCTGAAATATCTTCTCCTCAACCGATAAGTCACAACCATCATCACCTATATCACGGGGAAAACAATGGGCCTAAGGCTCAGCAAGAATAAGGAGGAAATGCAATGCTCATGCGATGCATGCCTATGCTATTGCAATTCAGAAAAGAACATATCCTTTCCGTTATCCCGAGAATGAATACATTCTATGGTCATGTAACTATCTGTCACCCCTATGACCTCACTACCATGACCGTCACCATTCTCTTTTATTTAAGACGTTGGGGATTTCTAGAACAAGGGAGAGGGATACATTCTATGGTCCATGTGACTAACAGTCACTCCGATAGAGAGATACATCCTATGGTGTCGCCACCGATGGACCGTCACTTAAACTCCTGAACCCGCACACGCCTATTTACATTTATTATGCATGCCATGTCAACAAGTTTATAAGCCCTAAATATGATGCATGGATGTCATGTAATATATAGCGCACAACAATAAACAACATAGAGAGCATGATATTTAAGACAACACTACAACAGTTTCTAATGGAATTAAAACAGTCCATGCATAGCCTCTAGTATTTATCAACAAACGACAAGGCAAGAGGTAATATAATCTTCAAACAGTGAAGTAACAATTAATCGTTGAGCTAAAACTAGGATAATTTCTCATACTAGATAGCAGAGACCATCTATGTGTCCAAAATGCACACATCAATATTCAGATTTATCAAGTTTGGAACTAAAACTACTTGCAGCAAATAACTTCCCTCAACATCAACCAAAGAGCACTCCATAATTTATTAAGGAGAAAGAGAGCCATTATCAGTAGATTAATCCATTAACCCATTGGAATGACATTACAATTTCCTTACTGTAAAACTCAAGTATCCTTTAAATAGTCATGACGGTCAAGTAATCCATGGGGTAGTTTCATAACAGATATTTCAACAATGTATGTAAACCAATCCTTCAAACTAACAGGAATGATATCAGTTAACAATCTAAATAACAACCCTCAGCCAACCCTTGGATGTTCATGTTATATGTATCATTTTCAGTCAGACCAATTCCAACAATTTAATGCCAGTAAGACATACACTCATAGCAAGAAATCAGGGGAATCAATCAACGCTTGTAACAAATTCAACACAGAGTAAATTGTACAATCAAACCCGTGATGTAAGGCCTCCCTTGGCGATCTTCATTCTTACCTCTTGATGATTTGTAATGGACAAAGGTGATATTCCAATCTGTTGATCACCCACGCTTCCTAGACAGGGAAAGAATCAGTGGATAAATCAACCCACAAGACTTAACGTAAGTTAGAGATTCATTAACCGGTCCATAAAATCCCATAGCTAACACTTACCTCAGTTAAACGTTGCTCCAGCAATTCCTTTTCAGCAACAGAATCTCACCAAAGCAGCAACACCCACCGAAAATCCTCACAAAGGCAACTCACAACACACACTCAGCTTATGGCAACGCACCTCCACAGAACAGAAGGAAACACTCTATGCAGAGTTCTAGAAACCTTACCTATGTCATCAGTTATAGGCGAGGGAGAGAGAGGAAGGAGGAGAGACCTACGTGAGTGATGGACGTTTGCCCATCATATGCTGAAGAAGTCCAGCGTCCATTAATGCTTGGAGGATACGCCGCCATTCAGAGAGAGAAAAGGACATTTGTCGGGAGAATTTTGAAGAAAAGGATGAGATTATGTCGGGTAGAAGCGAGATTCTCGCTTTAATTTGAATTTTCGGTCGAGGGTGGCGTCTAAGCCCTTGACCGCGCATCGACCGAATGGCTAAAATTTCATTCATAATTGCATTTTCGGTCAAGAAAGGCGTCTGAAGCCTCAACCGTATGTCGACCGAAATATCAAAAAATTATTACAGATTCAAACTTTCCTCGACTGCACTCGATCACACTCGACCGCATATCGTCCAAAATGTCCAAACACGTAAACAGATTCAAACGCTCCTCGACCACCAGTCGAGCGCATGTCGACCGAAAACTTTCAATGTGACCTAGAACGAGTTTTCGTCGAGGAACTACGTTGAACTCTTGACCTCAGCTTAACCCAAAATGCAACGAGTCACAAAAATATATTTTTGGTCGAGACGCTAGACCCGGCCACGACCTCTAGTCAACCGAAAACGTAGAAATGCATAATCCGTGACAAATTTTCCACTTAAAATTTTCCAAAAATATTTCTTCCATCAATCACACCACACCAAGTCTCAATTTAACGATTACAGGACATATCCTCTTTTATAAAATATTCATTCATTAATTAAAATATTTTACAATATACATGGAAATTATTCGGGTATTATATTGTTAGTTTGTTCTCGATTGATGTCGAGACAGACCAACTAATGGTTGATGAGACCATTTAAGCGTTGATGCGCATGACCACTAGTGTGCTTCAATTGATGTCGGAACGGATTGTTGTACATTGATGTGTACAACCGTTGGCAAAGCTTTTGGTTGATGCCAGAGGTGATGGGTCGTTGTGCATTGAAGTGCATAGCAGCTAATCGGCGGTTCAATTGATGTCGAGCCTTTATCAAGAGACGTTATGCATTGATGTGTATAGCGGTTAATGAATCTTTGATTGATGTCGAGACAAAGCACATTGATGTGCACAGAAAAGAAAGAAGAGAAACTAACATGAAAATAATTTTAAGAAAAATGAATTACATGTTTAATATTTCATTTCACTTCTTACTAAGTGTTGGGCTCATAGTTTAAGTCTTGTGATATAGGTATGCACAGTATCAACGATATGAGCAGTTGATGGAGGATTTACGTGTTGCGGACCTTGTGGCTGGCTAGACTAAAAGTTAAAGGAAAAATATTTTCAATTTGTAAACTGTTTATTGTTTTTAAGTTAAGGCATGTTTTCCTAAGTTGTAAAGGTTATAACAGAAAAGATTTTATTTATGCATTTCCTTTTATTTCAATTAGTTTTCAAATGCAAAGTCTTCTGATGTGTAATGTAAAAGTTTAAATTTTATGCGTTTTCAAAGAAATGGCATTTTAAACTGCAACGTTTTAATAAAAAGGAAATCGGATCATTACAAGTATGAAGAGTTTTTATGCTCAAACCAATTTCTTTTTTTAACCGATTTTTATATTTCTTGAAGGTAATAAATGCCTCTGATTTCTCAACCAAGAAATAAACCCAATAAAAGTAATGATACACTTTTTTTTGTTGTTGGACATAGGGCTAATTGGACCACATAAATAAGCATGCACTAGCTCAATAATTTTAGAAGCCCTCCACATGTTTTTTCTAGGAAAAAGATCTCTTTGTTGTTTTCCTACAAACAATCTTCACAAATTATTGATGAGGTTTCAAGAGGAGGCAAACCTTTTACCATTCCCTTTTGCAAAAGAACTTTTAAACCACTGAAGCTTAGATGACCATATCTACGATGCCAAAATCTAGTTGAATCTTCTATGAAAGAATTGAAACAAGCTTTCTCTTTTATCCATGTTAAAGCAAACAATTTGAACAATCGATTGGAAGACATTGTAATCTTTATGGGTAGCCATTTTTCAGAATGACAAAATTTGCATATTCCTCGTTGTATGAGAATTTCTAGCCCTTTTCTCATCTAATTGTTCAATGCTTAGCAAGCTATTCTTTAATTATGGAATGTAAAATACACCAGCAATAGTTTGTGTAAAACCATTTACTAGAATTTGTATATTACCTCTACTCATCACATCCAAGTTTGAATTATCTCCTAATTTACACTCTCCCTAAAATCTTCTTCAAAATTAGAAAAAAATTCTCACCTTCCACACACGTGATTGCTGCTTCCAGAGTCTAGAAATCATGGTTCTTCTTTGTTGGTTTTCTCATCATTCACATAAGCCATCAACAACATTTCTTCACTACTTTCCCCATAGTTTAGCTTAGCATCAAACTCTTGATTTGGACATTCATATTGGAAATGTCTAAACTTATTACAACAATAACATTCAATAGTAGATTTGTCAAAATTACGTATGTCACCTCCTCTTCCATGCCCTTGAGATCCACCCCGACCTCGTCCTCTTTCTCTCAAAAACTCTCCAAATGTAACTTTCAATGTTTGTTCTTCTGTAACATTGTAACATGTGCTTTCATACGTTGTTCATGCACTAGAAGAATACTTTGTAATTCATCAATTATAATGATATCTAAATCATTTGACTCTTCTATAGAACACACCACATAATCAATGACTGCTACATCGTCCATCTTTCCCTTATTAACCCTGAGCTTGTTGACTACAACAAGTGTACAAGCAAAGTACTCATTCGCTTACTCTCCTACTTTCATATTCAGCATCTCAAAATCTTTTTGAAGAGCTTGTCGTTGTACTAATTGCAATCGGATGTTCCTTGATACTTCTACTTCAAAGAATCCTAAATGCTTTTGGATGTATTTCTGTTTAAGATAGTTTCTAGAATTGTTCTATCTATGGCTTAAAAGAGGTAATTTTTTGCCTCCATATCCTTTAGCCTTATTTCATCAATCACTTTTTTTTTGTGTTTCATTAAGTTAAACTCCTGCTGCAGGTATCTCATCTTCTATTATACTCCAATATTCTTTTAACCTCATGAAATTCTCCATGAGCAGACACCAACGATAATCCACTCTTAGTAGACATATTTCGTCACAAAAAAATTAGAAGATTGCTACTTCTTATGGCCCTGATATCAAATGTTAAAAACATATTTATCTAAGAAGTATGAATAAAGTAGAATAAACGTATTCTCATTAAATTCAATCACAAAGTTGAACATATATAGACTAACAAACTTGATTAAAAAATTATTTGAATCACAAAAAACTTAACAAATAACTAATGATAGAATTTATTTGAATTTCAAATAAATTTTATTTTATTTGAATCACAAATAAATTCTATCTTATTTAAATACGAAATAAACTAACAAAATCTATCAATTTTTTCATATTTTAAAATTCGATTTGTTAAAAAAAATAATTTAAGATTGAAATTGTCACTGACGTCTAGTGTAAAAGAAAATTTGTATATATATATATACACACACCGCGTATACACTTTTTAACTGGTTTTTTCCAAGATTTTGATAAACAAATTGTATTATTAGTCAAAAAAAAATATAGTAAAAATTATAGATTCTTTTTAGAAGGAATCGGACAGCTTAATAAATTTTTAATTTCGTAGAGAGAATATATGTCTCTTCATCATTTCGTCTGCTTTATTCTATATATATATATATATATATATATTAATAATCATGGTAGATTTTATTAATCACTAAAACAATACTCACTCGAGTTTTTTAAGAGCAACATGATTTATTATTTATTATTATAATTATTTAAAAGATTAAAGTACGTAATTAGAATGCAGATGGAATTTTATTTTTTTAATAATTTTGAAAATTAATTACTAAAAGCTTAAAATAAATATATAAACAATTGACTTAAATTTTGTGTTTACTGAAAAAAAGGTGAAAATTTGTCTTCTACGTTAGAAGATGATTTACAGTTCCCGAGCGTCGGATCACTCTGAAGGAAAAATCAGAGACCGGAAAATTGATCCGACGAAAAGTGAAAACAAAACCATCTCTCTCTCTCCCCTTTCTCTTCTTCTCTGTCTAAATCATTGGGTTTTCCTGATAGAAGTAACCTACTTCTTCCTTCGTTTTGTCGTAGTTTTCTACAGTTTTGTTATCCTCTCTGAGATACGAAGATTTAGCACAGACCGGCGTAGCCAAGAAAGTTGGATTCTGCTCTCCGGCCATGATCACCAGAAACTTTTCCTCGTAAACCTTCTCCAACTTACCGGATTCTAAAACCTTCTGATCGCCGTCGCCTCTCTCCAAGTCCCTGCTGTCACTCTCTCCGCTCTCCGGCCGGCCGGAGAACTTCCAGTAAGAGCAAACCAAGATCAAAAGCGCGAAGGCTATGAGACCCAGCATCGCGGCCAGGCCTCCGAACAGATAGGGCAACGGAGAATGCCATGGATTCATGTGAACCCTGCCTGTCGTTGACGGTAAAGAACCGTCTCTTTCTGCTCCCGTGGCTGTAGGTGAAATGGTTTTCATACTTTGTCCTGTGATGGAGAAAATTGTGGGTTTGTGAGTACAGAGCTGGTAAGGCGTTGATCTTATATAGCAACTGAAAAGTTGAAGACAGAAGAAGGTGGGGACTGGAGAGGGAGAGGGAGAGGGAGAGAGAGAGAGAGATTATTTTTTAATTTTATCAAAATGACACCTTATAAATTTAATACAGAAAGTATAATTTTGGGAGAATCCACATCTTATTATATTTATTATTACTATTATTCCTTAGTAGCTTAATTACTTTGTACTAATCTAAAATTAACTCTAACTAATCCATTGACGAGTTAATTTATTTTATGCCATAAAATGCTGATAGAATGTAAGAAGTTCAACATTTACATATTGTTAGAGACTTTGATAAGATTTATCGCAACTATATGCAAGAGTCTCAATAACTTTAGAGAGAGAGAGAGAGAGAGAGAGAGAATGATGATATCACCATAAGGCTTGGATCTCAAGAGGGATTCCAATGGAGAAAATGGAATAAGTAAGAAAAACGAAACCAGATATGTTCTATTCTTGGAATGTGTATCGTGGGATTACGTTGCATTAATTTTGCAGAATTTTTTTTTAAAACAAAAGAAGGCACGATTCCTTGTCTGAGAAGCACTCAACAATGGAGGTTTCTGCTTCTGTCAATATCTAAAATCACAGTAAAAGTTTAAGCATTTAGTTCTTTTATATTTCTTTCTTTTGTGGCAGACATAATGCTCATTGCCCAACTACTTGAATTTTTTTAAACCAAATTACATATTATTATTATATTTTGATTTATTTAATATAATTATCCATTCATTTTTGTGGACTTTATGACAAATGAACGATACCCTTTATCCTCTTTAATTTTACGATAGTTAAATATTATTATTTTTCATCTTTAAATACATTATATAAAGTGAGTGAGGGAGAGTTATCGCTGGTGGGTTTCTTCATAAAATTATTCTCTTCTTTAGTTGTTGATGTGGATTCGATCATGTGTTGATTCATTTGCCATTATCTTATTTCTATCAAATCTGTCACACATTTCATCAAAATAATATATACCATTCTCATTTTCTCTTTATTTTAATATTTCTTTAATTTCATTATAGTGTTGCTCTTGTTGAGAATCGAACGCGAAATGGAAAAAGAAAACTGCGAAGATATGGATACAAAGATTTACGGGGAAAAACTACGGACAGAGAAGAAATTCACTATTAGGAAATTAAGGTACAATGAGTTTTATGACTCAAACATCAATATATAGAGAAAATAAATAACCCTAATATTGAATATGGGTCCGACCCGACCCAACTAGAATTCGAGTCACACCGAACTCTAGTAGCTCTTGTGACAAATCAAGATAAATTTACGATAAATTAATAAAAAAAAAACATACAATATCAAACAATTCTTCATAAATTATGTGCATCATTCGTATCGTAATGTCCACCGAACTTAATCTAAGACGGGATGGATTATTCTTGATTTGTCTTCGATTTTATCCAAGTGACGATAACCGGAATTCATTTTAAGTTGTGTCTCAAAAGTCAAGTTGGAGTGGGAGTTGAAGAGAACTATATGCATGATTCCTTTCTGATTTAACGCCTCACGGATTCACAAGCAATAGTTGAAGATTATATTCTTTCTCTTTTGTACTTGATTTCCCATTCTTTCATTTATAATTTATGCTTATTATCTCTTTAAACCACTTGGGACGTTGTTTGTTTCCTCCATTAGATGAGCAAGTTGTGATTTTAAACTAGGGATTTCTTTATTTCACTTTTTAATTGCACATCTATGGAGTAATATATTAAATTGACAATGACATGATAGGAATAAGAATAATAGAAGCTTCAATATAGTGCATTATAACCTCCTAAGTTATTATCGAAAAACACAATAATGAACACACTTTTGGAGTAATATATTATTCTTTTTAATTATTACATGTCAAATATTGATTGGTGCAATTAATGTAATAAATTAAATGAGTAATTAATTACTTCAATTAATGTTTGATACTGTCTAGAAGTAATAATACATAAAGAATACACATAACATTATTTTTTCTTTTAAATATCTCAAACGTGTAAACGAAAATGGAGAGTATTTTGTATAAATTCTTTTAATATTAATTATAAATTAAAATTAGAAGTTAGCCCAATGGGTAAGGCCCACCTATCATTATATTTTTAGGCCTATTTCCGAAGCCCAGGTTGATCAACAGATAGGCCAGTGCTAGACGTCTCTATAAAATGGAGTAACCGTCTTCTCCAGTCATCTAACAGAGGTAAGCAGATCGAGAGAGATTAAGGGAGAAAGGTTGACTGAGGCGAGGCACGACGATGACACTGCTTTGACATAGTTTCTGGCTTCTTTGATGGACTACACTCCCACTGTATTTCTTTCTTTTCTATAGTATTAAATTCCGACGGTATTTCTGGAATTTTTTTCCACTTGTTGTGTAATTATCTTCTTTTTCAATTTTTTTCCTTCAGATACCTGACGAGTTGGTGGAATATTACTTGGCTAGAAGCGGATTTCAGTGTCCTGACGTTCGATTGTCGGTACTTTTTCTATTACGTTTTTTTGATCGTCTGTAGTTTAACTCTGGTTATTCGAAGAATGTGTACATAGTTAAACGTAACTATAAGATAGAGAATTTTGCATTCGTATAGTTTCTTCTTTTTGTTTCTGTGAATCATTGATAGCTTATTCTTCTTAGAAGCTTTCAGCTTCAAAATGATCCCTCTTGCTAATCTGGTGAAGCTGCTTTGCCCCTTGAAACTTCCTTGCATATTTCTTAATTTATTTATGAATTTTCTTTCTCGTGATTCTGTGCATGTTCGTGCCTGTGAACATTATTATCTGCAAAAAACATATACTATGTGTGAACGATGAACTATGGCACATTTGCTTAAGTTTTTTCTGAGTTATCCTATTGTTTGTTGGAAATTTTGTGTTTGATTTTCTTTTGAAAATTCAATTAAACACTCAATGGATAAAGAGTAGGAAAATTATGCCAATGAATGGTATTAAAAAAATAATTGTAGCCTGTCAAACATAGTATGTGTTTAATACTTCTTTGAATAACTCCGCCCGCATGTTAGAATTCTTCCCTGCCTTTTATTTCAATTGTCCAACTTTTTCTTCTATCGTTGAGTCTTCTGGAATTTCTTTGAACTATGTTAATGTTGTTATTGAACGTACGTCATTTTTGAATTACTATCAGAAGTAATTCTCTTAAAACAGTCAATCAACTTTTATACCATTTACTCATCAACTTACATCAGTTTCCAGGAAAGATTTTTTTTTTTTCTGGTTACGATGTTCATATCTTTTGTGTGTTTATTCTGCAGAATTAGGCTTGTTGCTGTCACTACTCAGAAGTTTGTTGCCGAAGTTGCAAGAGATGCGTTCCAGTAACTATGACTCTTTCTTCCTTGACAGGCACCCTCATTGTTTTATTTTTCTTTTTATTGCTGCAGAACAAATGATATTGGCTATAGCTTATTCAGTGCTGTTCGTACATACTTCATATTTAACTTTTTAATAATTGGATAACTTGATATTTGCTTCTTAAGATATCTGATCTTGTATTCTATTAGAGCAGGCATTGCAAAGCAAGACAAGCATCCATAATAAAAGACAAAAGGGACAAACAGCCAAAGGTGCTTTTATTTATGTTTGCATTTGTAAAATCATCAATTTCAGCTAGATTTAAACTTTTTTTTTTTAATGAAACAGGATATAACATTATTTGTAAGTGAATAAATTATAGTGCTTTGATTGGCATTTTATTAAACAAGTAGCACCAGTATTAATTTCTAGAAAGGCTGAGATGTATAAGCTTTCCAATATTTGGGACATTTTCTGTTGGTTTCACTTGGAGCAAAATCCATCCTACCATGATCAAGGCAATGATGCAATAGCCTATTTTGTGTAACTTAAGGGAACTCAACAGATTCTTAGGTCAAACAAGTTATCTCCGTCGTTTTGTATGGAGTATAGTTTGATTCCGTTGCTTCACGATTATGGTTGAAATTGAGAAGTAAAGAGAGGTTTCCAATGATTGAAACAAGCAATTACTACTGTGTTAGTCTTAACACTTTTGAATTTTTTGCAACCTTTCGTGGTTGAGACAAACAACTCGGGTAGTGATCTTGATGCGATACTCTCATAGAAACGACCATTAATTTTATATTCTAATTTTATCTCATGACGTAGTGGATACATATTGTTTTTTAATTTGTATAATAATTAACATAAATTATAAATAGTTAAAATAAAATATTAATTGTAGTAATTGATTATAACATTATTCTTATTGCAATAAGTCAAACTCTCAATTTATGAAATGGAACTAATGGAAAAGTTTATTGGCATGACACGACGGAGTGTCTCAAGTGCTAGTAGAACAAAACCTTAGCTCTCCCACTAACTGTTCTATTGTAGCCTTTGCTGGTACCAAACAGGTTGGGGAGGACATCATGATGGATTTTGTGAAAGGGATGCTGAAATCAAAGGCAACAACTTCATTTTGGTTGTGGTGGATAGAAGTGCGCAGTCAGCACGCATGTAAGGCACAAACAATGGCAATTGCATTTTCTAAGGAGGTTGTTAGGTTGCACACAATGCCTCTTTCAATCTATTGGATCATGACATGGTTTTCTCGTGCGATTTTTGATTTGTGTTTTGTCTACAAGCACTTATCTATGTTGGAGCATTTCCTACTACCAACAAACAAATGGTCAAATTGAGGTGATTAGCCATTGCTTAGAGACGTACTTGCAATGTTTCTCTCTAGGGAAGTCATGCCACTTGTAACACTCGGAATTTTATTATATTAATTATGAAATTGTGTTATGACGATGTTCAATGATTGAGTGTTAATTTGGTTGAGTTGTAATAGTGGAGGTTGTGTATTATTAGGAATTAATTGATAATAAAGTAAGATTTAAGGTTTAATATATAAAGATTCATTAGAATTGCTCTTGGAGCAACTATGGTCGACTAATTCAAGGCTAATCTGTGTATCTGCAGGAGAGGGTGGATGTCGGAAAGCTCTTGGGTTGTATCACGGCCGATCAGTGTAGAGAATGTGGTCGACCTGTCTAAAGACAGTGAGAAATGTGTTGGTATTGGGTAGTTTTGCGGTTGCCCAATATTGAGAGTGCGTCGACCGGGATCTAAAACAATTCTAAGTATCTGTGGAAGAGCAGATGACTGCGGAAGCGCATATGACCTTGGGCTCTTCATTTTTGCTTCGGGTTGAAATGCGGTCGACCAGATATGAGGACGCGGACTGTTAAACAATTTTCTACTAAAGGTTAAGACATTCGCGACAGGTTGAAAATTAAAGGAGTGGTCGACCGACACTGAAGAGTGGTCAACTGATCGAAGGCATAAGTCGAAGATATTGTAGCCTCGAATTATTGTGCAATCTACCGGAGTTTATGTGTTCGACTTAGAATGCGTAAGGTCACCTATGTGTCATATTTTAAGAGGGAAAATTATGTTGATTATACATAAGAGTTGCTTGTTTTCATGACACCTCAAAAACTTAAGATGGTACCTTCTACTTGGACAAAGTATATAGTAAGGAAGGGATGTTTTTTTATGGAGAAACTTCGAACCGTGAGTTTCATTTTGGTGATAAAGAATCCCTCAAGAAGATTGCTACTCTCTCTCTAGTATCTAAAGGTAAGATAAATTTCTTTAAAGGTTTAAGAGAATTTTAATGGATTGGTTAAGATTGTGGCTTGAAAATAATGGATATTGTGAAGGGAATGATAAGAGGTTTTTGATTGAAGTTCGAAATTGAATAATGACATGTTTCTATGTTTTAAAAACATATAGAAATGTTAGAAAAGCATATTAGTTGTTATATATGAGAAGAAATCTTTACAAAATGCATGTTTGTCTTAAAAGTTAATGGTTGTCTTAATGAGTTTCAAATTCAAAATCATTATACTATGTTATAATTTCGATACATGTGTCAAACTTGTATAACATGTTTTAAAAAAAAAGAGTTAAGAAATCTTGTGTCCCTAGGGTCGTCATGTTGCGGAAGACCCCTAATAGGAGTTGAAGAAGAGGAAGAAGCTTGACCAAAATTCTAAAATCCAAACACCTTGATGTTCGATAATCCCCATCCTAGCTAACGTGTTATGATTGTACATGTGGGTTACTTTCTCCTTTTTTACTGGTTCATCAGATGGAATATCAACTCCAAAATGTTGCAATATCAAACCAATTAATATGTTATACGGAAGACTTTTGGCGTTATTTGAGTGCACCTGACTCATATGGTTCAAAATAATATAGCCTGAATCGAAATGTTCTTCATTAACCAATTTTTCCAATACGTAAAGATTCATACAACTCGCGTCATCTCGATGACCATCGTGGGACAAAAGATTATGAGATATTACATGATGCAATACCCTTTCTCTAACACTAAGATCCTTCGCCATATGCTTATAAAAATCGTCGATGTCTAGATTTTTGTGAACTTGATGAAGAAATTCGAGGCCATTATTTTGCTTGATAAAATCCGGATCTTTGGAGGTGTGATGATATTGCTCAACATTCATCTCTACATCAATCCAATTACCTCATCAATGGTTTCTGGAGTAAACTCGATATCTTGTCCTACAATATATGTTTTTCCTGTGAGTGGTTGTGTCCTGAATGACATGTTCGTATATAATAATCTAACCAACCTCTCATAAGTCACTCCCTCCAATGAACACAATTCCAATAATCCAGCTCTATCAAATAATTCACCAATTCGTAATTATTGAAATAAAGAAAATTGACTGATTCTTAATATCTATTTCATACAACCTTCAGTCATAAGGAGTTCTGAATTCATCAGAAAAATACCTACTTTGTGGTTGATTTTGCGAGGAACCTCCTCAGCGTGAAGTATTCTTCCTCTTGTATGCGAGTTTAAATGTTCTTGATGCCGTTTTCTAAAAAAAAATACTTAGAATTACAAATTATCCTCAATAATTCAATTCTGCCGAGACTAGGTTTAAAATCCAATACCTTGAAAAATTAAGAGGAAGACCAATCTGAAATCGAGTTCTAGCACAACTTTTAACCTTGAAATCGGAACTAGAGAGTTGGACTAACACAAGTCTGTGGAAAATCGCCAAAATCTTTTGCTTGTGCCCTACGTTTTTCCTTTCACGCACAATGAGCAGAGGTCGGCCTACTCATAAATCTATCTGAGTTGTGGGTGACCGCAAACATAAGTACGAGAGATTGCTTTCAGTTGACCCAATGAATTCTGCAGTAGACCATAGTTCGTCAAGAGTCCCTTAATGATTTTTGCAATTCAACTAATTTAACAACCATCTTAAATATTCTCCACTTAGAAATTATCTTGTAAAAATTCACCAACATTTAATAATCCTCTTTACTTCACTTTTTACATATTCTCATTTCCAGAAATAGCCCTATCTTTTATTTTATGGAATCATAACATAGAAGGTAAAAAACTACTCATATCATAAATTTGAACAACTGGACAGAAGATATATAATTTTTTTATCTCTCTACATGTATAACCTAATAAAAAAATTTCTCTTCACATTCCAATTGGTGGATCTTCATCTGCATTTTGAAGGGACGAAGAGACCCTTGGCACATCATTTCTTATTTCCCCATGCAATGTTGGACATTTTCTTGCAAAATGACCAATCTTCTCGCATTTAAAACATTGTCATGTACCAGCGAAGCATTCTCCTGCATGACTTTTCTTACATCTTAAGCATTAGCTAGTATTATGCCCCCACTTGTCCGAGCTTTTCTTTTCCTTGTTGGCTTCTGCCCCCCAAGGGTCAACTTCAATCCTCTTGAACTTTACCCCTCTTTTCATAAGTATAACTAAACCTTCTTACTAAAAGCCCTTTGTCTTAAAAATTGATTTTCCATTTCCTCAAAATATTTTTTTGAAGACTCCCTGATGAGGACATCAATTATTATGCTAATTTCCATTATTTACTTTAAGTTTAATCTATTTTGTTTTATGTCAACTTAAGTTTTTTCATCTTCTAGAGTTAGCTTTAATATTTTAATTTAGCCCTTTCAGCTTCTGGAGTATAAACTGTTCAACTTTTGAAGTGATGTTAATTTTCTCTATTTAAATTCAAGCAGTGTAACTTGGAAAAGTTAGACTATGATGAATATTTTGATGATATCTCTATGTTTTCCAGCCCCTCCCGTCTTTCTCTAAACTTTCTTCTCTCTCCCCTCTCCGAATTTCTTCTCTTTCTCCACTTTCTCTCTAAGCTATCCTCTGTGCTCCTGCTGCCTACATCAAATTTGGTATCAAATTTGTTAAACTATACAGTCTCCCTAAGACCATTGTTTCAGATAGGGACGTGCGTTTTACTGGTCATTTTTGGAGAACTTTATGGTAACATTAAAATTTTCGACTGCCTATCACCCTCAGACTGACGGTCAAACTGAAGTTATTAATCGAAGTCTTGGTAATTTGCTTAGGTGTTTGGTCAAGGAAAACCACAGGAATTGGGATCTCATTCTCCCCACGGCCCAAATTGCATATAATAGTTCCGTGAACCGATCCATAGGTATGAGTCCTTTTGAAGTTGTTCATGGCTTTAAACCTAGGAAGCCTTTAGATCTCCTCCCTATGTCTCTGCATGCTAGTGTGTCTATGTCGGCTGAAAATTTTGCACAACATCTTCATGATTTGCATATTGAGATTAATAAACGAATAGAAGCAAGTAATGCATCATATAAACTACAAGCTGACTCACATAAATGACATGTTGAATTTAATATTGGAGATTATGTTATGGTTCGGGTTCGCCCTGAGAGGCGTTCATCTGGATCTGGTTCTAAATTGCAAGCTCGTAGTGCTGGTCTTTTTAAAATTTTAAAGCGAATTGGCTCAAATGCATATGTCGTTGATCTCCCATCTCACTTTGGTTATCATCCTACTTTTAATGTTGAAGACTTAGTGGCTTATAAAGGCCATTTTAGTCCATCTGTTGATCCTTTTCTACCACCATCTGTCGTTTTTGATCCCACACTTGCTAACTCTGCTTCCCCAACATCTCCTATCATAACACATAAGGATAAAATTGATGCTATTTTAGATGAACAGATTGTATTTACTAATGAAGGTGAGGTTCAACGCTTCCTAGTTCGTTGGGTGAATCGACCAGATAGTGATTGTACATGGATTTCCAGAGAGACACTCCAGCATTTGGATCCAGACTTATTGGAGTTCTTTCGGAGTCATCAGGATCTTTCGTTGCCGGATTTCGGAACAGCCAGGGGGGATTCTCAATCTAGGCCTCCGATCACACATGTTTATGGACGTCAAAAGAAGGTTGCTCAGCCACTTAACTTATGGTTGGGAGATTGATCAACTTGCTGTCTTGCGATTCCGTTACCTTCATAGGGTTGACTTTCCTACCCCGGGAGAGTTGATGAGGACATCAATTATTATGCTAATTTCCATTATTTACTTTAAGTTTAATCTATTTTGTTTTATGTCAACTTAAGTTTTTTCATCTTCTAGGGTTAGTTTTAATATTTTAATTTAGCCCTTTCAGCTTCTGGAGTATAAACTGTTCAACTTCTGAAGTGATGTTAATTTTCTCTATTTAAATTCAAGCAGTGTAACTTGGAAAAGTTAGACTATGATGAATATTTTGATGATATCTCTATGTTTTCCAGCCCCTCCCGTCTTTCTCTAAACTTCCTTCTCTCTCCCCTCTCCGAATTTCTTCTCTTTCTCCACTTTCTCTCTAAGCTATCCTCTGTGCTCCCGCTGCCTTCATCACTCCCTTTTCTTCTTCTCGTTTAATAAACCACACTAAATATTGGGACTAGCATTTCACCACCTCAATCAATTTAGCAATAATCATATCTCTTTTATCCATATTCCTATTCAATTTTTCTTCCATATTATTCTCTTGACAAATCAGTTCCATAATTTAAAATAATTAAACAATCAATCTAAAATAACATAACTAAACTTACAGTTGAGGAAACATCTCTGCATTGAGTATTGCGTTGTTGGTAGTCTATATAAACAATTTTAACCTGGTTATGCTCTCATACCTTATTTGTAATGCCCCGTTTTCCTGGACTTTTTTCTTTAAAATGTGTTATAGAACGATTTTGACCCATGTCATCGAAATTATAACATAGCGGAAGACTTTTTTTTCAACATAAATATAAATAATCATTCTTTCTTTCTTCATAATTATTAAAACATGTCTTTCCAATTTTTATCATAAAAATATTCATTTTATCATTTTATAACCCACCAGTCAAGTCTACGAACAACAAAAACGCTCAACACAACTATGCTCCTGATAGTCCTCCTTTGTGGTTCACTTATGCTAGGAGGTCTAGGAAAATATAATGTTTAGGGTATGCCATTTTAATTATAAATATTTTAATGTGTATACAATGACAGTTAAGGGTAGTTTTTGTGTATTAAAAACTATTTTGTAGAGGGAATAGGGGGGGGAGAGGTTTTTTTTTCAGAGGAGAGAGAGGGACTCTCGAATTCCCTTTGGAGTGTAGTTATTGTGTAAGTGTGTGTTTATATAATATTGTTGTTAATGTGAAGAAGAATTGTTGGAAATAAGAAGCAAAGTTTGTAGAACAAATTATTACTATCAATTTGGTATAAAAGCAAACGGTTGTAGGAGAAGGAATGTTTACCTGGTTAGAAGCACAGAAGAAGACAATGGCAGATTGGCAGCGGGAAATGGCTGGAGTTAAGGAAGAACTGAAAAAAGTGGAAAAAATTGCTGTAATGGAAAAAAATATTCTTTTCATTCAAGAGCAATTAGCAAAATTGGTGGCGAAGTCAAAAGAAAACCAACGACCGCTGAAGTTAGACGACTTACCGAGAAATTTCAAAGTGGGCAGTAACTCACGGGTTGACAAGGATAGTATGTCGATGAGTTGGGATTTTCTGCCGAGGAAGATAGAACTTCTAGTGTTTACAGGAGCTGACCCCAAGGGATGGTTGTTTTGCGCCGAGAGGTATTTCAACCTCAATCGTTTGACAGAATGAGAGAAGCTGGAAGCAGCAACGGTTTGTCTGGAAGGACTGGCCCTGTCCTGGTTCCAGTGGGAGAACGACAATTGGTCATTCTGTTCTTGGGTAATTCTGAAGAGAGGACATCTAGAGAGAGAGGACTTCTGGAGAGATTTAGCCACTCATGAGATGGTACTGGGTGTGATCTACTGTTGGCATTGAAGCATGAAGAATCGGTGGAGGAGTACATGACACGTTTTGAATGCATTATATCCAACTTAAGTGGGATTCCAGAGGAGGTATTTTACAGTGCATTTTTTAATGGGTTAAAGAATGAAATTAAGGGAGATGTTCGTTTAATGCGACTGGTTGGTTTACGTGATTTAATGGAGTTGGCTTAAGTGGTAGAGAAAAAGAATGTCTTAATAAGATCTGAAAAGATTGGAATAACTCGAGTTATGAGAAGACAGAATTGGGAAACTACGGTAAAAAATCCTTCACAAGAATTTTTGATATTACAACAGCCAACGAGAAATAATGAAGTTCAACATAGAAGATTAATAGAAGCGGAAATGAGGTTGAGAAGGAAAAAAAGATTATGTTTTCGATGTGATAAGAAATTTTCACTGGGACATTAATGTAAAAAAAATGCTCCAAGTTCTGATGCTACAAAATGATGAGGAAAATAAAAACAATGAGCACAAGAAAGAAATCCATGAATATGAGGGTGTGGAGGAATTGAAGGAATCCATTGAACTATCTTTAAATTCGGTGATTGGCTTGACTGCTCCCCATAAAATGCGTTTGTGGGGTTGTATTAAAGGGCGGCAAGTTGTTGTTCTAATTGATTACGGGGCTACTCACAATTTTATTGATATACAGTTAGTAGAGGGGCTACAATTGTCAATAACACTACTACACAATATGGCATTCAATTGGGCAATGAAGAATCTATTTAAGGTACAGGTATTTGTAAAAATGTCTTATTGATTTGACTTGAGATGGAAATTTTAGAAGAATTTTTGCCGATCAATCTAGGAAATTCAGATATTATCTTGGGAATGCAGTGGTTAGAATCTATGGGTAATATGAACATCAATTGAAAAGTTTTATCAATGAAGTGTAATGTGGGCAATAAAATAGTGCATATAAAGGGTGATCCTAGTTTGGGGTGGACGAAAATTTCTATGAAAGCTATGATGAAGACTATAAAAAAAGAAAAACAAGGTTTGTTAGTTGAATTGAGTGAAATGGAAGTTGAGCTGAACATACATGATGAAAACCAATGCGTGGAGATTGAAAAGTTGTTGAAACAGTATCACCAAGTGCTTCATATGTCGATTGGATTACCTCCGATTTGATAACAAGATCATGCTATAATTCTCAAAGAATGCATTTTCCTGATTAATGTGAGACCTTATAGATATCTGATGGTCCAAAAAGATGAAATTAAAAAGCTTATCAGAGAAATGCTCGATGTAGGAATTATTCAACCAAGTTCTAGCCCATTCTCTAGTCCTATGATTCTTGTTTAAAAAAAAAGACAATAGTTAGAGATTTTACGTGGATTACAGAGCTTTAAATAGAGAAACAATTAAGGATCGATTTTCGATTCCTGTAATTGATGAGTTGGTTGATGAATTACATGCGGCTATTATTTTCACAAAGCTAGATTTAAAGTCTGGATACCATCAAATTCGCGTGAGGAAGGAGGATGTGCCTAAAACAGTTTTTCGGACACATGAAGGTATTATGAATTTCTAGTAATGTCTTTGGGCTTACTATTGCTCCATCGACATTCCAATCCTTAATGAATAAGGTATTTAATCAATACTTTCGGAAGTTTATACTTGTATTCTTTGATGACATACTTATTTATAGTAAATCATTTGAGGAGCATTTGGTACATCTTGGGAAAACTTTACTAGTTTTGTTGGACAACCATTTATATGTCAAAAAAAAATTGTTTATTTGCAAAGAGTGAATTGGAGTATCTTGGTTATATTATTTCAGCTAACGGAGTAGCAACAGATCCAAGCAAACTTGCAGCTATTCAAGATTGGAAATCTCCTCGAACAATTCGTCAGTTAAGGACCTTCCTTGGATTAATCGTCTATTATCATAATTTTGTTTCTGGCTATGGTAGTATTGCATTACTGTTAACTGAACAACTTTAAAAAGATCAATTTTGTTGGATGGATGAAGCTGAAGCAACTTTTCAAAAATTAAAAGAAGCCATGTGTACTTTACTGATTCTAGCTCTTCCTAATTTTAAAGATACTTTTGTTGTGGAAACTGATGTTTCTAGCATGGGGATAGGGCAGCGTTGATGCAAAATTAAAGACCTATTGCTTATTTTAGTCAACAGTTGTCTAAACAAGCAAAGCTGATGTCTGTTTACGAAAGAGAGATAATGGCTATGGTGATGGCTATCCAAAAGTGGCAACCTTATTTGTTGGGTACTCGATTTATTGTTTGCGCTGATAAAAAAAGTTTGAAATTTCTATTAGAACAACGAATAATTGTGGTGAAACATCAAAAGTGGTTAACAAAGTTATTGGGGTATGATTTTGAAGTTCAGTACAAGCCTAGTTGTGAAAATAATATAGCTAATGCATTATTCAGGAATGATGTTACCATTCTGGCTAGTTTGCAATTATATGAGCTAACTTGTGAAGGTATACTCATTATCAAGGACTTAGAAGTGGAAGTTGATCTCGATGAAACATTAAAAACAATTAAAGAGGAATTACGACAAACAGGAACTTCTAAGTTTGGATATAAAATCGTTAATGATCATCTATTTTATAAGCAACAAAAGGTGATTTCTCAACATTCTATTTTTATTCCAAAGCTCTTGGCACTATTTCATTCTAGTCCTATTGGAGGCCATGCCAATGTCATCAAAACATTTCGACCGATAGCAGCAGAGTTGTTTTGGGCTGGGATGCGTAGAGATATTAAGAAGTTCGTAAATTGTTGTGTTATTTGTCAACAGAATAAATATGAAGCTTTGTCTCTAGTAAGTTTACTTCAACCTTTACTGATTCTGCATGACATTTGGGAAGATATTTCTATGGATTTTATTGAAAAATTGCCAAAATTGGATGGATTTGATACTATTTTTGTGGTGGTGGATCGTTTGAGTAAATATGTCCATTTCATTGGTTTACGCCATCCTTATAGTGCTCGGACTGTAGCTGGATCTTTCTTTGCTAATATTTTTCAGTTGCACGATATGCAAAAATCTATAGTTTCTTATCGTAATAAGGTTTTTGTGAGCTGGTTTTGGAAAGAATTATTTTGTTTGCATGGATCGACATTAAAGTTTAGCTCGGCTTATCATCCATAAACAGATGGGTTCAACCCAGCCCAACTAGAATTCGGATCACACCAAACTCTAACACATACAAGATTTTACAACACAAAGAAGGTTGCATATAAGTTAGAGCATCCTACATCTTTTTGCAGCTGAATCTAGGGTTGGGTTCTCCTGTCCTATGTCATCCATGAGCGGTGGAACCAAAAGTAGTATTGGATGCGTGAAGGAGAGAGGCGAAGATGTCAAAGTTTTGATAAAATGGGTGGTGGAACCAGAAGTGGCATTGGATGGCCGAGTGAGAGGAAAGAGTAGGCGGATTTTGAAGCAGTGTGGGAAGTAGAGTTGTACAAATTGAGAATCAATTTCTTGATTTTCACTGAGTACAAGGTGAACGTCCACCATGAGGTAATGACAAGCCACTGATAAAATAGATGTGTTCTAGGAGAAAGAATGCTACACGTTGGTATTGCAGCAGCAGAGAGGCAGAGAATTAAGATAGTAAGTATGCTGTTAGAAGTTAATTACATATCCTAATAATTAGGAGTTAGCTATGGGAAGGGGGAAAAAATAAGAGGAGCGTGCCGTGGGATATTTATTATTATGGTGGAATAATTTGGTTGGTTGCGGAAATTAGGAGAGATTAGGGTGGTTCTATTTGCTTTATCCGGTTAATTATTGGATGGTTGATTCCCTAGTGATGTGATGCTGGGGAAGCTGTAGCCGATAATGATTTTAACTATGATTTAGTGTTCCCTCGGTCCCGGACACCTGGACCTGGCTGTAGTGATCCCAATTTCTTCTCCATAGCTTTGTTGCATTTACATGAGCAGTATGGCGTGAATGTGAAACACACACCAAGAATATTTTGCTGGTAGAGTCCTTCAACTGGGATGGATCCCTGCTTCAACTTTTCTAAAATTATTATATTTTTTTTTATTTCTTAACGATGAGTACAATTATGAAATACATATTTTTATCCTTCCAAAAATAATCCCGACTGGAAGCTTAAAGGTGACAATGGATGGAACGATGTAGTAATTTAAAATACATACATTGTTGCGTAGATGATTGAAAGTGATATTCTCTACTCAACGATAACATTTTAAAGTGATGTTTAAGAGAAAGCACGTGTTAATGATGTTTTTTTAGGGAACGTTGGTGAAACCACCTCCTCCTCCTCCTCCTCCTAATTTTCATTAAAGAACAACCCGTAAAACAGTAGTTAGATGATGAAGAGGGACCTAGTTTCACAGAATCTATACAATTTACTTTTATAGAAGCTACTGGCGTAGAAGACATTATACAATCTTACTTTTTGTTTAGAGAGAGATTGAGGATGATACATGATGGGTTACAAAACTTTCCTAGGTGTAGGTGGGTGGGTGGGTGGGTGTGGCGTGATGTGCTTGTCACGTTAAGTATTGTTCAAGGCACTGTTTTAAGTGTGGGAAAGTGACGGGCTTTGAAACAAAAGAGTCCATACCATTTGCAAAGCACTCTCCTGCACTTTCAGCCAACGCATTCGCTGTCATCTGCGTTGATACACCACCAATTGTTACTGGATTACGCATTTTGAAACTCCACAGCAGAGGCTTAAAAATCAAATTCCATTTTGAAATACTGGCATGTACAAAAGGGTAAAGCCACTTACAGCCACGATGGGAATACGCTTGCCGCTGGATACACTCCGGCCATGCATGGGTTCAATTCCAGCCTTTTCTGCGGCATCCCAGTTACCTGTTTCTTCGAAAGAACGAATTAATCTGGTAGCTTGGAGCCCATCCATTATCGGCATGCACACATCCTGCAATCCTCAATATCAACACACTTTTTAGATATGTGACATATTTGTTAGCATATATTAAATAAGTGGATCAGTATAAAATGTTCATAACTTTATATTCTGTTAATTGAAATAAAAGCTTTTATCACATCCAACTGAGCTACTATTAACTCTGGAGAAATTTTGAAAAAATTATGAACTGCGTGACGCCATCTTTCCTGCAAGAACTCGACGTGTATTTTGATCACTACTTAGAATTTTGCTGGTAGCATTACTAATAGACGTCCTTCTATTATTTCTAGCATAATAAAATAACAACAAAGATTCTTCAGAACGACCCTATAATCTTCCCTTTTGTCTGCAATGCCAATGTAAAAAGTAACATGAAAGCAAATAGGACGAGCTGGCCAGAATGCAAAATCTCTCTTTTTGACTACGGCATTTTTGTGTGTCGATGAAATGAAAAAAAAAGTTCAATTTCTGTAGAAGAAATAGTGATAAAGGAATTACCATGAGAACAAGATCGTAGTGACAACACTGAACTGCTCGCACTGCATCAGCTCCATTGGTGACAACATCAATGCTATGTCCCAACTTCTTCATCATGGATTGTGTTACCATTATATTGGTCTTGTTGTCCTCCACAAGAAGGATTCTAGGTTTCAATGCTGATTGAGATGCTTCTGAATCGACCTTGTTCACGCAATGAAAACTGGAATCAGATTTCTCCTTCCACTTGGAATTTACTTGGGGTTCAAATGTCCCTTTTGATATGTACTCTTCTCTTTCTTTTCCCATGCTATGAGGTGAATCATTACAATCATTCAGGGATTGACCATTTGTCTTATCTTGAGAGTGCTTCACTCCACAAACTGAATTCTCATTATGATTTTGGGTAGTTTTTGATTCCTCTAATGTTGTAGAGTCAGCTACTGAACAGGCATCCTCAAGAAAAGACATCGCTTTTGATCTTGGGTTGGAGAGAAACGAATTAGAACTCCATTGTAATCCATTTTCTTTTGAAGTTGCATACCCGTTGTTATGCGACAACTTTTGAGTTCTGCTACATCCGTTAGAAGAGGTTAGCGAACCAAAACTGCCAGGTTGAAATTGGAAAAACCCTTCAGATGAATCACTATTTGCCACATTGTAATTTGTCACATCTTCGATCTCATCAGAATCATCAGTAGCGTCGGCAGCGGTCGAAAGCTTGTATGGTAACACAAATGTAAAAGTAGATCCACGATGCTCTTGGCTAAACACCGTCAAAAGACCACCCATCAGCTCAACCTGCTCCAGATGCACAGAATCATTACCGCAACATGAAATTTAAGCTTGATGCACACTAACCCTATCGTTAATGATTGAAAAAAAAATGATTAACACCAACTCAGCATGAACCTTAACTTTTGCATAATGAAAGATGAAAACAGCTTGCTTTGCATAGACAAACCAACAATGAAAGACCAAATAATAAAGAAACGATAAAGCTAAGAAAAGTTCTGAGGGGAAATGTCTATTTACCAGTTGTTTGCATATTGCTAATCCCAGCCCCGTCCCTCCGTACTTTCTGGCATGATCAGCACTAACTTGCATGTACTTTTTAAAGAGTGTAGGTAATGCATTTTCTGTCTCGTGTAAGTAAAAGTGAGATCAATGTCTTGCAACAAGAATATACATTATTATGGAAAGAAGAGTAATAAAGAAGTACAATAAAGCATTTTTTTGAAATTTTAGTTCATATTTGAAAAGCTATCACATGCATAAAAAGCATACCTGGTATTCCAATTCCTGTGTCGTAAACATCGCAGCGAATCCACACAGTTGTTTCGAGTGCCTGGTGATGTTCCTCCCTTTTTCTATTCACCAAAGGTTCACAGTTACCAGTGCTCCTAATATCATGGCAAAACGAATGATTTTGTTGAGGACTATCCCCTTGTTTTTGGAAATAATCTTTTCTATCAGAGCTACTCTGAGGTACTGAAGGACATTTCTCTTCTTCCAATCCGTTTGATAAAACTGTGGAATGTTGAGCATTGAACTTCGGATGACATTCTTTTCCTTTCCCAGAAACTTGATCTGGTACCACATAAATCTTAATACCAACCTTTCCTTGATGAGTAAATTTGATTGCATTGCTGCGTGGTGTAGTTATTTACCAATTAGTTGAAAGAGAGGAGATGATTCAAAAAATTATCAATAAACATTTAAAATTTCGCCCAAAAAGGGTTGTTAACCTGAAAAAAATAATGAATACAACATCGAAGGAAAATGAAAGAATCAAAGAATATTCACATGCTATAAATCAAGAAAAGAAAATTTAAAATTATTTGCTATAAATTTAATTCACATGCGATAAATTTAAAAAAATTGAGAATGGCAAACTCAGGCATAATAATAAATAAATAAAAATTTCGGAGCTGAAAGAATTTATGCAAAAAAGAAAGTTATAGATATCTATGCCTAAGCTAAATGTTACTTTCGACAGTGAATTCTTCAACTTTCAGCCCTTGAGAAGAAAAATATAAATCTATCCTCCTCCAAAGGGAATTTGCAAGGCAATAATTTAAAACTCAAATTAAAAGAAATTTCTACATAATGATTGTTAGAAAATCTAAATCTTCTTAATACATGTCATTTCAACTGTAGAATGAGAGAGTCCGCAATATTATCTTGCAAACTTTAGTACCTTATCAAGTTCGTAAGAATTTGCCTAATCCTCAAAACATCTCCAATGACCTGTAATAATAATACAATGCTTAAAATCTAATGAAATATGTATCTATGGTCAATTAAACATCAAGGGAGATACCGCATGTAAATATCAATCCCATAAGAGTCAAGACAAGCACTAGATATGAAATACATACAGATTAAGGCATATGAGAATTGAAAAACAGAAGATTATTTAAGCATAACACATGTTTGGCATTGTGTCTCAGGCCTAACATGAATCGTTGATTAATAAAATTGCTTCATGTGTTAAATACTATTGCATCACGATTTTCCATCATGTGCTTCATCATAAATATTTACTGCGCCAATGTGAAATAAACTACTCATTGAGGACAAGGTAAAAAATCTAATAAAATACTTTCACTGAGAGAAGACTTCTTTTCAGCGAGGGGAGATATGAGTAATTTGTATTTGTAATACGTACAAAGAGTGGTCTGGGTAATGTGCTTGCTCCATGGATTAAGTTTGTAGACTATAATAGTAAAAGTATTTAATAGAAAGTGGTGTTGAGAAGGTCAAACATAGAAATAATAAATAGCTCATAAGTGCAAGAATATATTAAACCCTGACCTCTACAGGAACTTCATCAGCTACATGGCCTTCCAAGAGTAAACATTTCTGCAGTGATGCAGCTGCAGTCTGGAGGACATGCTTCACAACCTCTCTAGGCCTGAATTTTGTAGCTTCCAATTTCATAACTCCTAGAGAAAAGAGAAGACGCTTAAAATAATGAGCCATGTATTCATTAGGATTGTGTACTTGACTAGATCTTGAACATTTTTATAGTAAAAATTACTCCTGCAATCATAGCAGATAATCTATTTTGCCATTTTATTAAGGTAATGTCAATGAGACCAAACTCAAACAGCATCCGGTTGCATTCTGAAAATAAAGTGCTCTCAAGTATTGAAGGACCACTCAAGAAAGGAGAATTCAAACCTGACTCAACCTTTGAAAGATCCAAGATGTCATTTATAAGTTGAATCACCAAATCCCCTGAAGACAGCATAACATCCAAAAGCTGTCGCTGCTCCCGATCAAGTTTTGTAGTGGCAAGAATCTCAGCCATACTAACAACCCCAGATAGAGGAGATCTTATCTCATGCGACATCGTTGCTAGCATTTGCTTTGCCCTCATTGTCTCCTCTGGAAGTGCATGAAAGGGTTAAAACTGAAAATGAGTTCGATAAGTCTAATAACCTGATGAACAACCACATATGTATAAACCATATGTCTAACCAGTAACCTGTAATATGAATGGTTTTGTTTAGTTCTGTTTCCTTGGCCTTTTGCACTGCTATCTCCTCTCTGAGTTTTGCCATCTTTTCTCGTTTCCTGACCTGTTATCAAGACCAGAAGATCCTTTTTAAGATGTTAGAATCACGGCCAATGAAAGTGGTACAGTAAAACTACCAAATTATACTTATATATGCAGGAACAATGACAGTTAAAGAAAATAGAAAGACGATTAAATAAAAAGAAATGTATCTACCTGATCAGTTACATCCATTCCCATATAGTTTATCCCAATTGTCTCCTTGGCCTTACTGAAGACAGGTTCCACAAATATCAAGAATGTCTTCAACCCAAATAATGGAGTGTCAAAAGTAATTTCCCTCTTTGCAGGTATTCCTTTTTCTAGAACTTCTCTTTTGAAATCTTGAGATTCCTTAACACCGGCTCCATGAAAAATTTCAACATCTGTTTTTCCAATAATATCCTAGGAAAGAAAGGAGGCAAAATTTTTACCTTAATGTTGAGAGCATCATGAGAAAGTGAAAATGTGAATCCTACAATAACAAATCGAAATACACTCTAGCAATTTACACAACATAGTTTTGAGGCTGGTACTTACCTCCTCTTGCAAACTTGGAAAATGATTATAGATAAAACGATACCGCAATTCTTTATCCTGAAATCATTGTGTTAGAAAGATGAGTCTCCTTTATAAGGTTCCATATTCACAGTGCACAAGCTTGAATTGTTCGAGATATGTCTGCTATCATAGAATCATTGCTCAATTTATTATTTATTACCTGATGACCAATAACAACTGGTGCATTCTGAAGAACGAAATGCAAAAAATTGTCTGCTCTTTTCAAAATCTGGGATAACTCCTCAACTGGTGATGTCTGCTTCTCGATATTTTTTATTCTTTCCTGGAGCGTCTCTATTAAAATCTGCTCTCGCTGTAAACTAGCTTCTAATGATTTCTCCAACTTCACAGCCTTCTGCTTCCAAAAAGTGATGGTATCATACTCTGGCTCTATTTCAACTCTCTTATTTTGAAGAACAAAATCATTTTTTTTTTGAGGAGCATCTTGCCATAAGTCATAAACTTCTTCCAAGATAGAAATTGGACGCTTATAATCACCATATCTTTCTTCCTCAAAGAGATGCTCCTCTACTATCTCCAATTCCTTGAGCTCGAATTCCTGCCTTTGTTTGCTCATAATGTCAAGTTCTTCTTTAAGAAGACGAACAGCATTCGCCTGTTTATATTCCCATTGTTTTGCAAGATATTGCAATTGCGAAGACCCTTTCTCAGTGTAGTTCGTCAACTCCAGAAGGCGTTTGAAATCCACTATTGTTGGCTCCTCTATTATGGTAACTTCTTCCAGCATATCTTGATCTCCTCTTGGCTTTTCCAGATTAAATTGCTTACCAACATTAGATACTACATCTTCAGGCCACATCGAGGGAAGGTCCTCAATGTCCATATCTTCCATGATGTTCCTCTCCAACTCGCAAACCATGATGATTACTTAAGAATCCAGGTTGTCTTCAAACCATCAATAAAAATCTCAATGCTACCAATGAGCAATAGCTGCAAATAGCATAACTGGTACTCAGTTAATAGAAGAAGTTAACATCCACCATCACGATAACTTTGGGTACCTGAACTTACGTACTAAGTTATTTTTTAGTACAGATGTTCTGGTACCAACAGTTATCGCAATTTTAAATTACTCAAAAAAATAAGAACCAAATGTGGATATTATCACGGCCGAAAATGGGTAATCAACAAAGAAACTTATTTCTTGTTAATTGGAAGTAGAAGGATAACACATGCAGAAATCTTAAGACTATTTTTACAAATCTTTAACGTAACAGAAGTTTCTCGCCTAAACTTTAATGCTGCGTAACCCTTACTATTGTCATAAAAAACAGAGATAACTACAATTGAACTAACCAAAGACAAACTAAGAAGGCGTGCGTGAGATCCAAAAATAAATATACTCAAAGTATAAGTTAGAAATAAAAGTGATTGCACGCTGTGAACTATAAAAACCAATATTCTACGATCAAATGGTTCCAGAATTTCCAGAGAAAACAAAATGGCACCTATTGATACCAGCTCTATTTTCTCAAAATTCTGAAGAAGATGAAGTCAATATGGCCATCGAGATAGTAATAGATTTTTTTACAACCAAAGACAGGTTTTAAGAAAACAAACATAACAACACATTCATTTACTTCCCAAGCGAAATCAAAAGAGAAATTCTATTGAAAGAAAAAGATTTCAAGAAATTTCCCTAGACCTGACACCATAAAACTTTGGATTCAATTAAGGCTTTGGAAAGCAACTCTGCCAGTAGCCAAGCCAAAACAGAAAATAATAAAGAAGAAAATCACATTCTATTGAAGTAGCGAATTTCGTATCAGATATTTTCTCATCATTTTAGTATGTGGTTAATGGAGAAGAAATCAATAAAATCAAACAGCTCAAAACCGATCAGAATGGAATCGCAGCAAGTAAAATCAGATTATGATAAATGGGACATGCACACTGAAATAGCAGGCAGAACAAGCAAACCTTGAATTCGATAAAACAGAATCCAATCAGCGCCAAAAGTTTATAGAATTGCAGAAGTAGGAAGAGCAAGAGAAAGAGCAATGCGATTCACTGTAGATCTGAGGAATCTTTGTTGCTGCTCAGTCAACAGGCTGAAGCCTCCAGAGTGAGAGAAAAGCTGAGGAGTAGGAAGAGAGAAAGAGAAAGAGAAAGCATGTGAAAAGAAACTGAAAAACAAAACTGCGGTAGAGGAAGACAAGCTCAGAACGCCATGTGCATTTGGAGGTAAAAAATAATAGAGAATTCCAAGCCCTTCCCGGATCCCAATTTTTTAAAAAAGCTACTACTCCTCGTCCAGAGTTTCTTGCTCGAAGACCTCACACAAACAATCACATTCTGCTTTCTGTCTTAATTTCATCAACACAGAGAAGCAACGTCAGAAACTCAGCGAGAGAGAGATAGATAGATAGAGAGAGAGAGAGAGAGAGGAGCAGTTTTTAAAATGCGAAGAGTGCCGTTCTTCTTCCCCGCGCTTTCGAGGGAGTAAAAAGGAAATGGGAAGCGCGTGTAAATTACGCGCTGAACGATGCAGTGTATTTTTGTCTCAAGATTCACCAGGTAATAGCTAATTACGTTTTAGTGCATATTTATAACCCCCATGTCTTAGCTGTAGATTAACTATTCAAAACTTTACTAAATTAAGGTTTAATGAATTTAGTTAGTTTCTAGCTCTAGTTAAATCAACTAATAGTTTTCCTGACGTCAGCATCACATTTATTTAATTTTATCAAATTTCTAGTAAATAGTAATTTATAATATATAGTCTTCTTCAACTAATACTACCCCTAGAGATCTAAGCAAGGAGTCATTAATTAATTACTACTTTTAAGCAAGCTTTTCTAATAATCAATGATTAGTTTCTTAATAATCAAATGTGTACGACATTTCATGTGATGGGGTGGCAACGGTAATTAATGTAACACTACACGCAGTATGACCGAGTAATATTTTAATGCAGCGGGGCATCGATGATGTTTCAAATGGAGTAAAATGGCTGAGAATGATTTCCAAATAATGTGCAAATGGAAGAGAAGATGAGTGGAATTAGTAGTTGGAGAGTCATGGGATTAGTGGCAAGTGTCCATTTGTTTATGCACATTCACAACTAAGCTATTCCATCGTGAATTTTTATTGCTAATGCCTCTCTGTCACTCATCTATTCAAATCATGCTGTTTTTCTTTTTTTTTTTTGATTAATTAATTAAAACTACGCGTTTATAAAGCGTACGACTAGAAGCGAAATAATTTCATATCTTGCAAGTGACTACTTCGTAAAAACAAAGACGATCTATGATCAATTAGTTGTGAGAATCTATTATATCTCGCGAGAGTGGTTGATTCTATCATCATGTGAAAGAAGTGAAGAGTCATTTTTTCAACCTACAACAATGTATTTTGGGATAAAATTTAAAGACAAAATTGTGTGAATTTTAACTCCAAACAGACAATATTAAATGACTATTTCCCTAATTTCAAAATAAATAATTAGTAATTAAAGTGATGTGTTTGTTGACATGTAAAATGCAATAGGTTATGGTTATTGTTAGAGTTTGAAGTGACTCGAATTCTAGTTAGGTCAGTTCGGGTCCGTATCCAGTATTAGAGTTTTCTATTTACTCTATATATTGATACTTAAGTCGCAAAATTTATTATATATTCCTTTCTTAATAGTGAATTTCTCATCTGCCCGTAATTTTTTTCCTAAAAGAATTTTTTATGTAAGTCTTGGTGTCCCTGTTTTTTTTTTTCCAATTTCGTGTTCGATTTTTATCCGTTATCGCATATAGGAATGAAGAGTTTGAAGCATACAATAAATACACACCCGAACTGCGTCAATAGTGATTACAAGAATTGAAATTTAATTAGCATAATGTTAATTAAGTTTAGTGGAGGATTAAGAGTTGGAGAAAAAGTGAAAGTCGAAAGCGGAGCAAGGCAGACAGGTCGCCTTAATTCAAGGATTAAATAAAAAGTATATATAAATATATATATATATATATAATTATTGAAAAACGTGATACGTCCCCCCCTCATATGCCTTCCTGGTTTTCTTATTTGCCTCCAACATGTGCAATTAAAGCATATAATAAAACAATTCAGCGTCTTATTTTTATTTAATTTTTTTTGTTGGTGTCTTGATGTATGTAATTTCAATAAAAAGTTACCACGTGCCCCCTTTATTGGCCGGTTTTATTTATTATTATTATTATTGTAAATATTTATTAAATATATTAATAGAAATTGTTTGGATGCCAAGAAATTATTCTTTCCAAGCAACCATTTTTGTAGTTTTAAGACTTATAAATCAGCTACTAAATAGCTCTATGATTATCTAAATAATTTAAAATTAATATTACGATATAATAAATTTATGGTCATTTTATTAATTGGATGTTTCATCATTGACAATGTATGATGTGTACATATATTAGTAACATTATTTCTTTTCTTTCTTTTTTGAAATAAAGGAATGCAATTAGCAATTGAATTCTAAATTAGGGAGCAAGAATCATCGTTGCAATCATTCCCAAGTAGCAATGATGTAACATCTCTAGTCTTCTCAAGACCAAATGATTCGTTTTGGGCTGAAGTTTTAACAATTTTTATTATTGAAATTATTTCAATACGCGTTGTACTAGGTAAGAATGAAAACTCTACTTCTAAATCATGTATTTTCTCCGCTTTCAAACGAGATGGGATTGTGGGTCGGCCTCTCACTTGAGTCATTATCACATTCACAAGATAGACGGTCACAAATGATGTGTCAAATTGTATTTAATTAGTCACTATACATTAAATATCCTTCATAATATGCCAAATTCTACCTTTTTAAGCATGTGTAATTTCAATTATAAGTTTCATTTATCATAATATCCGTAATTTGGTTGAATGACTTTAATTTTTGATGAAATTAAAGGAAGATAATTAAATTTCATTTAAACATATGATTGAGAGAAGTCAATTTAATCCATTCATAATGATTTGCTAAAAGTCTTGTAATTATTTATTTAAATTAATGATTGTTTAATTGCATTTCTAATAATATGCGTTAGTTTATGTTATCTTATGTAAGATTCGAATATGTTCGGAGTTTGGCCTCTCGCAAAATAATGTGCTGAAAAGCTAGTGGGTCCCGCTTTATCTCCGTATTCAGTGGAGGTCAACTATTGGACAATCAAAAAATAATCTCAACCTGTTTTTCTACCAATATTCTTTTAAATTTTAATTTATTTTTTTTTATTCGTTAAATTGTTTTTAAAATTAAAACTGTGTGTCATGTGAAGTTCATGATTATTATGTGAGGAGGATCTGACTTATATCAGTGGGGATGCACAATCCTACATCACTTGAAAGAGTGAAAAATGCACAATCCTACATCACTTGAAAGAGTGAAAAATGCATAGTTTATAAGTATAATTCTCTTCCCTACCTAGTACAATGTGTTTTGAGTTAATTTCAAGAATAAAATTGTGCAGGATTCATCCAAAAACAAACAATATTGTATTAAGAAAATTGTGAAATGTTACACTCTATTTTGTAAAATATTTAAGTTTATAAAAATCAATTTTATATTTATATATGTCATAATAACAATATCATAGAACATGAAGTTTCGAGTATTAAAAGACAGGAATCTCTCTATACATGTGTATAGATTATAGTAATGTCTTCATAAAGAATATTTTTGGAACTATATAACAACTGGTTGAGCAAACAAATGACAGACATTTTAGATTCTCTAGAAAATTGTATGTTTATCAAAAGAAACATTACACGAAAAAAACTGTAGGGGTTTAAAAATTTGGGGTTCGGACAAAAGGAGGGGTTCATCTCTCTAATACACATATTATAGTCATCGTAGCCTTGCAAGTTACATATTTGTTTGTTCTTTCTTGGGCACTAGCAACATCCTCTATGTTAGGAAAAACCACCTAAATCAATTATGTGGAATATGACTTTTCTAATATTTAGTACCTGATTCAAATCATAAACAAAAATCGAGTGTAGACGCAATAACAATCGAGTGAAGACAAATTAACCAAATCAATGCACACAAATTTTTAGGGTGAAAAACCCCAAATTAGGTAAAAACCACGGGACCCGATTAGGTCGCTTAAAACTTCCACTATCAACGATAATAATGGGTACAACCAAGTCTCAATACAGCACAATTATCATCACAAAGATGGAATCAAAAGAGTAACAAAGAACAAAAGAATCTCACAATGGAATACCTAGATTTCTCTTGTTCGTTTTTATTCAACCAGATAGACTTACAGAGCTCAAAAACATATCTTCACCGTTCCGATTGATGCCCAAGAAGTCACGAACCCACTGTCAAAATTTCACGCCGATCCAACGATCCAAACTTCGGTAAATTGAACTTTTTTAAGACTGCCTAGCTAAAATCTGAAAACTGCCCCTTTTCCCTCTCTTTTTCTTGCTGTATATTTTTTAGGGTTCTCACACACCCCTTTTTATTTTCTTCTTCTTTTAATATTGGGCTTGGGCTCTTATTTGTCCAGCCCACAATTGAGCCGAACATACAAACTCCCCATTTGACTCAAAAAGTGGGCTCCAATAAGCCCGCTCTTCGTCGACAAGCCTCAAGCTTTTCCTTTGGTAAAGCCTTTGTTAACATATTGGATCCGTTCTCACTAGTGTGAACTTTCGCCAAGTGCAACTGCTTCGTTTCAAGCATGTCTTGAATCCAACGACACCTCACATCAATGTGTTTTGATCTCAAATGAAATGACAAGTTTTTAGAGAGATGTATAGCACTCAGACTATCACTGAATACAACATATTTCTCCTGGCGCAAACCCAATTCCTCAAGGAATCTCCTCATCCACAAAGCTTCTTTGCAACCCTCAGTAATTGCAATGTACTCAGCTTCTGTGGTGGATAGTGCAACACACTTTTGCAATTTTGATTGCCACGACACGGCTCCCCCTGCAAAGGTCATCGAGAATCCTGAAACGGACTTCCTAGAGTCAACATCCCCTGCCATGTCTGAATCGGTGTATCCAACTAGCATAGGATCACTACCACCAAAACACAAACACACTTTGGAAGTACCTTGAAGATATCTTAGTATCCACTTCACTGCTTCCCAGTGGTCTTTGCCTGGATTGGAGAGAAATCGACTGACTACTCCAATGGAATGAGCAGCATTGGGCCTAGTGCAAACCACGGCATACATCAAACTGCCAACCGCAGACGTATATGGAATACGACAAATGTCCGCCTTTTCTTCCTTACTTGTAGGACATTGCTTTGATGTGAGCTTGAAGTGACCTGCAAGTGGAGAACAGACTACCTTAGCCTTACACATGTTGAACTTTTCAAGTATCTTCTCGATGTAGTCTTCCTGCGACAACCACAGTTTCCCATTCTTCCTATCACGAGAAATCTTCATGCCGAGAATCTTCTTTGCCGATCCCAAATCTTTCATGGAAAAAGACTTGCTCAATTCTCCTTTCAACTTAACAATCTTGCTAGTATCATGGCCTATTATCAACATATCGTCAACATACAAGAGAAGAATAATGAAGTCATCTTTGGAGTACCTCTTGATGAACACACAATGATCTGACGATGTTCGGCTGTACCTGTGGCTCACCATGAATGAGTCAAACTTCTTATACCACTGCCTTGGAGCTTGTTTAAGGCCATACAAGCTCTTCTTCAACTTGCACACAAGATGCTCTTTTCCTCTGACTTTGAACCCTTCACATTGCTCCATGTAAATTTCTTCCTCCAACTCACCATGAAGAAATGCTGTTTTCACATCAAGTTGCTCAATCTCTAGGTTCAGGCGTGCTGCTAGACCAAGAGCAACTTGAATCAAGGACATCTTTACAACTGGGGAGAATATTTCTTCAAAATCGATTCCCTTCTTCTGACCGTACCCCTTCACAACCAATCGAGCCTTGTACCTTAGTTGTGAGCTACTGATTTCGGTCTTCAACCTATGGACCCATCTATTCTTGAGAGCTTTCTTTCCTTGCGGCAGTTTCACCAAGTCATAAGTGTGATTCTCGTGAAGAGATTGCAACTCTTTTTCCATGGCTTTCAACCACTCTTTCTTCTCATCAACGGAAGTTGCTTCTTGATAAGTTTCTGGCTCTCCAGCATCAGTGAGCATCATGTACTCATTTGAAGAGTACTTGGTAGAAGGACGACGCTCTCTGGTAGATCTTCTCAAGAGAGGTTCGTTTGGCAGCTCTTGAACCTCTTCTTCGACTTGCTCAGTTGGCTCAACATCATCAACTATGGGAGGCATATCATCGCTGATGCCATTGGAATTATCTAACCCCGGTTCTCCGTGATCATGACTCTCTACAGGTGTAGGAATTGAATTCAAATCAATCATATCATCGTTGTACCTCCCCATTGTTTCTGTCTTTGATGCATTGGTCTTCTACGAACACTGCATCTCGGCTTCTAATAAGCTTTTTCTGTACTTGGTCATAGAACCTGTAGCCAAACTCATTGAGACCATAACCAACAAACACACACGGCCTTGTCTTCACATCGAGCATCGACCGCTCATCTTTCGGAATGTGAACAAATGCTTTGCACCCAAAAACATGCAGATGAATATACGAAGGTTCCTTTCCAGACCAAACTCGATCCGGAACCTCAAAACCCAACGGAACACACGGCGTGATATTCAAAACATGGACCACTGTATTCAATGCTTCAGCCCAAAAGGACCTCGGCAACTGTGATTGCGATAGCAAACATCTGACCCTTTCCACAAGTGTCCTGTTCATTCTCTCAGCTAACCCATTCAACTGAGGAGTTTTCGGAGGTGTCTTTTGATGTCAAATACCTTGCTGCCTACAAAACTCATCAAATGGGTCACAATACTCACCACCATTATCCGTTCAGATGCACTTAAGCTTCACACCTGTTTCTCTTTCAACACGAGCATGAAATTGTTTGCAGACGTCCAACACTTGATCTTTTGACTTCAACATATACACCCAAACCTTCCTTAAATAATCATCGATGAAAGTGACAAAGTAAAGGGCACCACCAAGTGTTCTTGTCTTCATCGAACCACACACATCAGAGTATACCATGTCAAGTACACCCATTTTTCGCGAGTGAGGAGCCCTCCTGAAGGAAGCTCTAGTTTGCTTACCTGCCAAGCAATGATCACACCGCTTTAGAGAACCATTTTTCACACCTGAGAGAAGGTTCTTCTTAGCTAGTAGCATCAATCCCTTCTCACTCATGTGGCTAAGCCAATTGTGCCAAAGTTCTATTGTGTCTTCATCATCTACCGCATTTACGGTAGACTCCGCGATCTTCGCATGCATCACATATAATGAGGAACATTTTTGTCCTCTCGCCATGATCAGAGAGCCTTTGGTGAGCTTTCATTTACTGTCACAAAAGGTGTTGCAAAATCCTTCATCATTGAGCTTACCAGTGGAGATCACATTCATGCGGATGTCGGGAATGTGCTTCACACCTCTCAAAACTAAGGTATTGCCATTGTCAATCTCCAAACACACATCTCTCATACCAATGGCTTTGGTAACACCATCATTACCCATCTTCACGCTTCCAAAGTCACCAGAAGTGTATGACGTGAAGAAATCCCTTCGCGATGTAGCGTGTATCGAAGCACCGCTATCAATTACCCAACTTGTATCTTGGCAAGTGAGATTTACGGCTTCCTCATCATAGACAATTAAGAACTCATCAGTGGCTGTGGCTACCTTTTCGCATGTATCACCCTCATCGGTCTTCTTTTCATTGCCCTTAGTATTTGGATTCTCTCGAAGAAACTTTCGACAAAATCTCTTTGTGTCCCTTTTTACCACAGTAATGACAATCAAAATTTGAATATTTGCCGTTCTTACTTTTTGCCTCTGCTTTTATCTTTTGGACCTCTACTTTGACTCCTCCCCCTATTTTCGGTGACGAGGATGTTTGACTATGAAGAAGAACCCGTCGACTTTCTTCTCATCTCCTTGTTCAACACATTGCTCTTGACTACATCCATAGCCAATTTACCATCCGGGGCTGAGTTGGACAACGACATTCTGAATGTCTCCCACGAGTCCGGTAAAGTACCAAAAAGTAACAATCCCTGAATCTCATCATCAAACTTGATTTTCATTCCAGCCAACTGATTTATAATCCCCTGAAATGTATTCAAGTGGTCTGTCATTGTTTTCCCATTCTGATACTTTAACTCTAATAGTTGCTTGATCAAATACAACTTGTTGTTACCCGTCTTTCGAGCATACAACTCCTCAAGCATGTTCCACATGCTCTGTGCATTCCTTTCCTCACTGACATGGTTGAGGACATTATCATCTACCCACTGCCGAATGTACCCGCACACCTGACGATGACATAATTCCCATTCAGAATCTGTTTTATTGGCCGGCTTCTCATTGGCAAATACTGGCAAATAATAATCTTTCACATAAAGGAGATCTTCCATCTTTCCCTTCCAAACATGATAATTGGAGCCATTCAAAGTAACCATCCGACTTGTATTGCTCTCCATGATTCGAATAGGCACAAGGACAAGAACCTTGCTCTGATACCACTTTGTTAGGAAAAACCACCTAAATCAATTATGCGGAATATGACTTTTCCAATATATAGTACCTGATTCAAATCATAAACAAAAACTGAGTGCAGAGGCAATAACGGTCGAGTGATAATCAAGGCAAATTAACCAAATCAATGCACACAAATTTTTAGCATGGAAAACCCCAAATTGGGTAAAAACCACGGGACTGGATTAGGCAGCTTAAAACTTCCACTATCAATGATAATAATGGGTACAACCAAGTCTCAATACAGCACAATCATCATCACAAAGATGGAATCAAGAGAGTAACAAATAACAAAATAATCTCACAATGGAATACCTAGATTTCTTTTGTTCGTTTTTATTGAACCAGATAGACTTACAGAGAACAACAATAGATCTCCACCGTTCAGATTGATGCCCAAGAATTCACGAACCAGCTGTCAAAATTACATGCCAATCCAACGGTCTAAATGTTGGAAAATTGAACTTTTCTAAGATTGCCTAGCTAAAATTCGAAAACTGCCATTTTTCCCTCTCTCTTTTTCTTGTTGTATATTTTTTAGGATTCACACACCCCTTTTAATTTTCTTCTTCTTTTAATATTGGGCTTGAACCCTTATTTGTCCAGCCCACAATTGGGCCGAACATAACACTCTAATGTGTGATAATGAGTTGGAATAGACGTAAACAGTGAACACAATCCTTAATTTGTGGAGTGTCGCTTCTGTAAATATTGGTTGAAAATTATGTGATGGACAGATAGTTGCGTGACAAAACAATTGTGTAACAAGTGACATTAATAAACTCACGTCTGAGTTTTCTTGTTCGTCATCCCAACTTTTCTGATCATAGATTTACTTAATCTGTTTTTGTCCTTTTGAAGTTTTTTTTGGGGCAAAATTGATGAATCAAACTTTAGTCGGCCCAATTATGTCATATTTAACTTTGAAAAATTTATCTAAATTTGAGGAATTTGCTAATAGATTTGTTAATAGATTACTTTTGCATATAAACTTACGAAACATGCCAAAACCATATTTCGTATCATGATATCGATAGATTAAAATAACGTATCTGAATCCATACTCGACGTGAGCAAAAATTCGAGCAGAACACTTAGATCTTTCATTTCAATAAGTTTCTATTTGTCAAATCTCTCTCTCTCTCGATAATAGAATTACTCAAAGAGAAAGAAAAATTAACTTATAAATTAGGGACCACGACATTTCATATTTAACATGTTTAATTACCACTTTGTTCATCATAGAATGAAACAATTATAAACTCGTCTCTACGCATGATTTGAGCTCCAATGAGCCTACTCATAATACTATATACACTTCAAGCCTAATCACTCAATCATTATTAATCGTTTTATATGATCATCACGTAATAATAATATTATAATATATAATGTGTAACATATTTAGACCCACCACGTAAATTGATAATCTAACTAACATTCATGAATTATGCATAAGCATAGTAGCATTTTTGTTGAGAATGTATAAACACTTGTATTATTCTCTCTCATACGATGGATTTAATTGGTAAAACCGAATGTCCATTTGGCCTCATAGTAGGTGCTGACCATGTCTCAATTTGAGAATGAAATAACATCATCTCAATTCAATCGAACAACATTTGTGTAGCTCGGCTAACAACGAGGCATGAATCGGGAATGAGTTTGAGTCATTTTTTGTTGTACGAAATTTCTATTTATATTTATTTAAAAAAAAAAAGAAAAGGAATTTGAGAAAAAATGAGTCCTTAAGAAAAAGATTGGCATCAATGGCGTAAAAAGATAGTAACAAAGCCAACAATCACATCATGGATAGTATATTCTTGAACTTGAAGGCATTAATAATGAGGTGGGAGAGACCAAATGAATTTGGAAACAACAGTGTTGTAATCATAAAAGAAATCCGACATCCCCCCCCTTGATCCTTCCGAGGTAAAAATCTTGTCTGGACAAATCCCAGATTTAGAAAAAGGCTCCATTTTCCCACATCTTTTCATTACGCACTTTTCTCTTAGTGTTTCTCCAATCAAATTGTCTCTCAATAATCCCACACACACGTCTCCACACTCACTATATTTCTTCAACTTAAAAGATCAATTCCATATAATATATATATAACTTATGTATTATAACATCATGGGCATCCTACGTAAAAATTATTAAAATTAATTTATTAGGAATTAATATTTTGGGTTTGAAAGTATATTAAATAAAATGGTGATGGATCTATAGTTACGAGTGCGTCGTTATTTATTTTACGACGAGCATAATAGTAATTAAACGTTAAAGTTCAATTAAAAGGTTATTGTCCCCAATTCATAAGCATCTATTCACATATTTTCAAAGTTTTTTCATCATATCTAGAAAGAATCTGCGTGAAGTGTTTATCGAAACGAGAGACCTTCGTATCCAACTCGTTTTTTTTTATTTTTTTTACGGATAACACCAATTGATTCAGGTAAGTCGCTGTTTTCTCTTGATAATTGGACATGAAAAAGGGGTTGGGAATATGAAATTGTTATAACAAAAAAGACCATGATTTTGTTTGATGCTGGTTTTGCATATGGCAGTACAATGTATGTGATAGTTTATAGAGTCCAATTATGGGTGTTTGTTCTTTTATAACACTGAGTGGACCAAATTAGCTGTGGGTTTGTCACTTATCTATGTATTACTACTGTTCAGTTGTGTTTAAGAGCATTTATTATAAGTTTCTCATAATTTATAATTATTTGAAAAAAGAATTTCTCTGCCTTAATTAATTTTTTTAATAACATAAAATGAGGGTACAAATAGAGAGTAGAGAGGCCGGAACTTTGGGCTAGTAGGGATGATTGGGTGGACAATTACAATTATAACCTATGGGGTGTTGGTTGGGTCATGTGGGTCAAGGCCTACTTGACTTGATGTTTAGGTAATTACGCATCTTTAGTTAGCCCAAACATTTAATAGTTAAATAAAATTTTAAAATGATTAAAAATTGTTGTTTTGAAAGTTAAGGTTGATGATTCAGGTGTGATGGTAGTCTCAGAATCACTAATCAGAGGATAAGCAAGCTTAACGAGAGTAATTAATGAGATGATTAGTTATAATCAGCGTTTTGGTTGATTGTGATTGTGTTGGGGGAAAATAGAGGGAAACATAAAGCTAGAAACTAGATGGGCGAGGTGGAGAGAGGGGGGGGACGAAGAATAAGGGAGAAACGGAGAGAATCTCTTGTGGATTGCCCTAATTCTACGAATTCAGTTTATTTGCCAAGCTCAGCTCCCGTTCTTGTTTGCTTTGGCAAGAGAGGCGGAGAGTGCGAGATTGGGGCTTGATTTGTGTTCTGCTTTCGTTCTGAAATTGGGATCGAGGGGAAAAAAAAAAGAAGCCCTAAGTTTCGGAGTTGGTGTTGTTGTGGGTGATGATCGATGAGAAGACGTGGAATTGGAGGGGAATTTCGGATCGTAGGTGGGGAGGCTTAAATGCTTGTCTCCGGAGTTAAGTTTGATCTTAATTGGTTCCTGCAACTGATCGTGACGATATTTGTGATTGTTTTCGGAGTGCTGCACTTGGTGAAAAATACGGCCTCCAAATATTTTGAGGTCGACGCAAATTTTGAGGCACCAGAAGGAGGAAGGGTAGGAACTAGTGAGGATAGAGGGTCCAACCAATTGTCCGGCCTTCCCATGGACGATACTGTTTGCGTCGTCTGTGGCGATTCGGGGTCCAAGAAATGCTCCCGCTGCAAAGTAGTTCGTTATTGGTAAAAAATTTTACCTTCATTCACTACTCAGATTTCCCGTCTACTTTTTTGTTAGTTATTGTACACACGAATCTCATGCATGTATTTGGTCCTTTTTTGGAAGGATGCATGGGAACATTTTACGGTGACTAGTGTTACTGATTTGCTATTTTCTTTACCGTCTGTCTCTTTAGTAATGTTGGCAATAACTTACTCCGGTCCATTAATTCCATGGATTTCTTTTTCTTTCTATAAGGTCAATCTATGGCTCGATTCACTGTTCAAAGTAGTTTCTACAGCTAATGAATTCGATTGTTAGATTAAATTCCGAGGATAATCTTCACCATAGGTCAATATTATCTCCTTTCTTCATGGTGAATGTTAGGCCTGGAATGGCCATTCACCCTTCTGTAGTGCTGAGATCTTGCAGGAATATTCTTTTCTGCAACCAATCTTCGTTGACACTGCTCAACCCCACGAGGTATTTGGATGGGAGGAGTGTTTGAGTTCGTATACTACACAGTCAGCTTCACTAATTTCCTCAAGACCATAACCATGCTTCTTCAAAGATTAGTTTAATATTCTTAGAGCATGGATGTGAAAAATGCTGATCATTACAGCGATCCCATCCATTTGGTCAGAAGTTGCTTTTTTGGTCTTTTATTTTCTCTCATCGAAACAAAAGGATAATTGACAAAGATTGTAGTAGCTACAGTAATAAGTAATTTAGGCTCAGATGATGCTTTCATGTAAATGTCTTCTAACATTTTCCCTTAATTTTTTAATTTAGCTCTCAAAAATGTCAAGAAGTACATTGGAAATCTGGGCATGGGATTAAGTGCAAGGATTTTCAAAGATCTAGGTCAGGGAATTCACCTGATTTAGCAACTGCTGGCAGGGGGTTCAGAGCTTCAGGTGTTGGAGCCAAGTCTTTTTCTGCAATTTCATTGGTTCCATGTGGAATATCTAAGCCAATTAAGCAGCCAAAAGATGTACATAACCTTGGTTTTTTTTCTTAATTTTGAATGATATGCTTGATTATTGTAATTTTAAAATTTCCAATTGCAATACGAAATTTTTTTTTTTTTTTTCAGATTCTTTATCCTTATGATGAATTTGTGAGACTCTTTTACTGGGATAGAGTGAAATTTCCTCCCTGTGGGCTCTTAAACTGTGGGAACAGGTATATTTGTATGCTTTATTTGTATTCAATCTTTAGACTATTTAAACGGGTTTTGTTACTTGTTCCTTTTCCAAATACTGATATTTTCCGCTGTTTATCTTCTTCTACAATAACTTTACAGTTGCTTCGCAAATGTGGTTCTACAATGTCTTTCATTTACAAGGCCTCTTGTTGCCTACCTGTTGGAGAAAGGTCATCGGCGAGAATGTAAAGTAACTTTTTTTTAAGGGGAATGTAAAGCCATTGAGAAGAGTGTGTTATTATCTGATTATAGATGGTGCATTGATTTCATAATTTTTGGATTTTTTTCAGGCCTGCGTGATGATTGGTGCTTCCTATGTGAATTTCAAACACATGTTGAGAGAACGAGCCAGAGTTTGCAACCCTTTTCACCTAATAATATTATCTCTCGGTTGCCTAATATTGGTGGTAATCTAGGCTATGGGAGACAGGAGGATGCACATGAGTTTATGAGGTACTTGTACTTCATCTGCATTTGATTTCTTGTTTTAGGTGAACTGTCTTATTTATATGGTTAGAAGCTCATACTGAACTCCACTAGATGTAGTAACAATTTAGGGTTTTCATAGTCTGTTTGGTTTTAATTTTAAGGTTCGCTATTGACACTATGCAATTAGTGTGCCTTGATGAATTTGGTGGAGAAAAAGCTGTCCATTCTCGATTTCAAGAGACAACCATTATCCAGCATATCTTTGGAGGTCACCTTCAATCTCAGGTTACTTAAGTAATTTATGTAAAGCTTTCTAGGAGTTGTATTATCTAGGTGCATTGGTTACTTTTTAGAGATTATAGTGATAAAGACTCATCTAGAAGCTTTAGAGTCAGTTGATTTAATATAATTTCTCTATTTGATAATATTCTCTGTTATTATTTCTTTTTTTCTGTTTTGATTTCAAAACAATTATTCCACTTCACCACTACTTCCTGAGATTCTTTGTCTTCTCTCATTGTTTCGCTTGAAAATAGAAGTTATAAAAATTTTATTCACACTATGAAGATTGGCATAAATTTGTGGTTGCACATTCTTTTCTTGAGTGGTTGATGGGTGATTTTCTAATATCTTTTTGTGATTTGAAAATTAGATCTCCGTGTCAGATTTTATCTTCTGTTTAGTTTTTTGAATGAAAATCTTGAATTTTCAGGTGATATGTACAAATTGCAATAACATTTCAAATCAATACGAGAATATGATGGATTTGACTGTTGAGATTCATGGAGATGGGGCCTCCTTGGAGGAATGCCTTGACCAGTTTACAGCAAAAGAGTGGCTTCATGGAGATAATATGTATAAATGTGATGGGTATGCTGTTACTTTTATGGCAATAAAACAATTTACTTCTCGTCTGAACCTTTGTCCAAAAATATTCTTTACCCTAAATGGTATGAAAATGACGTGGTATCAGCAGCTTAAGTTAACCTTATTATTCTATTTAGATGAATATCTTAGCAATCTGAGAACATGTGGACTAGGAATTATGAGAGACCAAAGGAGAGGTGCTGGTTGATCTTTCTCTCTCTTTCTCTATTGGAACTGGCGTCCTTCAACCACCGAGACAAACATAGTTTTCGTGAATTAGAAACTTTTTGAACTTTCTTTCTTAAAAGTCCCAGATTCATGTTGGGTTGTGTAGTTATACATGTGTAGATTAGCTGTGTTATTATCACTTACTTGTTAGTCTTGTTTTTGACGGGATCTTTTCTAATTTCAGGTGCAATGACTATGTCAAGGCATCAAAGTGTCTGACAGTCAAACATACTCCAAATATTCTTACAATCGCTTTAAAAAGATTTCAGGTTTCTTACTTGTTTATTTTCATTCTTTTATGGTTTGGTTGTTTTCATTTAGAAGAAAAATTAAGCTAGTCATGCACATGGGGGCTGTACAATGCTTTCTCTTCTCTATCATCTTCACTTTATTGTTAATGTTAAAAAAAGTGAAAAAAGAATTTGGTATGGTTTTTACATAATGTAGTAATTTGGAAGTTTTTCTTGGCCTTTTGTGTATTATTGTCTGTATTAAATTGTGAACTGAAGTTATGTTTATGTTTTCCTTTCCTTTTGAATCATATTATCTTTACAATTTATGTAGAGTGGGCGGTTTGGAAAACTCAACAAGAAAGTTACTTTTCCTGAGACTTTAGATCTTGGCCCCTACATGAGTGAAACAGGAGATGGTACTGATATCTACAAGCTTTATGCTGTTGTCGTCCACGTGGATATGCTGAATGCTTCATTTTTTGGTCATTACATCTGCTATATTAAGGACTTCCGAGGAACCTGGTATCGGACTGATGATGATAAGGTAGGTCTGTGTCACTTGCTCTCTAAGGTGCACAAGTAATGCGCAAAGAACTACTTTCTTCTGGGTTATTTGTTATTGTGGTATTGGTTGTCCAGTTGCATAAGATCTGCATTCACTCTCACTCTCTCTCTCCCCAACCCCCACCCCCAAACACCCCAAGATGAAAAAATGCAGAAATAACTGGGACAAATGTGATCTCAGTTGGGATTTCTTGTGTATTGTGGATTGAAAGCTTAAAATAAATTGAAAATAAAAAAAACATGATTTTTAAATATTGGTAAAGATAAATGTAATAATTGTATTATTTGTTTTCGTGTTAATGGAAAATGTTGACTTGATGCGGTCTAAAACTGGTAGAAATGTAGAAATATAGAATGTCTTAATAAAAAATTGATATTGAGTGCAATACTGTATAAATAATTTTGGAATTAACGCACTTGATTTTGTTTGTTATCAAACAAAGAAAGATACTGTAGATATACATGTATATGGGTGCGATATATGACGTGGTTTCAATTTTATCTAATTGTTTTGACAAAAAGCAGGTTGTGATTGTTGATTTGGAAGAAGTACTTTCTCAAGGAGCATACATGATTTTGTATAGCAGGTACTTTTTGGCCAACACTTATTCCATGTTTTTAACGAACTTCAATCGTTATTCGTTTTCTTATGAAACTTAAGTAAGTTGTTTCACAGTGCAAACTTGAAAACAGAAACTTATTTACTTCCGTTGAACTGTTATTAAAATGGCAGGGTTAAAGATACTTGATAAATCTTCTTAAATACTTCATTTTTCTGAGTTTTCGCAGGGTTGTACCACGATCATCAAGCCTCTTAGCCATTGAATCTTCAAAGACAAACCTGACACATGGTACGAGCCTAGAAATGGAAGTTTGCCAAAAAGAACAAGAATGCTCGACTCGGGTGGGATCTGTAAATGCCAATTATTGTCCTGGTTCTAAGCTCCCAAATGGCAACCTGCATTCAGTTGCTTCTATCTTTAGTAAAGGTCCATCTGGAATTGAACCAAACTCTATAGAATATTTTGAGAAGATGGATACAGTTGGAAATGGTTTATCTTCCTCAAATATGGTTTCCAGTAGTGGTACTGTACCATCTTATGGTACAAATTTAAGAAAAAATGCTGCAAATGATATTGATTTGCCCAGTACACAGATGCCCGGATCTCTATTGGAGGAGGGTTCAAGTTGCAATAATGATCCTCAGATTATGGTGTTAAATCATAAAACTCCAGTAAAAGATCCAGCTGGGAGGAAGTTCAGTTGCACCATGGATTCTGAAGATGTTCCAATTGAGATTTGTGAAAATGGGGTAGATAAGTTTGGGTCAAACTGCAACGGTGTGAGGAAGTATTCAGAAGATATGGTGAGTATGAGTTCCTCATCAAGTTCATCTGTAGCTGATAATGATATAGGAGTTTACGCCAATGGAAATGCCAATACTGAAGAACTCAAATATCTCTACAATTGCCATGATCAAGTGGATGAAACTCTTCCTCCAGGAAGCCAAGAGCATAAGCTGGTTTCAAATGGCGTCTTGTGGTCACCCGCAGAAAACAATAAATCGAAGTGGAATTCTCTCAACCACAATTGTCAATTGGAGGATGGAAATGAAGTGAAAGGAGCAGAGCTAATGAGCGATAGTTAGATATGGTATAGGTTGTCTGCTTCCCACGTAATGTTTCGTGATTTTTAAGGATCCCATCATCCTTGGAAGAAAAGATAAGGTTGGAGTAGGGAAAATTATCATCTGGGGTTTCATTATTTGCAGAAATCTCGGATTTTATCGTGCCATCCTCAGGGCATTCTTAACTCGCCTATGTGACAAATTCGGTATTATTTTTCTTAGTGAAGATTAATTTCTTCTAAGTCTCTGCAGCATGATTTTTGCCTGTTTGACTTCATGATTTGATGATTTGCCTGTTTCTTACTATCCTGCGGGGAAAAAGATTTAGCTGCAACATTAGATGAGATATATTTTGAGCATGTAACGGTGAAGCTGGTCTGTTTTTTCCTCCTTAATTTCATCCTAGAACACAATTTAAGACTTTTTCAGAGGAAACATTCGAAAAAATTAGATGAACAGGGTACCATTATTCAACCCCGGACTTCAAATTGAGATATTTAAGGAATGTTTTGTGCTACTTTTTAAAGTCAAAGTTCTAATTTTGTTTCCATCAGAAAAATAATAAGGAAAACTCGAAGACAAATTGGAGGCGAGTTTTCATAGAATAACTCTGGAGAATAACATGTTTTGGAAAAACTATTTAAAAGGGTCTTCAATATTTCTGTGATATTGGTCGAAAAAATTGATTTAAAGTGAGCAAAATTTGTGATAGCATAGAAAAATGGCAATTGTTCCCGTTAAATTGATTAAAGTTATTTTGGTGTCAACAATTATTGAGAATCATACTGTAGATTAAGTGTGAGTATCAGTTGGATCTATGCTTGGTAGCCTTAGATGGGAGGCATATCTTTGTCTTGGTCTTATGTCGTGGGAGATGTGATTATAAACAAATGGAAAAAGCTGAAGGCGCACGAGGTTGACAATGCAATTAAGTTGGGGTGGTGAATGCATCGAGATTCATCATATTGCTGCAACAAAAGCCGTCGCAATTCACGGCTTTGTTTTTACTTTTGTCGTTTGTTCTTCATCTTCAAGAATGGTCGTGGGCTCAAGATTCTTGGAATTTTGACTTTGAAGAAAGCCCAGATGGGATGAGAAAGAGAGATTCCTCAACGAGGATGAGGCTCAGAAGCACGAGTTCTTCTGCTTGTAAAGTGAGGGCACCAAAGTCAACCGCCCGCACTACATCAGCTGTCAAAATGCCTTCTTATTTCATTTTATAATCAGAAAAAATCAATACCCATGTGTATATGACAATATTATATGAAGTGGGTGTCCTTCAAAATCCGACCTTTCTCGTACTTTTATGCAGAGTGAGAATTAAAGTAGAGAAGAAGCAGGGGGTATGGGTGGGAAGACATTGATAGATTTCGTTTCGACCTTGTAGCCGAATCCAAGGTGGGGAAGAGGCAAGAGTCAACCTGCTTTCGGATTTTTAGAGAGAGAGAGAGATTCTCTCTCTATTACCTGTTTGTTATCCATTCGCGCGTGGCTTTGCCCTCCAATTTCGCGGTGTCAACGCCTCCCTCGGGAAGCTTCCCTTCTCCCTTCCCTCACCAGGCTCGCTTTCTCTTTTCTTCTTCCTTTTTCCCCCCTTCTTTTCCTTTCTTTTTTGCGCCCCCCCACCCCTTCTCCTTTTTCAGATTTTCAGTCCCCTCGACGACCATTTATAAGGAAAACGGACGCCGGAGCTTCTGCACTGCCATAGTCTTCTCATCCTTTCCTCCCCAATTTCAACTGGGTTTTCTTTGTTGTAGTTGCAGGTGGATTATTTTTTTTCCTTGCATTTTCTTTTGCAATATCAGCTGTTCTTCCCCAATGCGTTCTGTTGTTTTTAGAGCTGGAATTGATATCTTCCCTAAAACGTACATGTTCTTTTGGGTGGGTTTCTACTCAAAGATGTTTCATATGAAATTGATTTAGGGTTTTGGGAGAGTCTTGGTGAGGATGATGAAGGGTATCTTGTTTTCTGCATTTTCCCTGTTCTCCTCGTCTGCTTGCATCGAGTTTCATTCTAGTTCAAAATTTCTTATTTTGATGCTTGTATCAGTTTTACATATGGTAAAATTAGGACGAACATGAAGGAGATCAATAATAATTTCCTTTTTTTTTTATCAATATCGTGATGCTTAAATTGAATTAATGGAAATCGGTTTTGGCCGTCGAGTTCTTGACTAATATCCTATCCACCTCTTTCTGTTTCAGTGCGCGCTTAAATTTCAAAGTCCATGGAACTCGTAGATTATTGCTGTTCTGCGACCAAATCGAAAAAGAGAAAAACGCTTGAACAAGGAGATGTCAATAGTTTCATGGACGAACTCAATCAAGATCTTCTTGAAAGGGTTCTTTCATGGCTACCAACCTCTTCATTCTTCCGCCTCTCTTCAGTCTGCAAAAGATGGAAATCAGTTGCATCTTCCCCGAGTTTTAAGCTTGCCTGCTCTGAAATCCCTTCCCGCGATCCATGGTTTTTCATGGTCGATCCCCATCTCAACCAATCAGTCATCTTCGATTCTTCAGAAAGAGCTTGGAAAAAACTTAATCACCCACCACTCCTCTGCGAAAATCCCCATAAGAATTCATTGCCAGTTGCAGCCTCGGGTGGACTGATCTGTTTCCTCAACCCATCTGGCAATTTCATCATAAGCAATCCCTTGACACAATCAGGTCTCCAGCTTCCTTCACCGCCCGATCTTGATCTACAGAATTTATCTCTTCACGCCATTGTGATGAAATCGAGCTCCTCAGGCTTAAACCATCGTTCTTATAGGCTGGTGCTAGTATATGGCCAATTTCCAAGTCTCTGGTTCAAAATTTACAATTCGACCACAAATTGCTGGGAAGAAGATGTTCTATTGAGCAGAATGATGGATGAATCTGTCGAGCTCAGCTTGAGTGGTGACAACGCCCTTTATTTCTTGAGTAAAGCTGGAAATTTGATCTCTACAAACATGGAGAGGAGCCCGTCAAAGCAATACTCTTCAGTAATTACGACTGAAAATGGGGAGGAAATTGTATATTTCGTCAGCTTCTCGGGTACAATAGTGCAATGCAATCTCTCCAGAAGATGCTTCACAGAATTCCCCAGGCTCTTGCCCATTTTCTCTGAGTATTCCATTGACGTTGTCGAGTGCAAAGGTGAAATTCTCGTTGTTATGTTGTCTGAGTTTCTCGAAAGTGCGACCCTGAGAGTGTGGAAATTCGACAAGCTCGGTCGAATCTGGCAGCAAATTGCGGCTATGCCACCGGCTATGTCGAACGAATGGTTTGGAAAGAAGGTGGATATCAACTGTGTCGGGGCTGATGGGCAGATTCTTATCTGTGCCAACTCAGTAGAGCCGGAGATTTGCACTTACCTGTTGTGTGATGTGGTGAGAAATCAATGGGTTGAATTACCCAAATGTTGTGTAAATGGTGAAGCCATGGAGTTCATGTCTGCCTTTACATTTGAGCCTAGAATTGAGGCTTCTGTAAGTGATTAAATAGGAGGTAGGAGGGACAGGTGAGATCATCTGAAAATTTACCCTTTTTTTGTTGAGGAAATTGATGTTGTTTGATTCAATTATCATATTCAATTTGATTCTACTTTATTAATTATTTGGGTTATACACACACTTCCTTAAATTTTTCCAAGATTACGAACCAGAAGGCAGAGTAGCTTTCAAAAATCAAAACCAGAGACTCGTGGGCTTCTCTGTGTTCTTAGGGTAAAGGATATCTGCAGAAGAAACCCAGGAAAGAGGGAAGACGACTCATGGTCATAGCTGCCAGATTTGGAAAAAGGGTCGACACTTGAATGGACATTTCGGTTTCTGGGCTTCTGGGTATGATGCTCACTGTAATGGAAAAGTGAGTTCGGTTTTGAGTTTATCCAAAACAAGCAGACCGACCTCCAGCGGCTGGATAGAAGATGATTGCAGTGACATATGTAGCGTGCGTTGTCAACCAATGATTGGTTGATTAAGTGGCTGAGTTTGGCCGGCTGTTAGCATCCAACAGAAAGCGAAGGGCCCCACATTTGCATCATTCAATTCAATCATTCAAGCCGATGAAGCTCAAACAGGGCTTCTTTCTCTCTCTTGCCTTCTATAAATGGCTTATCTTCTTACCCATTAATCCCAATCTAATATTTCTTACATGAATAATCGGCCAAACTCTCTTACAATGAATATGCCAGTGAAACTCTTCAATGCGTTTGAAGGAAAAGGATTGACTTTTTAATAAATCGGAAGTCTCAAATCAACTGAAAATGGGTGAATTACAGCGTAGGCAATGGCTGGAGTTTGCCAAAACGAAGAAAACGACAATTCCTCAGAAACCCAACTCTGTCCCCTTCATTGCAGCAGCCCGCAGCTAAGTACTTATAAAACCCATCTTTCCTCTAAACCTCCTTCCCCTGCCTTGAAATCCCTGATCCGGAGGGAGGGAGAGAGAGAGAGAGAGAGAGAGAGCGAGCAGAGAGTTTTATGGTGGAAAATTGACAATCTGTCCAAGAAAGGAGACGATAATGGTGAAAGATCAAGAGTCTGGAAATATGAAGATAATTGGAGAAGAATTCAGTGAAAGAGGAGGACAGAAGCGACCTCATCATCCTCAACCTCGCAAAAAACAGGTAAGGAGGAGACTTCACACCAGTAAGCCCTACCAGGAAAGAATTCTCAACATGGCGGAAGCGAGAAGAGAGATAGTCTCTGCTCTTAAGCTTCACAGAGCCGCCATGAAAGAAGCTGGAGAACCCCATCAACACCCAGAAAAAGAAAAGGAAGTGCAATTGCCATTTCTGCCGCCATGTTTCCATCAAGGAGGAATAAGATTCAGCAAAGAACACCCATCATCGGCCTCAGCTTATTACTCCATTCGTCCTCCAAATTATTTTTATCCATTTAGTTTTTTTCACACTCTTCCTCAGCCAAATCAGATGAATCCTTCTTTGAATGCTGCTCTGCCATCCGCAGAAGGTCTCGATTTTGCGCTACCCAAACAAACCTTGGGTCTGAATCTAAATTTCAGCGACTTCGATAATTTAGATTATTCCCTTTTCCATAATAACAACTTGTCGTGTTCTTCAATCTCGTCCTCAACCCTATCTTCATCGTCTTCCCCAAATCTCTCTTCTGCTACTGATCAGGAAGTTGATGCCTCGGTTTCAACTTCCCCAGATGCATCTGATCCGATCCATTCCATCGAAGAGCATCATCAAAGGGTGAAATGGGGTGATGATGAGGCGAAGAAGGTGACGCTGTCCGGTCGGTGGTTCAAGTTTCTGAACGGCGAAGAAAATGGGTGTCATCCGTTTGAGGAAGCCATGGAAATTCCAGCTTGGCTGATCTCAAACGAAAGCCTCTTGCTCGATCATTTGAATCATCACTCTGCAGAGGACTCCTTCATAGAAGCTAATCCATTGCCTTGGTAAGATCTCAACATCTCTCAGATTCATATCATAAAAAAGCTTAACCACCTTCCAGAACATTTTTAATCTCGTGATTAAGCTTTGATTTACTCTTTCAACATTTTGCATAATTGAAATTCCTACTCATGGACTTCAAATCTTGGGCTTTTTTTAATTCACGACGGAGTCAAAAACATTTATTGATGTAGTATTATTTGAAAGTTGAAGTAGATTGTGGAACACTCTGAATACGTAAACACTAACGAAGGGAGCGTCAAAGTTGTCAAGCTTGACCTAATGATTTCAGCAGAACTGATTTTGTTGGCAGCAAACAGAGACTGGTGTCTGTCAGATGATTATGGGAATTCCTATGAACCTACAACCAACTTGACTATGCCATCAGCCTCCGCCATCCTCTGTTTTTTTTTTTTTAAAATAAAATTATTATTTTAAATTTAAATTTAATTTTGATCTGGGTTTGATTTGAGTTTGATTGTGAGATGCAGCTTGGATATTGAAGATATTGAAGGCGTAGATGGGGAGTGGTTGAAGTGTGAGGATAATGATTAACTATGGGAATTGGAAATATTGGGTCCTTTTTTGTCAACTTTCTTTATCCATTTGAGACAATTAATAAGTCTTGCAGATATATTTGTAGAACGCAGGCATTTGAGGCTACTTTGGGATGAGTCACCTCTCTCTCGCTCTCTCCATGTGTCTGTAATTTAGGGTGTACTTGTATCAATGAGAAAGCCCCCATTATTTTGAAAATTGCTTCAATTTTGACTTTTAAAAATCCAATGTACCTGTCCAACATGTAATTTGAAGAAGGGGCTCTACGAACAAATTGTACTAAAAAACTAACATATATATTTTTAATAATATTTGTATTGATGGGTTCAACCATACCAACTTTAAAACTATGGTTAGTTTATCTTCAAATTAAGAGTAATTTTGAAATTTTTTTTTTCAAACTATAAGTTCAATAACAAAGTGACCATTAAATTATTTTTGTTAACAAATCAATCTTTACCTCATTTAACAAAATAACCATTCTAATTTAATTTTTCGTTAAAAAACAAGTTTTGAGCGCCTACATGAACTCTAAAAATGTCCTCGGTAGGCGCTCTCACTTAAATAGCGAGCGCCTACAAAAATCGCCTATAACATAAGCTATATATTGATTTTTCAAACACCTACGATTTATGTCAGGTCGTCCTTCACAGACGTCCTTACTTAAACACCGAGCGCCTGCTTTTCTCTCCATTTTTTGACTTCAGAATCATATTTGCCCAATCAAATTGGTTATTTGCCCTCACTAATTTATGGTATAACAATATTTGAATGTTATGGTAAAATATATTTGATTTACGTGAGAATTATTATGTTGTCATAGAAATTTGGTTTCATCCGTTTGTGAGTTTTGCTTACCAAATGGCATCGAGGAGAGATAATTTATGTTAGAAATTCTTTCAACCAACTGATTTGATAGTATGATTGGTGTGTGAATGATTTGTTGTTTCAGACATAGAAAAAACTAGCGATCATGAATCTATTAATTGCGAAATGAGGGTAGAGTCGATCTCGGCATTTTTTGATGATGAACTTTGTGCATTTGATCAGGAAGGTACTGCCCCTGAAATAAATGTGCATTCGATCTAGACAACTCTACATGAAGAGTTTCGTTCATTATGCAACTCAAAAGACGATGTTGGGGATAGTAGGCCTCAATAGGAATTTTGTTCCATAAAGATTTGTTTGGAAAATAAGTATAGTTCTTTAAAAGCTATTAGAGAAAAAGTAGTGGATTATATCTGTAACACCCCGACTTTTTAAGTTGGATAATTATCGGGGTATTACCAAGGACATAACCATTCGATTATAATCTAAGCGAATTTATTGAAGGTTTAATTGATGGAAATTAATTTAGAAAATGCAATCGGGAAATTTAAATTGAATCCATAATAATCGTTAGACAATATTTCAGAATAAATCAAGAATAGAGAATTGGTCGAAAATAATTTATAATTGGAAGGAAAAATTTAATTAGGGTAATTAAATGAAATTAAAATGAATGATAACCTAATAAATTGGACTTTATAATTAAGAGGTAAGATTTAGAGAATTAATTAAAATAAAAAAAAGAATTTTGGGGGATGAGAACCGATCCGGTTCAGGCTGACAACCAGTTCGGTTCAAGAAGTAGTTACGGAGGGAGAGAATTTCGCTGTGGCCTTCGGCCATTTCACGATTTCAATAGCAGAAATGAAAGAAAAATGAGAGAAAGAGAAGGGAGAGAGATGGGGACGAAAAGGGGGAAGTAGAAGAGAAGAGGAGGGCGATTGGCGAGCGATGAATGAGAGGGAGAGGGGCGGTTTTTAATACCCCGAACTTTTATATTGGAATTTAATAAGGACAATTGGAGAGAAGTTGAAGATTTTTGGATTAGTTGGATAATTATCGGGGTATTACCAAAGACGTGATCGTCAATCATCATCAAGCTATATTTGGAATAAATCGAGAATTTGGATTTGGGTTGAGAATAATTTAATTAAATGAATGATTTAATTAAATTATTAAAGAGAAATTTAATTGGATAAAAAGATGAATTGATTAATTGGAATTAAAAGAAAAACTACGTAGAAAAAGAGAAACTAAACCGATTCGGTTCAAGTTGGATGGCCGGTTCGCTGATTCAGTTTGGGTGGAGGATGGGTAACAAACACTAGTAAATCACTAACTGGATCAATCACATCCCACTCACTAAAAAATTAAATTCTATTCCGCACAACTCTAAATTAGATATATTCACATTATACAATTTATGACTTATCAAGACGTAAAAGTCTTTACACATCATATTCCATCAATAGTTACATTTCAATTATAATCAATCTCAAATAGTAATTATTACTTTTCAAACTATTAAAAACATTTCAATGTTTCTAACGTACAACTTCAAATTCAATTCTTTTACAATTAATCCTCACCATCCACTTTCATGAAAATGAAAGTTATCATTATCACCAAACACTTTTCTAAAACACGTTTATGGATTATGTAATCACTATTTTCATACTAGTTCCTTTGATATTTTAAAAATATTACTAATACTATACTATCATGATATATTATTCAATCATTCTAATAATCATATCTTTACTACTTCTAATACTACTTTGTCTTTTAGTTTTCCATATTATTACGTGTTTACTTAAAAAACCAGTATTCACAAATAGAACATTTCATTTTACTCCACCCACTTCATTAAAAGAATATATACATGAAATTAATCATGAATGATCAAACTATTATAAAAGTTTATATCATTTTAACAATCTCGATGATTATTAAGCCATTTATTTACTTCTCATCTTTATGACAAATAATGCAATCACAATCTACTTTATGAAAAGTAACATTTATCAAGTTTCAATTCATCAATTTTAAGCAACCAACATTCAGGTTACATCAAAATTCAATATTGCCTACTTTACAAGCAACTTAACATTACTTACTTTTATCATAAATCCTCATTATTTTATCATGAATAATATAGATGAAGTAACAAAATTACAAATTCATAATTTACATATTAAAAATTTAACTTCTGAATTTAGTAATCTACGAGGAATTCCATTCTAAGAAAAAATTGTTAACTTATCTAAAATTCTTTCTACGGGAACTCAGTATTCAATCGGAACCTCTAGTTCATCCTTAAAAACATCTGATAATTCCAAAATTCAATCTCTTTTAAACAATATTATGGAAATTTTGTCATATCTTATCATTAATCATAATACAGAAGATTTATAGGAAATACAAAATAATGTGATTAACACAAACGAATATCTAACAAAATATTATTATAAAACTAAATAAAAAATTAACACTATAACTGAAATAGTTAAAGAAAATCAGGACAGATTAGAAAAAATTGAACAAAATATTTCTGAATTAAAAGAAAAAATCAATAATACTCAAATTATGATAATAACTCTTGATTCCTATATACGAAAATATCTAGGATAAATATAACTATGAATCCCACACCTCAACCATTAGTTTTAAGTAAACGATTAACCTTAAAGAATCCTAACGCCACTTTTATCAAAACAATTATTCACAATAAATCTTATTTTGCCTATATTGATACGAGCTCCACTTTATGTTTCGCCAAACAACATGTACTTAATTCATTGACTAAACTCGACAAACCCCTTAAAATCATTGTAGCTGACAAATCCGTCCATCTAATATGGTATGTTGGTCATCATATCTCTATTTTTATTCAAGGATATCCTTTTATTACCAAAATTTTATATCTTCATGATTCTGGAGTTGACCTTATTCTTGGCAATAATTTCTTAAAATTATATCAACATTTTATTCAACGACTTCGCAACATTTCTCTCGTCTTTCCGGGGAGGAAGAGACCACTCCAAATAACCACACCAATTATTTCTCAAACTGAAATGATCAAACTTATAGCACATGAAACATTAAATACTATTCACTTTTTATATACAACTCAACAAATTCTTGAAAATACACTTCAAACTATCTGTAGTGAAAATCCATTAGATCAATTAAAAAATACAAACACAGAAGAAATTATTATTCAACTTAAAAAACCACTTGATGAAATTAATGTTCCTAATAGAATTCCCTATAGTATTCGAGATGTTGAAGAATTTAAACAAGAATATCAACAACTTTTGAATCTAGGCATAATAAGAGAAAGTCATAGTCCTCATAGTGCACCTGCTTTCTATGTCGAAAATAAAAATGAAATCAAACGAGGAAAAAGAAGAATAGTAATTAATTATAAAAATATGAATGATGCTACTATTGGAGATAGTTATAAATTACCAAGAAAAGACTACATTTTAGACAAACATAAAGGAAATACTTATTTCAGCACATTATAAGCTAAATCAGGATACTGGCAGTTATGTCTACATGAAAATACTAAACCATTAAATGCACGTTTCGTTGTTTACTGCTTTTACAGCACGTTTCGATGTTTATTTATGCTTTCAGCAATTTGCATGTATTCACGAGCAACAAACGAAACAGATACAAATAATGGACAAATCATAAACCATAAAAAGTAATAAGTGAACAAAGAAACAAATAGCAAACGCAAAAACAAGTCACAAACGAAGAAATCGATAACTAACGAATGATAGACGAAACGGATAATAAACGTATAATAAGTCATAATAAAGTAAAAGAAAAGAAAATGACAATGATATGATGCGAGACCGTTAAGTCCTTTGTGGACATGGTCGCTAGCGAACTTTCGGATTATGCCATCGTCGCTAGCAAAATTTCGGATTATGCCATTGCTGCTCGTATTTGTTACAATGTCCTTGGATTATGCCGGGACATAACGACCAATGATTAGCAGACTTTCGGATTATGCCATTGCTACTATATCGGAGGTAAAAGACGAAGACGATGAATAAAACGTAAAAGACGAAGACGATGAATGAAACGTAAAAGACGAAGACGATGAATAAGACGTAAAAGACGAAGACGATGAATAAAATGAAAAAGATGAAAATGATGATTAAAACGTAAAAGATAAGAAGATAAGGAAAAGAAGAGAAATGATGATTTAAAAGATACACAACATGAGCATATAGTAGCATGATAGGTAAATATCACTTACTGAGCTTTAAGCTTATAGGATACTACTTGCGATATAGGTACAAGTACGAGCAGAACAAATGATGGACAGATCTAGGAGTAGCGGATGAAGGATTTGCACGGGTGAGACTTGCAGTTGGTTGGCTAATTAAAGTAAAGATGAACGAGTTGTAACATTTTATTAATTGTTTTAAACGAATCATTTATGCTTCCGCTACGTTTTCAAAGAAAATTAATTTACGCTTCCGTTATGATTTAAATAAAAGATTTTACAATGTTTCCGCAAATGAAGAATTTCATTAGCTGAATTTTATAAAACGAGTGTAACGAAAATGTTTAGTCGCGGTCCGACTTAGACGCACTCTGATTCATTTTATAGAGATTTTCAAAGTTTAAAATTTTACGCATTTTTAAAGGGTTTTAAATAGTCGGGTCTTTACACAGTTCCCTTCTAGCGAAGCTCCTTCGCAGCGACGAGAGTGATGAACTGCAAGACAATTTCGGGCGACTGGATTGCTTTAGGAGAGGCTTCAACAGGAAATCGAACCTCCAGGTGCGATTTCGGCTACGGTGGGATCTTATCCACGTGAATGGTGCTCTGTCGATTTCTCATGAAGGGTGAGCTTTTGGCAATTTGATGAGACAGAGGAGGAGAGGGAGACTCGGTGTGAAAGACTTCAGTGGTATGGGTTCAGGTGACTCCCACCGGCTGGTTCTTCACTGCTTCTTCGAGTGTTCTCGAGCAACGACAGTTGGTGGTTGTGCGAGCTCTCTGCTGCTGCTATAGGCCGAGTGATGCTCTGAAGTTGTGAACCATGAGATAGAGCAGTGCTCTATGGAGCTGATGACCAAGGGTGAAGCTCCTGGATGCCTCGGCTCTGCCCTGTCCAAATGGTGAGCTTCCCTTTCTCTGTGATTAGTCAATTGGATTCTGTTTTGGCCTTTAATTCATGTTTTAGGATTGTGTATAACCCTGCCAACTTAGAATAAATAATTGTAATTTAGTTGGATGGAATAATCTGTTGGTGGAGTTGTTGAAAATATGCTGTGTGATATTATTGAAAATTCGCTGCCTTGATGAGATCAGAGAATATTGATATGGGGTTAACTTGGATACAAATTGTTGGAATATGGATTATGTTTTGTTTTGGGGTGTTAAATGTGTTCCTAGAGCTATTGTGCGATTAGTTGAAGTTATATTACGAAACTAAGTAATGTAAAAATTAAGAATAGGAAAGAGACATTGTGTTTATAAGTTGGTTAATCGATTAGATTTAATGATAAATGTTACTAATTTGTGAAGGTACAAAAGACGAGGAAGAATAATGAATAAGTGCTAAACCGCGATAAATAATTAAGGTAAGGATTGGGTAGAGTCTTGGCCGTCAAAGCCTTACTCACAAGTAGTTGTATGAATTGTATTGACTTTCTTTGATGTTCATTGTTTGAATTCATTGTGAAATTCCTTTGATTTACTTGCTACTGTGTTGTTTCAATTATTGTGCATTTTCCTACTATAAATGTTGAGATGAAATATTTAGGAATGAAATGAAGGAATGAATGAAAAGTTATAGGATGATAAGATGTGCATGAATGATTTATGAATTGTATAAGTTAGAAATTCTATTTTTTTTTTGTGAATTGTTTTAATTGCTATAAATTCATTGTGATACTTATTGCTTTTTTTGGGTCTGGTTAGGAACTATGAATGCTCTAGATAATTAGCATAAATTCGTTTAGCATGCTTCTGTATATTAAATAATCAAGCATGTGTAGATTATTTAGGATAGTAATTGTATGAACATATTTAGCATGATTAATTAAACTGAGCACGTCTTATTAAATGAAACTTCTTACATGTTTAATTAATTAAATTGATAGCTAAAAGACTAATTCCACTATTAGTTTAACGTAAATTATTAACACGTTCCTAGCTGTATGTGATTATTAAACATGATTCTGTTTTCTATTGGCTGGGCATAATCCTGTGTACGTGTTAGTTTAAACGAGCATATGTAATTAGCTTAGTTTACTATCCTGTGTTTATAAGTCAAACACGTTTCCATTAGTTGTTTATTTAATATGTTTCCGTTGATAATTTCTGAGCATATTTTCGTTAATTATCAGTCTCGTATCATTGTTAAGCACGCTTAATCCGCTTGAATACTTAGTAGTTAATAGTATATTCATCTTGCTATGTTATATGTCGCTTTCAACTTGTTTCCATATTTGCTTTCAATTAATGTTACTCTTGTCTTTCGTTGTTTAGTATTCAAGCTATTCTTACTCTACATTGTTTAATAATTGTTCTTTCTATATTGTGTCAACATGCATCATGTTAATAGAAACCAGTAGGGAGTGCCCCTTCAGGTGTTACTCACATGCATGAGTAAGGAAAATGAAATGAACGAATGCAATGAACGATGATGAATGATGCAATGGGGGGTAGAAGGGCGGATGGGTAGTTCAGATCTAGTCCACTTAGGGCTAGAAGCCGGTCGACTATACCATCTAGTACGTGTTCCTTTAACTTCCAGCTCGATGCACGGGTTATGAGTGAATGAATGAATGAAACGTAATGAAAAGATTGGTTTGGGGAGGACCCATTCCAAGTGAACTAAAGAGAGACATGATCATATTGCATATTCCCTTTCCTTACTAAGCCTTTGGGCTTACAGTTTACTTGTGATGTAGGTATACGTGTACGACGAGAAGAATGATGAATAAAATACAAAGCAGTTGATGAAAGGTTTACACGGGTAGAGCTTTTGGCTGGTCAGGCTAAAGACAAATAAAGTAATTTGTAAAATATAACGATTTACTTAGTATGTTTTAATTAGTATTTTCTCTTCTGCTATGTTTTAATAAATGAATTTCATAACAAATGTAATGAATGGATTTTGGCGCTCGGTTTTAACACTCTTGATTATTAAGGATTTTAATTGTTTACAAAAGTTTTAAATTTTGCGTATTTTAAAAGGTTATGAAAAACCAAGTCGTCACAATATCCACGTGTCAAACTATAACTTGTAACTCAAAATTGAAGTAAAACATTTGCAAGAGCTAGTCAGTTTGAGGTCAATGATAGTAATGAACAATACGTAGTTGATTTAGATAGACGTATCCGTAATTGTTACAAGTGAAAGTTGACTGAAATTCAGTGTATACATACAATCCCGTGTCTGTATTTTATGAGGAGATCAGTTGAAGATTATGTTCATAAATACTATCACTGGGAAACATATATGAACATGTACTATCACTTTGTTCAGTCTGCTAGTGGTGAACACATGTTGTAATACCCCGACTTTTAATATCAGAATTTAATAATAATAATTGGAAAGTAATTGGGGAGATTCGAATTTATTGGATAATTATCGGGGTATTACCAAAGACGTATTCATAAGATTTTAATTTAAGGAATTAATTAGAATTAAATAATAGGGGAATGATTAAAGAATTGAATTAATTGAATTTGTTTAGAATTAGAAATTTATGGAATAATTTGTGAAGGATTAAATGGGGTTAGAATTTAAAATGACAAATTTAAATAAAAGAGATTAAGTGAGGAATTAATATGATGGGGATGAAAATAAATAACATAAATATTAATTGAAGAATTAAAATAAGGGGTGAGAGGAAGTGCTGACCGGTTCAACAGGTGAACCGGTTTAGGGTGTTGTCACTTAGTTCGGTTCAGGCTCTCATTTTCGTCTGGCCTTCGGCCATTTGATGAAATGAGAGAGGGAGACGGAGGACGCCAAAGAACGAAAGAGAGAGAGCTAGAGGGCAGGAGAAAGAGGCGATCGGGAGAGCTCTCACCAGCGGCTTTCTGCGGGCGACGAGGCGGGCTCCGGCGGCAGGCGAGCAAAAAGATGGGAAGGCGTTGTAGGTCGCGGCTAGGGCACAGATTGGACGATTTTGCGGGACAATTTGGAGCTCCCACTGCTGCTATTTCAGGCGACAGGACGAGGTAAGTTCGTTCTTCTCCCTGGACTCTGTAATTTGGATGGCATGACTGCGATTTCTGGCTTCGATTTGTAGGGGCTGGGGAGCTACTCCGATCGGGTGCTCCGACCCGAGTGTGGCTGAATCCAGTTTGACCCGGTTCGGATTGGACTGTTGTTTGCATGCCTCCTTCTAGCCTGGAATCACACCTCGCGTGGTGGAAAACCTCTGAAAATCTGAATGGAGTAAGGAATATTGTCGGAGTAAGGAATATTGTCGTAGAATATGTGTGCTGGATGGTTGCTGTGTGAAAAAGATGAGAGATGGAGGCAGAGAGGAGAAAGCTCTCTAGAGAGCTTGAGCCAAGAGCTGGAGGAGGTGAGTAGTAGGGAGATACGTCCTCTGTGTGCTGCGAATCATAAGTTGAGTGAAGGCTTGAGTGATGCTTCTGGTGAAGTTGAGCTGGGAGCCATGATGGAGAGGAGAGAAAAGTGATAGAGGAAGAAGGTGGAGGAAGAGCTCTGTGCTCCTCGGCTACCTTTGGTAAGTGAGATCCTTCACTTTATGCTGGATTTTATTTATAGATGTTTACTCTCTGTTGACTGGATGATTGTCCTCTGTGGTGATGAGTGAACTCCTGGAGCTCTTGGGTCTTTGTGAGGATTGATGTGGTGAGAATGTGCTGGAGCTAGAGTTGGAGCTGATGGCTGGAGGTGAAGCTTGTCATGGTCTCGGTCGTCGGTATCGGAAAGAGATAGAGGATAAAGATTTGGTGCTAATGTGCGATAAAGTTTCGAGGTAAGGAAAATGGGTGTGTCTAGGCCATTTGGAGGCCCTCCACCACAAGTAAAGTCATTTGTTTTCCTTGTTTAAATTCCATGGATTTTCCTTGTTTGAATTTTGTGATCGTGGCTCTATTGATAATGCTTGGTTTGGTTGATTCTTGTGCATTTAATACATAGGTAGTGAAGGGGTTGGTATTAGTTTATACCTAATAAAGATGAGAAAATGCTAGCCCAAATATAGTTAATTGATTCCCTCTTGATTGCTCTTAGTTGATTGAGACTCACACTTCTTCTTTTTAGAATGCTATTCGATTATTCCCTTGATCCTGATTATAGTGACTGTTGCAAATCTATTTTGAACTGTCGTTTGATTGTAACTTAGTTTTTAATCGCTTGGTTGTTAATCTCCATAGTTGTTGTCTTATTCATTTTCCTATATGCAGCAAATCTTTGGTAAGTTGGTTGAAATTATAGTATTAGATCGTCTTAGTTTACATTATATTTGAAAGCATGTATGATCATTGTATTCGCTGTCATATTTAGTAGTTTACTGTCAAACTATATATCTTGTATGTTCATGTTTATTTTACTGCCACGTTTAGTAGTCGTTATCAAATTACGAAGCATGTATACACGTTCTATTCCATTGTCGTATTTCGTATTCACTGTCAAATTATAGAGCATGTGCGAACGTTGATAAATTCACCCTAATGTCATTAGTGGTTTTTTAAATTGAACATTGAAGTATTCTTCTTCGTCCAAAGCATAACACTGCATACAAAGAACGCAACGCAAGGATGAGTACGAAGATAAAATCTTCTGAACTATTTAATGTAACTGAGCGTAATTCTCACCATATTTGTCGTCGCTTCTTGCTTCAGGAAGATTCTCAGTGATGTGGTACTCATCCTGAGCCTGAAAAGGAAAATAGTAGGCGAAATATCCTAAGTATGCAATCCAAAACATTTAATGATGCAAAATGAAAAAGCCTACCATAATTCCTGAAAGAATTGTGCATGTCTCCAGGTTCTTCCAGATATTTGCAAGAACGAAGTTTGTGAAAATATCCATCAGTTGACCTAACTGCAATAAACATTGACAAATTATCGTCAGACTAATAAGGCATGAATAAGTGTAGACACGTAGATAATCAAATCGAAGATGTACCACACACATAGTTTTAAGTGGCAAAGGCTATGATCCACCCGATGTGGCTATTGACGGAGGAATGAGAGCAACTATCTCCTGCACCTTGGCAAGCATGACAGGAGAAGAAGGTTGGCATCTGAGGGCAATGGTGCTTCAAATTTGAGACACGTTATTACATTGCATACAAATAAAGTAAATAATGAACTTTGTGTATAAACTAAATAACTTACAAGCAATTTGTGCGTTTGGTTGCTAAGAGGATGCTTGTGAGGACATTGGAGAGGCTACTGGAGGGGTTGCTCGAGAGGCTGCTGGAGAGGATGGTAGAGGGGTTGCTCACTATCTCATTCTTTGCAATTCAGCTAATAGCTCATGATGGCGCTCCTCTGCTCGCTCCTCTATTCTTTGCATTTGGTGTAGCCCCATTTGATAGTGCTCCTCCATTAGTTGCATTTTATGTGACCACATTTGATGGTGCTTCTCCATCCGTTTAAATCGGTCCTCCATCCTTCAAACTTAATCCAACACCATTTCATGCTGCTCATCCGCTTGCTTCTCCATTCTTTGTATCAAGCCGGCAATCTCCTCAAGCATCGACATAAAGTGAGATGACTGAGGAGGTGGCGGAGTCATCAACTTTGGAGTATCATCCTCTATGTACTGCAGAGATGATGATGGAGGTTGTTCCTCCTAGGGGGCTAAAAGGTGTACAACTAAGAGGTGGAGGTCGTACGACTGAGGGGGGTGGAGGTCAATTCTTTGGGGCATGCTTGGATGGAGTCTTGCATGCCCATACCCCTTCAACTTTGGAAATCCTCATTCGGTCCAATTTCAATTTGTTGTAGACGTCAGTGACATTCTCTTCGATTCTCGGCTCTTCATCTGAGACGGGGATCCCGTAATGCTCATCAATACTCTGAATAAGCCAATTAAATGGTAGACTCTTGGCTGGGTTGTTGAGAACCTCGTACATGTGACTTAAAATCACATAGTCAATGTTCACTTTCTTTCGGTTGAACACCTTCTCCATCATATAGAGATCCATGCAGCTAATATGATCTTGATGTCTATCCCAAGACAACATGGTGTGTGTCATGATGGTGTGGATCACTCAGGCTTTGGCGTTCAAGTCATTGGACTTTGGCTTCTTACGTTGTATCAATCTAAGCACTGTTAGATTTTCTCCTTGTCTGATGAAAGTTAACTTCTGAGACATGTGGTAATATTTCTCACTTAGTTGTTCCGTCGAAACATGTGAGTCGTGATCTCTAATGGTTGGGTTGACAATTCCGAATTGGCGTAAAATAATTTCACAATCCGCTCACAGAAACTTCCACCCAACCTGCACAAATCAACTAAGCCAGCCCCTTCAACCAATTCTTCTATTTCCAGTTCAACAATTGACTCAAAATCTACTATTCTAGATACAATAATTGAACGATGTTTAACATCGGCTTCAAACCAATCATTCGCTTCGGGAGTCCTAAAGAGCGGGGAGTGGAATTTGTCCATAACAGGTTGGAAACAGACCAATTGACCTATTGTTGGTCGTTGTCGAGGTTGTGCTTCAACCTTAGCTTGTGTAACAGGGGCAACCGCAGGTGCCCTAATTTCAACCGTGGGTGCTCTACCTTCAACTACGGTAGGTACGTTGCAGTGAAGATGATCAACAATAAACTCAGTTGCAAGCCGTCTACATTCACAGGCCGAGTTTGTTGTTTCTATCTGAGATTGCGGCTGAGACTACGACGGAGCAACCTTATGATTGAGAGTCAATTTCTTTGTTCTATAATCTATTGGAATTGATGAAACAATGAGGAAGGTTCGCCGAGAAATTCGGGGTTCCTTGAGGAATCGGTGAACTCAATGGATCTTCGAATGTCCATCGTATATGCTAGGGCACCGGAAAGCAGAACAATGCATGATGTTCTGCAGCGGAAAATAATCATTTTGCGGTGGAACATTGTAAAGTTTAATTAATATCCACGTTCCGCGGCGGATAGTGTAATGTTCCGTTGCGAAACATCAGTACTAAACCCTTAATATTTAGCATTGATATTCCATAGAGGAACGTGTAGTGTTCTACTGCGGAACAAAATTTAAATGTTTAACGGCAAATGTAAGAGCGATGTTTGCAGTGTCTATTTCTCATAGTTCAGTAGTTAAGTTGTTAGGAAAAATACTTTAATGGTTGATTTATTATTGATCACAAAGTACAGTGGTTGATTTGTTAATTTTCTTTTTTTTTGTAATTAACTTCGTTCAATTGAGTTTTATATTTCCAGAAACTAGATGTTTCTGATAAAAAATAGAGTGTTTGAGAGAGAGAGAGAGAAGAGAAAATCACTACACCAAATATTCCTTGAGATTTGTATGTCACTCTATCTTTTTAAATGAGTACAATACAATATTTATAGACTCAATAAGACTCTTCAAATTCGTACAATAACTAAAGCAATAAACATACTTAAAAGACCTTAAAGACATTAAAGATAGAATATGAAACAACCACGTAATATTGACATTTGGTTACTAAAACCATCATAACTTCTTCTAGAGAACTCCAAACGACTTGAAACTTGATTCATCAGAAACTAGACATCCGGGGCATCGAAATCCATAGGTCATACGTTTAATTTGGTTACCATTTGACCTTTCAAAATCTCATTGAAAAACGCCTTAGAATGCAGAACGTTTTTTTAGTTTAATTCTTTGAGTTTAATTCTCAACAAATTCCTCCCTTAAACTCAAACTTTTCTGATCCTTCATCCCGATCATCTTCTTGAGGTTTTCAAACAGCACCATTTGCAGCAGTTTTGTAAAAATGTCTGCCACTTGATCACGACTTGCAACGTGACTCATTCGCACTTCTCCTTTCTTGACATGTTCTCTAATAAAATGAAAACGAACATCTATATGCTTACTCCTCTCATGATGAACTAGATTCTTTGCCAATTCAATTGCTGATTTGTTGTCGACTCGTATTTCGGTTGCCTCATGTTGCTTGAGATTTAACTCATGTAGCAAATTTCTTAACCAAATTACGTGACGCACACACCAGGATGAAGCCACATACTCCGCCTCGCATGTCAACAAAGTCACGATTGGCTGTTTCTTTGAAAGCCATGTGAAAGCCGTGTGCCCCATATAGAACACATATTCTGCTGTACTTTTTCGGTCATCTACATCTCCACACAGCTTCCTAAGATGGATCACCTCTTTTTGCAGTCGATCATGCAAAAAATTTGAGACTGTATCTCCATCATCAACGTTACCACCACTTTTCGTTTTGCCTTCGGTTTTAGTTCCTTCGACAACTTCATCATCGCCATTGTTGACTGTGTTCAACTTATTTTTCACACACATCTGTTCACCACTATCTACTACTTTGCCTTTTGATACCCAAATACCTCTTTTCAACACATTTGCTCTAGAACTATACCTCTTTTTCAAGCTCTTTGATCTCCTTAGCTCCATTACAGCTCCTTTTTCATCTGGTTGTTGCAGAGTAGAGCTCCTGCTAGCTGCAGATGCCCTTGGGTGTGAGGTTGACCTCTTCTTAAGTCCGCCTTTGCTTGTTATGAAACCAAGAATGTTATTGGATTTTTTTTTGTTTTTAGAGGCCCGCAGAAGGTGCTAGGATTCATAGGGGAGCTTGAAACTTGATTCAGTCCGTCTTCCAGCATCTCCAATCTCACCTTCAACTCTTCCTTGAGTTGTGCTATAGCCTTAGCTATTCTTTGAGACATTTCTAACTTCTCTCTCAATCGTTGCATCTCTGCCTGTAGTAGCTTTCTCTCTTCTAGCCACTGCTTGACAGGCATTACTCGGTCATTTTCATCATTTTTTGAAAAACGTATTTTTCCTTGGCCTTTGACTTGAACCTTCGATGCGTCTCCAAAAAATACGTGTCCGTCTTTAATCTCTTGCATATCAACAAAGAGATGATTGTGTCCACACATATGATTGCTAGCACCGGTGTTGAGATACCATACCGTATCGTTTTCCGGATTGGTGTCCTTTTGGGCCATCCTAAGAAAGCCATCGTCTTTTGTCTCATCTTTCGCAACTAGATTCACGTTTTCTTCAACCTTCTTCTTGGAATAGCATTCCTTTGCGTAGTGTCCATACTTGCTGCAATTGTAACACTCGATAGTTGAACGATTCGACTGGCCACCTCTTCCATGACTGCGTCCTTGTCCATGCCAATTTTGTTGGCTGGTCTCACCCTTCTCTTCGCGATTATTTTCATGATCGCGTCCTCCTCCGCGACCAAAACCATGACCTCCACGGCCACGTCCTCTTCCTCGGTTATGTTGCGCGTACATTACCTTATCATCGTTGATAGTCGTCTTTGTTTGTAAGGCCTCCTCCAAGACTTCTTGTGCCTTCTTTTTCTTCCTTTGTTCATGTGCCTCAAGAGAGCCCGCAAGTTCATCGACGGCCATCTCTTCCAAATTCTTCGACTCCTCGATTGCGCATACAACATTATCAAATTTCTCCGTCAATGACCGAAGAATTTTCTCCACGACTCTTGCATCCGTGAGGTTTTCTCCATTTCGTTTAAGATGATTCACCACCGTTTGTACACAGGTGATGTAGGTTGATATGTCTTCCGATTCCTTCATCTTCATGGCCTCCAACTCGCCACGAAGAGTTTGAAGCCGCACTTGTTTAACTCGATCGGCACCCTTGAACACTTTTTGCAAAGTGTCCCATGCTTCCTTCGAAGTCGTTGCACCAGCAATCTTCTCAAAACCCGACTCATCTACTGCTTGAAACATGAGATAGAGAGCGATTTTGTCCTTCATTCGCGTTTCTTTCAACGCTTTTAATTGATTTGCTGTCAAGGCACCAATGATTTTCGTCTCCGTGAAACCAGTTTCGACTACTTCCCACGCATCTTGTGCACCAAGCAACACATGCATTTGAATGCTCCAATTGTCGTAGTTCGTCTTGGTGAGTCGTGGCAATGGCATATGTCCCAACGGTGTGCTCCCATGGTTCGACATAGCTCTGATATCAATTTGATAAAAAATGGAGTTTTTGAGAGATAGAGGAGAGGATCACTATACCAAATATTCCTTGAGATTTGTATGTCACTCTATCTTTTCAAATGAGTACAATATAATATTTATAGACTCAATAAGACTCTTCAAATTTGTACAATAACTAAAGCAATAAACATACTTAAAAGATCTTAAAGACATTAAAGATAGAATATGAAACAACCACGTAATATCTAACATTTGGTTACTAAAACCATATAACTTGTTCTAGAGAACTCCAAACGACTTGAAACTTGATTCATAAAAAACTAGACATCTGGGGCATAGAAATCCATAGGTCATACGTTTAATTTGGTTACTGTTTGACCTTTCAAAACCTCATTGAAAAATGCCCTAGAATGCGGAACCTTTTTTTGGTTTAATTCTTTGAGTTTAATTCTCAACAGTTTCATAGAGCGAGATAAAGACACAGTGAGCTCATCTCTTCGTTCACCAGTTCAAAAGATGGAGAAATTTAGTAAATTTCATAACATACTGAGAGAGAATGAAACAAAGTAGAGGAAGTGTGCATCGACTGTTAGAACGAGCATGGTTAGAAGAAGTAGGAACAAACAATGAAGATGAGCAATTCCTGCATTTCACCAAATGATCAATGGGCAATGAAGAGATTTATAACCTCAATTAAATCAAGAATCCTCGTATGCCTTGAAAATATCTCCGATCTCTGCCTCACCGCTATTGTTGACAAATGAATCGTCGAACACACCAACTGTATCATCTTCCCCAAGCTCAATATGAACACCATCACTTTCAGAATCACCAACTTCCAACCTGTTATCTTCCAGTTCTAACATATCATTGAAACTTTCAATCTTCTTCTTCTTCCCTCTATAACCAATTAGCCTCTGTAGCTTTTCCTTCCAAAGAACCAGCGGACATTTCTTGATGAGCTCTGAACCTTCATAAGCTTCCGTTAAGAAAACACTAAACCTCTTCCCCCTCTCTGAAACGTAGAAGATGCCAAAATGTTTCAAAAGAAGTCTCATTAGCCTTTGAGGCATAACCAGCTCTTGACGAAAATGGGTCAGATGGTCAGTTACCAGTCTCTTTTCAATGGTGAAGCTTAGCAGTTCGTGCATTACTGCAACGGCCCTCTTATCAAACTCTAACGACCCAGCTTTCAGTTCTCGAGCATCGGCGTAGGGAGAGAGATAAGTCCTCTTCTGAAAGTGCTCAATTTTCCCTCCATATCTATACACCTTCTTGTAATTGGGAGGAAATTTTAGTGGGAATGAGAGGGAGAGAAAACCAGGAGTGTGAGCCTGCGGTAGAGTGGTTTCAGTCAGTTTCAGCACCTTCTTCTCCAACTCTGTTACAGCCCAGGCAGGATTCCAAGAAACAAGCTCCAAATATTCAATTTCATCATCAGACTTAGAAACCCTAAAAAGTTGAGAATAATTGTGCACCCATTTCGTTCTGAAATCCATTGGAAGTCCAAAATCTTTCCTGAAATGAGCAATTTTCTCTACCGGAAGACGTTTATCCACCGACATCATCAGAAACCTGGTCACATGCTCCGCAGCTTTATCGGCGTGCTCCTCGATTATCTTCGCCTCCTCTTCAACCAATTCTTCGGCTTCTTTAGTCATACCGCACCAAAGCACCCCTCTCTGATCCTTGTACAACTCAAACAACTTCGGAGATTTGCGAATGAAGTCGGAAACCCTGTGAGGCTTTGGAAGATTTATTTGCCGCCGGTACTGCTCCAAGTTCCTGACTGGAATTATCATCTCCGGTTCTTCCTTCAGCGTTTCAATCAAGAAGAGCGCTTTGGATGAGATCTTCCATTTCTCCGTCGCTACTTCGAGATCGAGTACTCTCTTCAGGGCGCTTCGATCCTGGACCCGCTTTCCGGAGGTCATAAACCGAATCTGCAACCAAGCGAAAAGGGCCAACGGCGAATTCCTGCAACACAAAACGCTTCTCATTGAAGCAAAAAATAGGAAGATGCTCAAAATCTTTCACGTTGAACTCACTCCGCCGCCCAAGAACTCCAACACACCTAGCATGGCAGTTGCCATGGCAGAAATCCAGTAATCCATTCATCCAAGAAATAACTGCGCAGACCATGAAGTTCCTTCATCCCTACCAAGTGTTGGAGGGGAAAAAACATGAAAAAGGCTCAAGATCATGGCCCAGATCTGATGTGGAAATGAACCCAGATTCCAATCGAGCCCCATATCGTTTTAAAAAAGAGAGATGATATTCTTCTGTTGCTTGGAAATGTCAAAGCGCTGCGTTTAATGGAACCCTGTACTAGGCAAGTCTTGGTCTGCCACTCTGCTGCTTTTTTTAGAATTGATTCCAGTTTACCAATTATTAAAAGCATCTCTTAAATTCATTAAAATTCATGATTAAATAAATAATTAAAAATTAAATAATTGATTCTTTTACATGTAGTTACAAAATAATAACTAAATTTATAGGAATGACTTATTAAACGCAGTCGTTTACAAATTGACTTACAGTTCATACAAATGGTTAGATATTCATTTTCCCTTTTAGTCGGTTCTAGAAGATATTGATTGGTCACTTCCAAGTGTGGCTTCATTTTTACACAATTCTATATCATATAATAGGGAAATTAACAAATCAATTACTTTACTATACAATCAATGATAAGTTAATTACTGAATAATTTTTACTAACAATTTAAATACTAAATTATGAAAAATACATAGAGGAAAAATCGCCGTTACGATGAACTCGCGAAAAAAATATCTTTAACATAAAACTAAACCCGTAAAAAAATATCTTCATATCAATATCTGTTTTATGCTAAAATCAAAACAATAGAAACAATCTTACTGCGAAGATGGTTCCAGGAAACTCCGACATGGTCTTCTCGTTGTCGAAAACAATTATTATGTTTTTAGTTTTCAGAAAATCTTGTAGTTTCCCCTCCTCTCAATTTCACCGTCCAGTTCTTGTCGCCATTTTTTCTTTCCTCTTCCTCGTCTGTCATCGTTGTCCAGTTCTCATCGCTGATGTTTCACTTTTCACAGAGGAAAGTAATCTTTCCTCCTCGGACAGTCATATTTCTGTTGTGAAAAATAATCTTTTTGTAGCAGGAAGTAATTTTTTAACTATGTTTAACGAAAATATAACGTTCCGCAATAGAACAACAACATTTTTGATGGAAAACATAATTGCAATGTTTGCTCTGTCTATTATCTATAGTTCAGTATTAAAGTTGTTAGCAAAAATTATTCAGTGGTCGACTTATCATTGACTCTATAGTACAATAGTTGATTTGTTAATTTTCCCAAATAATAATAATATAATTGATGACGCACATTATATGACATTGGTTACTATTATAATTATTGGGGAAATGACAAATCAACCACAAAACTATTTTTACTTACAAATTAACCATTGAACTATGGAAAAAGGTTGCCGCAATCATCGCTGTCACGTTTGCAGTTAAACGAATTGATTTTGATTCACGGCGGATCGTGTACTATTTTGCCGCAGATCGATATTTTTGAAAATAACGTTATAATATTGATGGCCTGTCGTGGATTATCATTCGATTCTCCTCGGATTGACTACGATCCGCGACAGATTGATAATGATCCGCCATGGATCATCGTACGTCGTTCTGTGTTTCTATGCCCTACTATATAAGACTCAACTGTCGGTAGCAGCGAGTTCACCGCGAACCACGATATTCTCATTTGTTCCATATTGTTTAATCGATACCAATGGATTCTTGCGCAAAGAAAATACTGCTCAAGCGAAAGGGTAGTCCATCTTAGGCTGAGCCGCAGCCACGACCAGAAAAGACGGATTTTGACTGTGAACGAAGTCGGATTGCAACCGAGCTCGTTGGTCAATTACATGGCAATGTACCTGCGGCGTTGCAAGGTGGAGCACTCGCGGTTCAAGTTGGAGCAGTCGAGGTTGATGTTGAAGGACCCGCGGTTGCCCATGTTATAGAAGCCGAGGTTGAAGCACAACCTCAACCTTAGCCTAAAAAATGACCGGCATCAAGTGTAATAGTTCATTTCGAACCCGTTACAGCGGGTTTCCACTTCTCACTCTTCAGGACATCTGATGTGAAGGAACAATATAAAGCTGATGTTAAAAATCATTCAATTATTGTTTCTAGAAGAGTAGACTTCAAATCATTGGCTGAGTTGAAAATTAAAGAATTGTTTAAGGGGGCTAACTTAACCGGTTGCCAATTGGATGGAAGTTACTGTGAGCGGATTGTCAAATTTTTTTATGAAAATTTGGAACATTCCACCCAAACATTAGAGGTCCGGACTTACATGTTTGAATGGGAGTTGAAGCTGACTTCCAACGATATTAACGTGTTGCTTGGATGTTTGATGGAGGGACCAAGCGATCACTATTACCACGTGTCATGGGAGTCACCTTTCATCAGAAGAGGAGAAGGGCTGACAGTGCTTAAACAGTTGCATTGTGATCTTGAGAACACAGCGTACAAGAAGCCAAAGTCTAATGACTTGAATGTCATAGTCCGAGTGATCCACATCATCATGATGCACACCATTTTTCCTCGGGATGGACATCGAGACCATGTTAGCTGCATGGATCTTTATCTGCTCGAGACGATGTTCAACAAGAAAAAAGTAGACATCGGCTTTGTCATTTTGAATCACATGTACGAGGTGCTCAACAATTCGGCGAAGCGTCTGCCTTTTAATTGGCTCATTCAGAGGATTGTTGAGCATTACGTGGTACCGATCTAGGAGGAGGAGCCTAGAATCGAATAGAAGGTCACGGACGTCCACAAAAAATTGAAAGTGGAACGAATGAGGCTCAACAAAGTTGAAGGGGTATGGGTATGCAAGACACTAGCCAAGCTCGCTCCAAAGAAGTGAGCTACAGTGTCCTAGTCGCCAGCCCCCAGCCCCCCCTCACTTGTATGCCTTCCACCCCCCTCAATAGACATGACAAACGAGCCAAGTAGGCCGAGCCGAGTCTGAAAAAGTCTGGCTCATCGAGCTTGCCAAGCTTAACAAGCCGAGCCTAAAGAGCTTTACCAAAAAAATTTTAACACAAGCCGGCTCGCAAGCCACGAGCCTAACGAGCCGAGCCTAATGAGACGATCGAGCCTAACAAGCCTTAACGAGCTAAATATACATAAATAATATTATATTATATAAATATATTATAAATTATTTTTAATATTATATTATTAGAAACTATAATAAACATTTATTATTGTAATGTAAAAATATTGTAGTTAGTCGTCTAATTGGAAAAATATTTTTATTAATATAATTGATAACATGTTGATGAGATCCGTCCACACCTATAGAGGGGGAGTGTGAATTAGGTGTGCTAAATTTTTTCGTGCGATTTAATTATTTTATCCCTAAGTAATTTAATGTCAATCAAACATACAATTAAAAGTAATTATAAAGACATGAGGCATAAAAAGTTGACACAAGTTTGTTAATACGGTTCGGCAACCCCGGCCTACATCCATGCTTCAAGCTTTCCACTTGGTGATGTTTGACTTCACGGGTATCAAACAAACCTTTACAAGTTGACTATTTCTCAAGGTGTCACCCTTTTCTCTTGAATATTATGGGGTGTCACCCTTTGCTTAACTAGTTTGCAGAGCATCACCCTTTTCGTTGGAATACAATGAAGAGTAAAGAAAATTACAAACTAAATTATAATTCTCTCAAATATAACTTTCAAGTTTAGAGATGAGAGAGTTAGGTTTGAGGCTCAAATAACAATTTGGAATTGAGTATTAAAATTGGCAGAGCTTCGCCTAAATTCCCAGTTCATTGCAATGAACTTTGGAGAGTCTAATATTTATAGGCTTTGTCAATTCGGTCGACCAATTCCTTTTTGGTCGACCACATCCGACCGTTGGAAACTAGCCGTTGTGTTGTTTTGCATTTTTCAGTCGACCATTTTCTATTTTGCTCAACCGCTTTGTCGACCAAACTCCAAGATGCTCTTTGTACTGTATTTCGGTTGATCCTATCAATCGGTTACTCGACCATGTACTCGTTCGAAAATCTTATAGCACTTTGTAATTTTTTTTGGATGGTCAACCGCACTGTCGACCACATACTCAATCGAAAATCTTTGGGCTAATTTGTATACAATTTCGGTCGATCCTGTCGACCGTACCCTCGACCGCGTCTTCAACCGGTTCCTTTGTAGGGTGATTTTGGTTGACCAGAAACTCCAGTTTACTCGACCTCTTGCTTCCCATTTGGTTGTGACATTAAGAATTGGATTTGTTATATTTTATAAATTATACTACTACTTATCTATGATGTCACTATTAGATTAATGATTTACCCTTTTTGGTTGATTCTGTTTATTTTGTTTAGGGAAATTAACAAAACAAGCATTATATTTTAGAGTCAACAACAAGACAAATCTTAAAGAAATTTTAAGAACAAATAAAATCTCAAACTATAGGAAATGAAGACGACAAACCTCGCAGACACGTTTTCCATAAAAAAAACGTTGAGACAAACACCAAGGACATCACCTGAACCTCGAATGGACGTCCACATATCAACCTTGGACATCCACAGATCAACCTTGGAATTCATTTAACGATGATGGATGCTCAACGCTGATCCACGAGGAGATGAACATCTTATGAGAATTAGATTAGCTTTGATACAAAATGACACGAATCAAAATAGCTTCGATTCCAAATGATAGACAACAGAATCGTACGACAAGCAGAACACTTGGATAATAAATATGAAAAATATAGATTAAGGGAGAAGAGAATCAGAGTAGAGGGAGTTTAGATCGGAATAAAGTGGTTGGAAGACAAGGAGTAATAACAGACAATTAGATAGAAAAGGATAAAAGAAGAAAAGAAAATGACATTTAGATTAAAATAAGGGACGCCTGATATAGAAGATGGACGTCCAACACCAGAGATGAACGATTAGGAAGATGGACATCTGACGCGAGAGATGAACGACTTAAAATGGGAGTCCCTCGTCCCACAACGAACGTCCTTTGTCTCACAATGGATGTCCAATAATGGAGGTCCCTCGACTTTAGACAGACGTCCCTCGTCCCACAATAGATGTCCCTCGACTTAAGATAGACATCTCTCGTCCTACACCGGACATCCCTCCACTTATGACGTCACTTAGCACTGAGGGACGTTCATGGATGCTAGGGGACGTCCATTGATGTTGAGACATGATGTTGTTTAATATTGGGAGACGTCTATATTGGCAGAAAACGTAACTATGAGGTTGGTGTTGTTCTTTTACGAAAAACGTGACTACGAGGTTTTTCACAGATCAAGGTTTTAGTTGTTTGCGAAATTTCTTTAAGTTTTACAATACAACTGACTCTAAACTATAAGGTTTATTTTGTTAATTTCCTTGTTATTTAATTTAAGGCTTCTACCATTATATGATGTAATTAAGTTTTAAGGAGGGTTGTGCGATTCAGTTTATTATCAGGTTTGGTCGTTTCTCGTTCTGTATCGAGTTTTCTTTGAAGCATGACAAATGTTGAACTAAATTGACTCTTTTAGAAGTGTCCTGTACCATGTTTAGCATTCAAATAAAAAAGTAACGGAATATTTTGAGTGAAATCAATTTAAATAAAACATAAAACTGAACTAGAACAATGGCATGGGAACTTTCAAATTCTAGTCATGCGCAAGGAGATCCCATTTGAAACTCACTATATGTCAGACAATAGATTTATAATATGAAATAGATGTGTGTAAAGAGGTGATAATAGCAATCTACAAAGCTGCCGCCCAAGGCAAACAGAGTAATTTTAACTTATTGTGTTGTTTGAATATATGTACAACTAGAGTAGCCAAAGTTAATGATTATAAGCACATTTTTTTTACAAAAATGTGAAACCTAAAGACTAGAACAATCAGAGACATCGCTGCCTAAAAACATACATTTATAGGATCTACTTGTTGAGAATTAAATTCAAACGTTCTGCATTTTAGGGCATTTTTCAATGAGAATTTGAAGAGTCAAATGGGGACCAAATTAAATGTATGACCTATGAATTTTTATGCCCCGGATGTCTACTTTCTGATGGTACAAGTGTTAAGTCGTTTGAAGTTCTTGATAAGAAGTTATGACGTTTTTAGTAACCAATGGTCAGAAGTTGCTGTGATATTTTGTATTCTGTTTTAAGTATGTTTATTGCCTTAATTCTTGTACGAATTTTATGAGTCTTATCTGAGTTTATAAATATAGTATTGTGCTTATTTGAGAAAAAAGAGAGAAATAAAAATATTTTAAGAAGCTTTGGAGTAGTGATTCTTTTTTCTCTCCAAAAACAAACACTCCAATTGTTATCAAATTAGTATCAGAGCATGTCGAATTATGGGAGCACACCGTTGGGACAAATGTCCCTGCCACAACTCACCAAGACGAACTATGACAATTGGACCATTCAAATGTGTGCATTGCTTGGTGCACAAGATGCCTGGGAAATAGTTGAAATCGGTTTCACAGAGATGGAAGCCATTGGCGCCTTGACAGCAAATCAATTAAAAGTGTTGAAAGATACGCGAATGAAGGAAAAGACCGCTCTCTATCTCATGTTTCAAGCGGTAGATGACTCGGGTTTTGAGAAGATTTCTAGTGCAACAACTTCAAAGGAAACATGAGACACTTTGCAAAAAGTGTTCAAGGGTGCCGACCGAGTTAAACAAGTGCGACTTCAAACTCTTCGTGGCGAATTGGAGGCTAGGAAGATGAAGGAGTCGGAAGACATATCAGCCTACATCACGCGTTTGCAAACGGTGGTGAATCATCTTAAACGCAGAGTTGTGGAGAAAATTCTTTGGTCATTGACCGAGAATCTTGAGAATGTTGTATGCGCAATCGAGGAGTCGAAGAATTTGGAAGAGACGACCGCCGATGAACTCGTGGGCTCTCTTGAGGCACATGAACAAAGGAAGAAGAAGAAGACACAAGAAGTCTTGGAGGAGGCCTTACAAACGAGGATGACTATCAAGGAGGATAAGGTAATGTACACGCAACACAATCGAAGAAGAGGACATGGTCGTAGAGGCCATGGTTTTGGTCATGGCGGAGGACGTGATCGCAAAAATAATTGCAAAGAGAAGGACAAGGTATTTTATCACTTTCATTGACGATTATACAAGGAAGACTTGAGTTTATTTCTTGAAGGAAAAGTCGAAAGCATTCGAGGTGTTTGAGAAATTCAAGGTGCTAGTGGAGAAGACAACTGGTCTTTACATCAAAGGCTTTACGGTTGGAACGAGGTGGAGAGTACATGTCAACCGCTTTCACAAGCTATTGCGAGGAACAAGGAATCACAAGATTCTTGACCACATCTTACTCACCTCAACAAAATGGTGTGACCGAAAGAAAAAATCGGACAGTTCTCGATATGGTTCGGTTGATATTGAAAAGCAAAGACGTGCTGAAGGAATTTTGGGCTGAAGTAGTGCAATGTGCTGTATATATTCAAAATAGATGCCCACATGCAATATTGGCAAATCAAACACCGCAAGAAGCTTGGAACAACCATAAACCAACCATATCACTTTTTAAGGTGTTTGGTAGTGTAGTTTACGCGCATGTACCGAACCAAAGAAGAACCAAACTAGATGATAAAAGCAAGAAGTATGTGTTCATCGGGTATGACGAGAAGATGAAGGCTTTCAAGCTATTTGACCCAATTGACAAAAAGGTTGTGGTTAGCCAAGATATACATGTGAATAAAAAAATGATGTGGGATTGGAAGAACAAAAAAAAAAGGCAACACAAGATGAAGGAGAACCATCAACCGCTACACCAATAATCACACTGACAATCTCTCAAGCATCCGACGAAGAAGAGCTGAGACAACCAAAGATACAGAGTCTACAAGATCTATACGACTCGACGAACGAAATGCATTTGGTTTGCTTATTAGCAGACGCAGAAAATATTGCTTTTGAGGAGGCCGTGAGAGATAAGAGGTGGAAAGCTGCGATGGATGAAGAGATAAAGACAATCGAAAGAAAAGAAACATGAGACTTGATGGAGTTACCAAAAGGATGTTGACCCGTAGGAGTAAAATGGTTGTACAAGAAAAAGATGAATCCCAAAGGAGAGATAGAAAGATAGAAAGCACGCTTAGTTGCGAAAGCCTATAGACAAAAAGAGGGGATCAACTATAATGAAGTTTCTGCTCTAGTTGCAAGAATGGAGACAATTCGATTTCTTATATCTCAAGCGGTGCAATTCAACTTGTCAATCTATCAAATGGACGTGAAGTCTGGATTTCTAAATGGAATACTTGAAGAAGAAGTCTATGTTGAGCAACCTCTCGGATTCATGAAAGTCGGAGAGGAGAGCAAAGTTTGGAAGTTAAAGAAGGCGCTATATGGGGCTAAAGCAAGCGCCTCGAGCATGGAACACCCGGATCGGCACCTACTTCAAGAAGAACACATTCATACAACGTAATACCTCAATTTTATGTGATGAAATTTAATATGGATAATTGGAAAATATTTAGGTGTAACTGGATAATTGAGGATTTATTTGATGGAAAATTAATTTGGGAAAATCGAATCGAAGAATGTAACTTTGACTCGTAATCATTGTTAAGAAATATTTGGAATAAATTGAGAATTAAAAATTGGGTCAATTAATATACAATACGTATATTGGATAATTATACATTTATTAAATAAATTAAAATAGAAAAAGTGAAGGAAATGATTATTCAAAGAAAAGGGTTAAGTTAAGAGATAAAATGGAATTAAATTAAAGTAATTAAATAAATAAAGAAATACAATTAAAGAATTAAAATAATGAAAATTAAAATAAAGTGAAGAATTTAAATAGAGAGAAAGAAGAGATGAAATTGGCAGAAGAAAAAGAAAGTAGGATTAGTTGAAATTCAAACGTAAGAGGATAATTAAAGGGGGGATTAAATGAAGAATTGAAATAAAGGAAATTAATAGGAGGTATAAGGGCTGAACCAGTTCAGCTTGTGAACTGGTTCACATTGGTTCGCTGGTCCGGTTGAAAACAAATGAAAAGGGGGAAAGAGATTGGTTGGCCCGTGGCCAAATTTCAGAGAGAGATCGAGGGAGAAAGGGGGAGCGAGAGAGATGCGAGGGAGAGTTCTCGTGGGCGAGTTTCTTTGCGGCGACGAGTCGGGTCTGGCGAACTTGCTAGCAAATAGCTGGGTGGCATCGCAGATGTGTCGTGCGGAGCTAGGGCACGATTTGGACTGATTTTCGCTTGGCGAATTGGAGCTCCCGGCGATGCTGCAAATGTTTCGGCCGTGGTAAGTCAAGATGTTAATTTTGTTATGTAATTTCTTCCTCCTGTGTTCTGCTAATGGATTGGTCGCCATTTTCGTGTTGGTGAAGGAATGGTTGTGGCAAGGGATGAATGGCAGGGGTGACGGTTCATATTGGAAAGGTTGGGGGCAGGTGGTCCAACCCGCGATTCGATCCAACCCTTCAGCTTTGTCTCTCTGGTTCTTGCCTATGTAGGAGACGACAATGACAAAGCATGGGTGACAAAGAGAAAGGCGTGGGGGCACTCCTGCAATCGTGGGAGAAAGAGAGCCGATTTTCTCTCTGGAAGAAAAGGGAAGAGGGATTGAGAGATTGAGACAGAGAGAAGAGGGGTGAGAGTGAGAAGTGTTCTAGCGATTCTGAGAGACAGAGTGAAGGGAAGAAATTCCCTCTGGTGGGTGAGCAACTAGAATGGGAGACTCGGGAGTGAGGGACTTCAACGGTGTGTGCTCGAGTGTAGGCTTCCCGTTGGTTGTTTCCTTCGCAGCTCCTTCAGGTGTTCGGGTTATGAACTGCTGTCGGTTCTGGTTGCTTTCTCTGCGAGGTAAGTCTTCTGCGAATTTGGATTCTTTGCCTCCATTGTTGTTGATTTCTGTTGGTTGTGATGAATTGTTCAGCTCTGTTGTTGGTCGTTGCTGCAGAATTAGACTCGGTCGCTGTGATTATTTTCGGTTTCCAGCTGTGGCATTTTGGTGTTGGCTGTGAGCTACGGTCTCGGGTATGCTTTTGGTATGATAGCTCTTCTGGGATTTCTAAGACTTGAACTTGTTGGATGATTGATTTACTGTGATGGTCATGTTAACTGCTGTCTTGAATGATGAACATGAATATGTTGTGTTGGTTTGTGTTGGATTGTACTCTATTATTTGGGATGAATGTTACTTAGCTGGAAATACTTTGTTGTTTGGATTAGTGTTCTATAAACTCCTCTTTCAGATGAACATTATTGATTGTATACCCTATTGTATATTGCTTTGCTGATTGTGAATGGTGTCGAGGGAGGTTTGGGTTTGTTTGTTATGTTGCCTGGTTAATGACTTGGACGATATTCTGTTAATCTTGCTAAGTGTGTAATACCCCAAAAATGTAATTTTCCCCGTTCTTTGAAGTATTAAATTTGGATAATTAATATATATGCATATTATATTATATTGCGTGATGGTACGCGTTAAATTATGCTTGGAACTTTTAAGGTTAATGTTGGAAATTTATCTAAGTATAAAAAGTTAAGAAAATGTGCTTTTGAGGGTTTTCGGACGAAGTCCAAAATTTGGGTATGGACGGCGCGGATGTTGTAAATTTGAATATGTATTCAATTTTGTGCGATTTCGGACGCATCGGTCTCGTCCGAAATCTGGCGTGGATGACACGGTCGTTGTTGATTTGAATCTGTACAAATTTTATGCATTTTCAGACGCCTCGGCATCTTCCGAAAATAGGCGCGGACGGCGCGAACGTTGTTGAAGCAAATCTGTATTGAAATTTATGGGTTTTCGGACGAATAAATAGCGTCCGAAATCAGGCTCGAACGCCTCATAACGTTCGAAAAGTCTGAAATCTGCGAAAATCTATTTAAGTTTTCCTTCTCTCTCTTCCGATTTCTTGTTCTACACAACAAAGATCTCTCTCCTCCTACTCCTCTGCAACTCGTCTACTCCTTTCCTGCAGATGGGAAGGCTTTCCACGTGGAGTTGTCTTAATGGACCACCTTTTGTTGGTTTGCACCATTGTTAGCCTGCAGCTTCAGCTTATCTCTTCCTTGTCAGCTTCTCCTTCAGTCTACGTCTATAAGGGGTAAGTTTCCCTGGGTACTTTTGTATTTTGGCAACTGTGAACGTGTGAGAATATGCTTTTGCTGTGAAGAAATTGTGGAATTAAGTGAAGTGTAGTGAGTGTGGAGTGAAGAGTGTTGTGTGATCTTACTGATCATCTGGAAATTGAAGCACCGTGGGTTGAAGCAAAGGTAAGGGATTATTCTTAGGAATGTTAAATTGATTATAGACCTCTGAGTTGGGTTATGTTGATCTTTAAGAATTTAATGATGAAGTTACTTCTAGGAACTGTCCACCGTGAAGGAAACGTATGAAGGTTTGAACAATTGGATAACTTCCTGGTTGCTATTCTACTTGTGCTAAATCTCTGATGAATCCTTGGAAAAACGAGGTAAGAATTGGGATTTGTTGTTGGCCAAGGGTGGCTCTACATTACGGGTTTTATTTGCTAATTATTGAATTTATTGTCTAGTGTTTGAGTGTGAAGCATAATCGTGGTTCAACCCTGTTATTGTTATTGATTTGATGGAATTACAGACTGTCACCATGCTGAATGCTGAGATTGTTATTGTTTGGTTGTTGTCCATGTTTTGTTATTGACAAATGTGAGTAGTGAGGGATGTTAAATGGAATATCATGAGATATGGATTCGAGTTGAACTGCCACTCTATTGAATAAACTGTTACCTACTTTGATTTTGCTTATCGATGGAAATGCCACATCAATGAACATGTGATATAATGGATATAAAAGTTAACCGTTTAAATGTTGGGTTGTGTTGTTTGCTGCGTCTGGTAAACATCGAAATGGGAAAAATGTGAAGAGTGAGGATTTGTAGTATTGTTGAGCATGAATGGATGGAAACCTTTAATTGAAATTCTATTAAGAGGATTGGTCATGTTGAATTCTTTGCGAGTAATGAACTGTGGAAGTGAGATTAATAGTTTGTAATTAATGAGTGTTTATTTAATGGTTTTGAAGGTACCATGTTGATTGACATAATCGCATTGAAGACGCCATGTAAGTTGATACTTACTGTGTTTTGGTCTTCGGACCCTACATCGCAAGAATTAGGGTTGCATGCTGTGTGTTTACTAGATTTAAGTTCTTTTAATGATGTGTTTATTTATATCATCATATAGGACTGTAAGTATTCTCATAGGCATATTGTATGTCATACTTAATATATGTAAATAGGCGTGTGGGGGTTCGGGTGATCGGTGACACTTCTATATGGTAGTATTCCTCCCACGTAGGGAGTGGTAGGTTTAGAGTTAGCTACGTGGAATCTAGGGTTCACCTTTACCCCGTTCTGAAATCCTCATCGTCTTTAACAAAACGACTGGGTATGGCTCGTGGTGACACCCCGATTGGCGTGGTTTATCGTCGGAACCATAGGTTAAGCCACGAGAGCAATTAACTTATCCATCGTCCCTACTAACAAATGAGATACGGTTCTCCTCTGTAATGCATCGCATGATCATGCATCATATCTGTGTTTTATTTTCTTATATCACTTACTGAGCAATAGGCTCATTAGTTTAGGTCTTGTGATGTAGGTATTGTACGAGAAAACAGGAGAACAGGTTAAAGACAGTTGATGAAGGATTTGCACGGGTGGATCTTGTGGCTGGCTGGGCTAACGAGTTTTAAAAGGAAATGGTTTGTAAAATGGTTTGTAAATTATTTAATATTCTTTAATGTTTTGTTTTAAATTCCGCTGCGTTTTATAAAAAGGATGTTCATTACTTCTTCTGAAATTAATAAATATTTTAAGTAAAAAATTTTAACGCTAGAGTTTTTATAGAAAAAGGATACTCTGATTTTATAAAAGAAAAAGTTTTAAATTTACACGGATTTCAAAGTAAATAAAAACTGGGTCGTTACAAAGTGAATGAATGAAGATAATGACTCTCTGCTGCTTATGAATTTATAGGTTAGTCTTGTGGTTGGAATTGTTTGAGTAATGATATGTTGGAATTGGTGTTGGTTTCTGGATATGAGTTATTAATCTGTTGGTTATTATTGGATTTCTGCTCTTTGTGATGTTATGCCCTATTTGGATATTAATATTGGGTGTTGGTATTTATGAGTACATATTCTGTGAGTGGTATTATGTTAGTCTTTGCTGGATGATGAGGATTAAACTATTAGGTTGGGTTATATTAATGAAGCGGGTCCGTTTAGGAACTCTAGTTAATGATGTATAAGGATTAAGGGTAAGAAAGACGTTGAGATTAATAAGTTGATTAATTGATTATATTAATGATTAAATGTTATTGAATTGTGAATGTACTAAAAGAGAAGAAAATGATAACGATTAAGTGCTAAAACGCGTTAAAGCTTCGAGGTAAGTGATATGTGTGTGCTTTGGTCCTTAGGGCCCTACATCGCAAGAATAGAATATGCACGTTTGACTGTGTAACGACCCGAATTTTTCTTTGCTTTAAAAATGCATTAAATTTAAAACTTTTATAAAACAACTGAATTCTTATTAAAACCATTCAATTGAAATCAGAGTTCTTTTCTTAATAACTTGATCGTTAAAAGATCTTACTTAAAACTCATTATTTAACTCTTGATTGCCGATGGAAGACTTTCTTTATGAAATCCATTTTTCTCTTTTTACAGCAGAAGCATAAAACATTCTTTTTAAAAGACAATAAATGAACAGGTATTTTATATTTACAAAACTCTTATCTCTTTTACTTTCCTTTGCCTAACCAGCCACAAGTCTCGCCCGTGCAAATCTTTCATCAATTGATCCTTGATCTGTTCATCATTTTCTCATGCGTGTACCTACACCATTAGCAAACTGTAAGCTTGAGGCCCAGTAAGAAATGAGATATGCAGTATGATCATGCCTCTCTTTAATTCTTTTGGAATGAGTCCACCTCAAACCAATCTTTTCTTTACGTATTTTATATTACTCGTATATCGAGCGGGAGATTGACGAATCTATAAAGGAGAGGGTGTCTCATTTCGACCTCTAGCCACCTAGTGTAAACAGTCTCGCAGTCCCGACAAGGGAAATGTATAGTTCTTTTCTTCTAGTAGCCCGTGAAAAAGTATAAATTTCTGTCTACCAAGCTAGACCCGAACTTACCCTTCCATTCCCCGACTCCCCATTTTTCTTCTTTAATTCTTTTTCCTCACTCAATGCATATGAGTACCAACCCCAAAGATGACACTTCCAACTTGTTTATATTAATATGATGCATGTCAATGCAATTGCAGTAATCGTAACAATATAAAAGTATAAGACATAAAGCAGTAATCACAACAATATAAAAGTATGAGATATAGAAGTCTACTAACGTACTATATGGGCATGCTTATTAATTTAAAGGAAGCGATAACAACGTAGGCATGCTTTGCGATTTAAAGGAACAATAATATCATAAGCATGCTTGGCAATTTAAAGAAAGCGATAACAGTATAGACATGCTTTGCAATTAAAATAAAGTAATAATGGTATAGGTATGCTTTGCAATTAAAAGGGAAACAATAACAATATGCTAATGTCCTAAACATGCTTAAGGATTAAACTAATAACGTGTAATTAACATAGTCATAATGTGGCAGCATGGTAGGAACGTAAACAAACAATTAAAGAAAAAACATTGCTAATGGTGTAGGGCCTCCAACTGCCCAAGACTCTATCTCAATTTCTTACCTCGAATCTTTATCGCCTATTCGTACTTAATCTTTATCTTCCTTTTCCTTTTTAATACCTTCATCATTAAAACATTTACTCGTTAATAATCACGACTTGTTAATTTCATTCTTTTCATATACTTAATTACATAATAATTCTAGGAACTCTCGTTAACGTCCAACATAAAACATAACACTTAACAATTCTAGCATTCTCATCTTAACAACTTCATCATCATCTATACCTTCAATTTTTATTCGTCACTTGACAGTGTTTCAAAATCTAAACTCAGTATCCATTTGAATCAAAAGAGCATGATTACATTTCATACCAATCACAGATTCGCCTTTTAATCATGCATTACCATCATAATAGAACTCTTCTATTCATTTCATTTCTTCATCTCATACATATCAATAAGCCGTAAATAAAACATGGAATATATTTCTACCAACATAAAATAATCAGACACTTCAGCAACACTTCATTATCTCCATAGATTTCCAAATATAACCAAAGAGGCAGATAAACAATGGAGCCTTATCTCATTATCTACTATCACCAACTCAGCAGAGCACACATGTATATATATATATATAGACGCACAAGTGACAGAGAACAATTAACTTCCAACTTCAGGCACAGAGCATACATCCATTCTTAACGTCAATTAAAACATCCAACACAGAAATACACTTCTAGAAATTTACAAAACATTGACATGCTATTAGTTCCTACCTCAACTGCATAACAACGTAACCCTATAAAACTCCAGAGTAAAGGTGAAGGACTTCACTCACCAGAGACAGCCGATTTGCAACAGTTAGACCGTGAGCTGCAACTCCACTCCGGATCACTGCCTCCCTCTTCTCTCGGACATGGTCAACTTTCCATCACCGAACTTCAACTCTTCTCCTCACATCTCCTTTTCTCCAAAACACTCACCCTCTTTGTCTCAATTTTTCTCTCTCGAGAGCACTTTACTCTTTCTCTCCTCCTTCTCGACCTTTCAATTTTCTCTCCAGACAAGCACCCTTATCCTGCCACTGCTATGGACATACATGGGTGTCCTCCAGCCATGCCCTGCCTTGGCCATGCCCAACACGTTCCCTTGTCGGTTCTCCAGCGCAAGTCAGACCGGTTCGAATTGCAAACTGGATCACAGGCCTTCGGCAGGTCCAACCCAAACCGCCAGCTCCAGCCTCTTCGACTCGAAGCGTCGATTGCAGCCCTCCGACACCAATCCTCCTCTACCGAACACCACACCAGCCATTCCATCTTCATCGCCATTGCCATCCATCACAGCTAAGCATCGCCAGAAACGACAGAGCGTCCGAGCCCACCTTGACCCGATGCCAATCCGCCGCTCCAACCAACGAAGCCTGACGCCCTGCGGAGCCCGTAATCATGACCAGCCGTTCCTCCTCCTTGCGTCGATGCCGGCAGCCTGATGAACACCGTCGAGCTAGCCTCACACGCCCGTCGTCTTCGTCCTCCTCGATCATCTTCTACGCCTCCTAGCTCTCTCCCTCTCCTCGGGTTCTCCTTCAGCGCAGAATGGCCCGTGAGCCATTCTTTTCCTTTTAACACGCTGGATCGGTTCACAATGAACCGGTTTAGCCAATCTCCTCTCATTTTAAATCCCCAAACATTATAATTTAATTCATTAAATTAACATTTATTATAATTACTTAAATCTCCATTTTATTTATTCAATTAATCCTTAATTATCATCCAATGAATTCCCATAAATTATAATCATATGAACATGTCTTTGGTAATACCCCGATAATTATTCAATTAATCCAAATACCCCTACTTACTTTTCAATTATTCTTATTAAATTCTGATATAAAAAGTCTGGGTATTACAGACTGCTTACTGCTTTATTAGATATTGAGTATGTCTATTGTTTTAATAGCACATCTACAACTTAATTAGCAGTATTAAAAGCATGTCTACAGTTTTAATAGTACGTCTATCACTTTCTAAGCATGTTTACAGTTTTATAAGCACGTATATTATTTTATAAGCATGTCTACCATTTTATGAAGCATGATTTGTGAATTGTATGTCGGGTGTTTATTTAGATTCCTTTAATTATACGATAGATATTGTATGCATTCACGAGCATCATGCATCATGATTTTCAAAGATTACTAAAAGGATTTTCATGCACGGTTTTGAAAAGGAAACAGAAAACGAAAAGAAGTATGAATGAATGATTAAGAAAGATAAAGAAAAAGGGGTTGGTCCGGATAAGTAATGCCCGACAACCCAAGTAATAAAGATAAAGGTTTTTGTGGTCCAGTAGGTCAAGTCTAGCATATGAACAAAAGATAAATAAAAGATAAAGGATTCTGTGGACCGGTAGGTCAAGCTCGGCATAGGGACAAAAGAAAAGAAAAGAATATGAAAAGGGAAACGGACACGGGAACCGAAACGAAAACAGATACGGAAACGGTACTAGCACAGATACTGATACAAAAATGGGAACAGGAACAGAAATGGAAATGGAAACGAAAACATAAATGAGTTTCTAGAAACGGATACAGATATGGATACGAAAACAAACATGGGAACGGATACGGAAATGCATACGATCACGAATACCGAAATGGATACAGAAATAGGAACAGAAACAAAAACAGAAATAAAGTACGAAAGTGTAAAAAGATAAAAGATAAAAGAATAAAACGAAAGGAGAAACTGTATACGATTTTAAGGTGGCACAACGTGTGCATTTAGCATTTAAATTCTATTACTTACTGAACGTTAGACTCATAGTTTATGACTTGCGATGTAGGTACAAACACGAGAGAAAATGACGAACAGATTAAGGAGCAGCTGGTGAAGGATTTGCACGGGTGAGTCTTATTTGGCTAGACTAACGAATGTAAAAGAGAACAAGTTTTGTAAACACAAAGTAAATGATTTTTTATTGTTCTTCAAATGACTAGTTTTATACTTCCACTATAACATGATTTATGCTTCCGTTTTAATTTGAGGAAAATGATTTTATAAATAAAGTCTTTTGTTATTAATAACGATTTAAGTAACGAGTTTGAGAAAATAGTTTTTAATGATCAAGTTTAAAGAAAAGTACTCTGATGTTCAGTTAAAAGGTTTTAATCAAGATTTCAGTTATTTTATAAAAGTTTTAAATTTCACGCATTTTTAAAAGGTAAGAAAAATCTGGTTGTTACATACAATGTCCCTATGAACATGCGTTGTACGTGAAGAAAGAAGAAGAGAACTTGTTGTTTGTTGCTCTTTATGTTGATAATCTTAACTTCATGGAGAGCAACGAGATTATGATAGAAGGTTTCAAATAAACTACAACACGAGAGTTTGAAATGACGGACTTGGGATTGATGAGGTACTTTCTTAGTCTTGAGATTATACAAGGAAAATCTGAAATTATTGTGTCACAAGAAGCATATGTGAAGGACATTTTGAAGAAGAGCAAAATGGAATATTGCAAGCCGGTAGCAACACCGATAGAGCTCGGTACGAAACTCTCTAAACTTGAGGGAGGAGATCAAGTAAATGCAAGTGAATACCGTAGTTTGGTTGGAAGTTTACGGTATCTCACGTGCACAAGGCCGTTCATTGCATATAGTGTCGACATAGTGAGTCGATGCACGGAGGATCAAAAACACTCTCACTTAAAAGCTTTTAGGAGAATTCTTCAATACATTCGAGGAACGGAGTCACTCAAGTTACTCTACTCAAAGATGAATGAATACAAGCTAGTTGGTTACTATGATAATGATTGGTGTGGAGATGTTGATGATCGGAAAAATACAGCGGCATACATGTTCTATATGGGAGACACGACATTCACATGGCTTTCAAAGAAACAGTTGATCGTGGCTTTGTTGACATGCGAGATGCAGTATGTGGCTGCATCTTGGTGTGTGTGTCACGCAATTTGGCTAAGAAATTTGCTACATGAGTTGAATCTCAAGCAACATGAGGCAACCGAAATACGAGTCGACAACAAATCGAAAATTGAATTGGCAAAGAATCCAGTTCATCATGAGAGGAGTAAACATATAGATGTTCGTTTTCATTTTATTAGAGAACATGTCAAGAAAGAAAAAGTACGAATGTGTCACATTGCGAGTCGTGACCAAGTGGCAGATATTTTTACAAATTTGCTGCAAACGGTGTTGTTTGAAAACCTCAAGAAGATGATCAGAATGAAGGATCAGAAATGTTTAAGTTTAAGGGAGGAATTTGTTGAGAATTAAACTCAAACGTTCTGCATTTTGGGTTGTTTTTCAAAGAGAATTTGAAGAGTCAAATGGCGACCAAATTAAACGTATGATCTTTGGATTTTGATGCCTCGGATGTCTACTTTCTGATGGTTCAAGTTTTAAGTCATGTGGAGTTCTCTAGAAGAAGTTATGACATTTTTAGTAACCAATGATCAGAAAGTAATGTGATGTTTCGCATTCTGTTTTAAATATGTTTATTGCCTTAATTCTTATACGAATTTTAAGAGTCTTATTTGAATTTATAAATATTGTATTTTGTTCATTTGAAAAAATATAAATAAATAAAAATATCTGAAAAAAATTTAGAGTAGTGATTTTTTTTCTCTCCGAAAATAAACACTCCCATTGTTATCATTACATCAAATAAATTGACAAAAAAAATACAACATATTGTCCTCAACCGCGTTCAACTGGAACCCACGACAGTCAAACCCTTGAGGGCCGACCATGTAGTTTCCTCGTCCCTCTTGACTTCTCTCATTGAGTCTAGTCTCTGTTGCCGCCTATCATCTGGACTTCATACTTGCTGATTTCGCTAAAAATATCTTACCACCATGCAGTATATATATTTCCGCACGGAATTCGACCAATCCAACTTCTCGAAAAAATAGAAGAACCCACGTCATTTTTCATACTTTTTTTTCGAAAAATAATGAATCCAGAGAATACTGTTTCCGACAAACGAACCAAGTATAAGGGAGTGAGGAAACGAAAATGGGGTAAGTGGGTTTCTGAAATTAGGCTTACTAACAGTCGTGAGAGAATATGGTTAGGCTCTTACGACTCGCCGGAAAGAGCCGCTAGAGCGTTCGACGCCGCGCAGTTCTGCCTGCGTGGCCACCGAGCTAACTTTAATTTCCCCGAAAGTCCACCGGAGATCCAGTGAGCAGCATCGCTCAGCCGCCATCAAATTCAGATTGCCGCCCTTAAATTCGCCAATGAGCACGATTGTCAGACAATGCCTACAAATGTTAATGGCTTGGAAGAAGAGGGAGTGTTACGCGATTCTTCTTCGGCTGTTTCTGACCGGAGTACTGCAAATGTTCACAACGGAGAGATGAGCAATGATTGGTCGTTTCTGGACGCATTGAATTCGTACGACAAGGAGGGTTGCTCAGCTTTTCCTCACTCGCCATCGCTACCAGAACCTATCCTTCAGGAAGACGAAGAGATTTACCGTGATGGAGACTGTTCTCAGCCGGCATTTCTATGGAACTTCGACGACTGAAAGAAAGAAGATTAAGGAGTTTAGAATCATATCTAGGAATATTCCTTCTATAATAAACCCTGTAATCGTATTGTTTTCTAGAATTTTCTCTCTAAACATATAAAGAGAAAAACATTATAATGGGTCAGTGAGTGAATCAATCAATAGTCTAGAATTCTTCTTTCCTTACTTGTTATCAGAGCCACATATGGCATCCTCTAGTAGCATTACTCAACCTTCTCTATCTCCGGACGCCTCCTCCTCTCTTCCTCCATTTTCGGCTGGTCATCAAACCCTTACCGCCAAGCTTGATTCCTCCAACTACTTAATCGAAAAACCATATTCTCAATGTGGGCATTGCTAATGGCCTTGAGGCCTTTCTTGATGGCTCTTCTTCTCCTCCTCCACCCTTTCTGGAGTCTGTTCAACCAAATCCAGCTAAACCTAATCCTGCTTTTACATTGTGGCATCGTTATGATAAACTTGTTATGAGCTGGCTGTATGCCTCTCTCACTGACCCTCTACTTTCTCACATCGTCTGCTATTCTTCAGCAGCTGACATTTGGGGTGCTCTTGCTCGACTCTACTCTTCCACATCTCTTGTTCGCCTGACGGAATTACGAGGCCAACTGCACAAATTATCCAAAGATGGCCTCACGGCCTCAGATTATATCCAGAACGTAAGTTCCATTTGCAACACTCTTCAAGCCATTGGAGAACCAATATCCAACAAGGATCATATTCTGTACCTGTTGAGTGGTCTTGGTAGTGACTACAATGCTTTTGTCACCTCCATCACGAATCGTCCAGACACTCCATCGATTGAAGATGTACATAGCCTTCTCCTCAGCTATGACTCGCATCTGGACAAGCAGCACTCAACAGCTTCTCTTTAATCTCTTCAGGCTAATTTCTCCTCTCTGACTATCGGCCGGCAGCACTGATCACCACAACCAAACCCGCACCCGCGGTTTATGAATGAGCCCTCCGTTCCTTCCACTGGCAGTATCCTCGGGAAGCCTTCCTCTTCGTGGAAATCTGGCAAAAACCCATCCAGCAAGCCTCGCTGCCAGATCTACCAGAAAATGGGTCACATAGCGCCTCAATGCTATCATCGCCTGAACACATCTTTTCTCCCTTCTCCTAGGGCCTTTCACGTTTCTCCGATGGCTGCCCAAGTCTTTTCTTCGATGGCTGCCCAAGTCGCTGCTCCAGTAGTTACCCAGGTCACTCCACCTACTTCAAATATCACTTTCCAGGAGCATTTCAACTCTTCATCTGAGCAGTCCACGTGGCTAATGGATTCAGGAGCCACTCATCATTTCACTCCTCACTCTAGTGACCTGCAGTCCATTCATTCATACATTGGTCTGGAACACGTCTCCGCTACAAATGGTACGTTGTTTCCCATCCAAGCAGCTGGTAATTCTGAACTCCCCTCCTCTGCTAAATCTCTTAGCCTTAATAATATTTTACATACTCCTATTTCTTCAAAACTAACAAGTGTCTATCGTTTGTGCTGGGATAATAACGTCTTTGTCGAATTTCAACCTTTTTATTTTCTTGTTAAGGATCGCCACACCCAGCAGATCCTTCTTCGAGGTAGAGTTCATCACGGACTTTACACTGTCTCTGCTTCCCCGCCCATTCCGCCAGTTGCTCTTCTCACTGCAGCCTCCTCCAGCTCTCCTCACCTATGGCATCTTCGTCGCAGACATCCTCATTTTTCTTGTCTTAAGCGTGCTCTTATGTCCTGCAATTTGTTTTCGTCTTCAATTTCAGACTCTCTATGTAATGCTTGCAATATCAGTAAATCTCATCGTTTATCTTTCTCTCCTGCTTTATCTTCTGCTTCCTCACCCTTTGAATTGATTCATTCCGATGTCTGGGTCCGTCCCCAGAATCTTCCATCACTGGCGCTCGTTACTTTGTTTTATTTATTGATGATTACAGTTGGTTTACGTGGCTGTATTGTCTCAAAACCAAGGATGAAGTTAAATGTCATTTCATTCAGTTCTATAATCTTGTCTTAACTCAATTTAACATCTCGATTAAATCACTGCAGTAGGATGGGGGTGGGGAGTTTCGATCTCTCCTTCCTTTTCTCACCTCCAAAGGCATTGTCCATTGTATATCATGCCCTTACACTCCTGCACAAAATGGCAGAGTTGAGAGAAAAAATCGTCATATTGTAGAAATTGGCTTGTCTCTTTTATATCATTCTCACACACTGTTACGTTTCTGGCCTTATGCATTTTCTACTGCCACATTTCTCATTAATCGCTTACCCACTATTGTTCTGGATTATTCTTCTCCTTTTCAAACTTTGTTTCATTCAGTTCCTGACTATTCCATGCTTCGAGTTTTTGGCTATGTCTGCTACCCCTGCCTACATCCATTCCGGTCAAATAAACTTCTTCCTAGGTCTTCTATGTGTGTCATGCTTGGTTATAGTTCCAATCACAAGGGGTATATCTGTTTTGACATTTCCACATCCAAAATTTATATCAGTCGCCATGTGATCTTCTATGAAACAGTATTTCCTTTTTCTACACATTCTTCTTCCTTTCCCCCTTCATCCTCTATTTCTCCTGCTGTTTCTATTCCAACAATTATATTCCGTCAGTTTATTCCTTCTCCCTCCCCTGTCGTTCATCACTCTGATCCTGTGTCACCTTTTCCAAACATTGGTTCTTCACGGTCTCCGATCATACAACATTCTGAGTCTATCTGTCATTCTACCAGTGATATTTCTCCTCAACCTCCTATTCCTTCCAACACTCACCCTATGCAAACCCGTTCCAAGTTTGGTATCTCCAAACCCAAAATTTATACTTGTGTTGCCGACCCTGATCTTTTTGAGCCACTTACATTCTCCCAAGCCTCAAAGCACTCTAACTAGCTAGCTGCCATGCAAAGTGAGATGCAAGCTCTTCATTTAAATAACACATGGTCTTTGGTTCCTATGCCTCCAAGCCAAAAGGTCATAGGCTGTAAATGGATTTTTAAACCGAAGCAAAATGCAGATGGTTCTCTCAACCGTTTCAAAGCTCGTTTAGTAGCCAAAGGCTATAACCAAACGGAGGGGGTGGACTACAATGAGACCTTTAGCCCCGTGGTCAAGCCTCAAACTATTTGTCTAGTCTTGTCTTTGGCTCTAAATTTTCAGTGGGATCACAGGCAACTTGTCGTATCTAATGTCTTTCTTCATGGTGATTTAGTGGAGACTGTTTACATGCAACAACCTCCTGGCTTTATGGACAAGCATCATCCAGATTATGTGTGCAAACTTCAAAAGTTCTTATATGGCTTAAAACAGGCTCCCCGTGCTTGGTATACCAAACTGCAGGCCGCTCTTCTGTCTTGTGGCTTTAAAACTTCACGGGCAGACAATTCCTTGTTCTTTTATAAGTCAGGTGACTCTATTCTACTCATGCTCATCTATGTTGATGACATTCTTCTTGCAGGAAACAATAGTCAACTGCTCAACAATCTTATTGACTTTCTCGCTTCCAACTTTGCTATAAAGGATCTTGGTTCGTCAAATTTTTTTCTAGGCATCCATATCTATCGCACTCCATCTGGTTTCCAATTAAATCAGGCTCAATATATTTCCGACCTGCTTTCTCGTGCTCGGATGTCTGACTGCAAGCCCATGCTGACCCCAATGGTTTCTGGTTCAATTCTTTCTAAATCAGCTGGTCATCTGCTTCCAGATGGATCAGTTTATCAAAGTCTGATTGGGACCCTCCAATATTGCACTCTGATCAGACCCAATATTGCTTTTGCTGTTAACAAATTATGTCAATTTATGCATTCACCTACTGAGTGTCATTGGCAAGCCTTGAAACGACTTCTCCGATATCTTCAAGGTACTCAACATTATTATCTCTCGTTTCAATCATCTCCTTCTCTGGACATTCGCTGCTTTACGGATGCCGACTAGGCTGCTTGCCCAGATGATCGTCACAGCACAAGCGCTTATTGTGTTTTTCTTGGAAAAAATCTGATCTCCTGGTCATCTGCAAAACAAAAATCTATATCTCGGTCTAGCACAGAGGATGAATACCGTGGAATTGCCAATGGAGCTTCTGAAGTAGTTTGGCTTCATTCCTTACTACAGGAGATTGGCTTCTCTCCTCCTAGCTACCCTACAATTTTCTGCGATAATTTGAGTGCCACTTTCATGGCTTCTAATCCGATTCTGCATACAAAATCTAAGCATGTGGAGATCGACTTCCATTTTGTTCGTGACAAAGTATTTAAGAATGAATTGAAGGTCCAGTTCACACCTGCTTCTATGCAAATTGCAGATAGCTTTACAAAACCACTCCCTACTTCATAGTTTCTCACCTGTCAGGACAATCTCTGCGTCCTTCGTCCTTGATCTTGCGGTGGGATGTTAGAATCATATCTAGGAATATTCCTTCTATAACAAACCCTGTAACCGTATTGTCTTCTAGAATCCTCTCTCTACACATAAAGAGAATAGCATTGTAAGGGTCAGAAAGTGAATCAATCAATAGTCTCAGAATTCTCCTTTCCTTTACTATCAGTCCAAAGGAAGCAACAAGCCTCCAAAAATTAACCATAAAGCTCTACCCACAAGTCTTCCTATTGTTAATCAATCTTTTTCGATAGAACAGAAACATAGATGAATTTCAAGATACCGGAAACTGAAATAATGGTAGTAAAACAAGGAAAAGGACGATGATATTGAGGAATTTGCACCAAAAACTTAGTTGAGCAATTGCTGCTTTTCACCAAAAGATCAATGGCCGATGAAGAGATTTATAACCTCAATTAAATCAAGAATCCTCCTATGCCTTCAAAATATCTCCCATCTCTGCCTCACCACTATTGTTGACAAAGGAATCGTCGAACACACCAACTGTATCGTCTTCCCCAAGCTCTATATGAACACCATCACTTTCAGGATCACCAACTTCCAACCTGTTATCTTCCAGTTCTAACATATCATTGAAACTTTCAATCTTATTCTTCTTCCCTCTATAACTAATGAGCCTCTGTAGCTTTTCCTTCCAAAGAACCAGCGGACATTTCTCTATAAGCTCTGAACCTTCATAAGCTTCCGTTAAGAAAACACTAAACCTCTTCCCCCTCTCTGAAACGTAGAAGATGCCAAAATGTTTCAATAGAAGTCTCATTAGCCTTTGAGGCATAACCAGCTCTTGACGAAAATGGGTCAGATGGTCAGTTACCAGTCTCTTTTCAATGGCGAAGCTTATCAGTTCGTGCATTACTGCAACTGCCCTCTTATCAAACTCAAACGACCCAGCTTTCAGTTCTCGAGCATCGGCGTAGGGGGAGAGATAAGTCCTCTTCTGAAAGTGCTCAAATTTTCCTCCATATCTATACACCTTCAAGTGATTGGGAGGAAATTTTGGTGGGAATGAGAGGAAGAGAAAACGAGTAGTATGAGCCTGCCGTAGAGTGGTTTCAGTCAGTTTCATCACCTTCTTCTCCAACTCTGTTACAGCCCAGGCAGGATTCCAAGAAACAAGCTCCAAAATATTCAATTTCATCCTCAGACTTAGAAACCCTAAAAAGTTGAGCATAATTGTGCACCTATTTCGTTCTGAAATCCATTGGAAGCCCAAAATCTTTCCTGAAATGTGCAATTTTCGCTACCGGAAGACGTTTATCTACCGACATCATCAGAAACCTGGTCACATGCTCCGCAGCTTTATCGGCGTGCTCCTCGATTATCTTCGCCTCCTCTTCAACCAATTCTTCGGCTTCTTTAGTCATACCGCACCAAAGCACCCCTCTCTGATCCTTGTACAACTCAAACAAACAACTTCGGAGATTTGCGAATGAAGTCAGAAACCCTGTGAGGCTTCGGAAGATTTTTTTGCCGCCGGTACTGCTCCAAGTTCTTGACTGGAATTATCATCTCCCGCTCTTCCTTCAGCGTTTCAATCAAGAAGAGCGCTTTGGATGCGATCTTCCCTTTCTCCGTTGCTACTTCGAGATCGTATACTCTCTTCAGGACGCTTCGATCCTGTACCCGTTTTCCGGAGGTCATAAACCGAATCTGCAACCAAGCGAACAACGCCAACGGCGAATTCCTGCAACACAAAACGCTTCTTATTATGAGAACTGACAGAAATTAAAAGAATCAGAGAATATATTTACTTTCTAGCTATCTGATTACATTCAATGGTAACTAAGAGTACTATTTATACAAATGCTATAGTAAACTGTAAAATAATTATCTCTATGTCAGCAGCTAACTAATCCAATACTTCCCCTCAAAATGGAGTATGAATATTGAGATCATCTTGCCATAGCTCGAAACATATGAGGCTATAAAGCTTCAGTAAAAATGTCAGCTAATTGGAATTTAGAGCGAACGTAAAGATACTTAATCGTTCCACGCAAGATTTCTTGACAAACGATTTGGTAGTCAATCTCAATATGATTAGTCCATTTGAAAGATAGGATTAGCTTCTATATGAAGAGCAGCTTGATTATCACAAAACAACAAAGCAGGCTGAGAAAGAGAAATATGAAAATCTTTCAACAGAGCAGAAAACCAAATTATCTCACAAGTAGTATTAGCCATGACCCTATATTCGGCTTCAGCGGAAGAACGAGAAACAGTATGTTGTTTTTAGACTTCCAAGAGATCAAAGAGTCACCAAGAAAAACACAAGAACCAATAATAGAACGCCGAGAAGATATACAAGAAGCCTAGTCGGAATCAGTGAAAACCTTCAATTGAATATCAGAATTCTTGGGAAAAAATAAACCTTGACCAAGAGTACCTTTCAAATAGGGCAAAACTTTATACGCAGCCTTTAAATGCGATGTCCAAGGAGCAGAAAGAAACTAACTAAGAGAATTGACAACAAAAGAAATATTAGGGTGAGTAAAAGTGAGATACAATAAACGACCAATAAGTAGACGAAAAACCGTGGCATCCTCCAAAAGAGAACCAGAATCAGAAAGTTTACAATAAGGATGTAGAGGAACAGAAGTAGGTTTACAACCCAAAAAACCACAGTCATTCAAAAGATCTAAAATATAATGCCTTTGATTCAAAGAAATACCATTTGCATTTCTGGCAATTTCCAAGCCAAGGAAAAAACGAAGATCACCCAAATCCTTCAATTTAAACTTTCTGTCCAACATAGATTTGATAATATCAATATAAGTAGCAGAGCTCCCAGCAATTATGACATCATCCACATATACTAAAATGGCAATGAAATGAGTAGAAGTAGATTGAATGAATAAGGAATTATCAACAAGAGATTGAGAAAAGCCAAGATCAATAATAGCAGTAGAGAACTTAGAAAACCAATTACGAGAAGCTTGTCTTAAACCGTATAAGGACTTGTTAAGTTTACAAACCAAGTGTTGCTCCCCCTGTTCAGAACAATGTAACTCGGAATAACCTAGAGGTAAACTCATATAAACCTCTTCAGTTAAGTCACCATGAAGAAAAACATTATTAACATTCAACTGTACTAGAACCCAATTATGAATGGCAGCAAGAGCAAGCAAAGTTTTCACAGTGACATATTTGGTAACAGGAGAAAATGTATTCAAAAAATCAATACCTTCTTGTTGAGTGAAACCCTTAGCAACTAACTGAGCTTTATAACGCTCAATAGAACCATCAGCACAGTGCTTAATTTTATATACCCATTTGCAACCAATAAGATGCTTACCAATAGGCAATGATGTCAAAGTCCAAGTATGATTGTCCTCAAGAGCCCGAAGTTCAGCACACATCGCATTTCTCCAATCAAGATTTTTAATAGCTTGATGAAAAAATTTTGGTTCTACTTGAGAAGAAATGACTAAGACAAAACATTTGTAAAGAGGAGATAAACGACTATAAAAAATATAATTGGAAATAGGATAAGAACAGCTAGAAAGATAAGAAGGAAATTGTACATTGTTGGACAAAAAACAATGGTAATCAGCAAGATAAGAATGAGGTTTAGAAAGACGTTTGGAAAGAGGTTCTAAAGAATCCAAAATAGGAACAGATTCTGAAGAAATCGAAACATCAGTGGAAGAAATAGCAGTATCATTTAAAGAATCAGAAACTGGTAAAAAGATGGAGAGGAAGAAACCACAAAATCAGGAAAAATAGCATCAAAAATTTTATTGGGACAAGATTTAAAAGGAAAAACAGATTCATGAAAAACAACATTTTTTGAAATTAGAATTTTATTAGTTTCAAGATCTAGAACTTTATCGCCTTTGAAACCAGTAGGATACCCAATAAAAACAGCAGATTTAGCATGAGGAGAAAAGTTATACCGAGAGCTTTTCAAAGTAGAAACAAAGCATAGGCAACCAAACACTTTAAGGTGATTATAAACAGGATGTTTAGAATATAATCTTTCAAAAGGAGTTTGGTTGGATAAAATGGTAGAAGGAAGTCTATTAATCAAATAAACCGCAGTAGAAATGCATTCACCAAAATTTAAGAGGAATGTGAGATTGAAATAACAAAGAATGAGCTACATTCAAGATATGCTGATGTTTACGTTCAACAACAGAATTTTGCTAAAGGGTTTCAACACAAGAATGATAATGAATAATGCCCTTATTTTTGTAAAAATTGGAAAGAGAAAATTTAGGAACATTATTAGAATGAATGCCTTTAACTTTTGCATGAAATTGAGTTTCAACCAGATGTATAAAAGCAAGAATAAACTCAAAACATCATATTTGACACACAAAAAATATAGCCAAACAGATCTATTATGATCATCAACAATGGTTAAAAATAACAAAATCATCATGAGTTTCAACACGGAAAGGACCCCATATATCACAATGTATTAAATCAAAGCAACGTTGAGATACATGATTATTGAAAACAAAAGGTAAAACATGCTGTTTAGCAAAAGGATAAACAGAACAAATACAATTTTTTATGGAATGTAAATGTAAAGTGTTCTGTAAAAGTTGAACTTTAAGAGGTAAAGGATGGCCTAACTGATAATGCCAAAGAGAATTATCAGTAGAGGTGAAACTGCCATTTATTGTGTGTGCATAGACATTGGAAACAGGACAGGAAGGATGAAGAACATATAAATTTCTAACTCGACTAGCTATCCCAATCATTTTGGCAGATAACCAGTCCTGAATGATACATGAATTAGAATAGAAAGAAAAAGAACAATGTAACATAGAAGATAGCATGCTAACAGATAACAGGTTAAACCGAAAGGAAAAAACAAAAAGAACATTGGATGGAACAATGTCTTTATTTAATCGAACAGATCCTATTCGTACAATAGAGATTCTGGAATTATTAGGTAAAGTGACAAAGTTATTATGAACAGGAAAGGAAGAACATAAAAGATCAAGATTATAACAAACATGGTGTGTGGCACTTGTACCCAAAATCCAACCTGAAGAATTGGAAAAATCAGGTTGCATAAAAGAGTTAGAAACAGAAAGGATACCTGTGAAATCAGAAACAGAAGGGTCGGAGGTTGAAACATCTCCTGAATTGAATTGATGAGAGGTATGCTGTAACTGAGAACTCAAGAGAGCAATAAGCTAATGACATTGATCTGCTGAGAGAGATTGAACTGAATTAATGTCAGCAGAATTTGATTGCTGAAGTTCAACAGAATTGACATCAATAGAGGTCTTTCGAGATGAATTTCTGTCCTTCTGTTTGTAACCCGGTGGATAACCATGAAGCTTGAAGCACTTATCTACAGTGTGACCCGTAATGTTGCAATGGGAACAAATTGGTCTTTCCCATCTACCTTGAAAAGAGGAACGTGAGTTCCGTGAACAGGAATTAGACAAAAACACCAACTTATCAGAAGAGTTAGTCACAGAAACGTTAATCATTCGTTGACGTTCTTCTTGAATGATTAAAGAAAATACTTTACTGATTGAAGGTAAAGGATCCATCATTAAAATCTGACTCCTAATCTGAGAAAAAGAATCATTAAGTCTCATAAGGAATTGCATAACAAACTCTTGTTGTTGATGTTCAATTAGTAAACGAGCACCACCACAATTACAGTTAGGAATCAGTTTAAAATCCTGTAATTCATCCCATAATGTTTTAAATTTCGTGTAATATCCATTAACATCCATGGCACCTTGTGATAAAGAAAGCAACAAATTTTGAGTCTGATAAATCTGTGGAGCACTACCTTGATTAAATCTATCGTGTAGATCTTTCCAAACAGCCATGGAAGAAGTCAAATACAGTAAACTATCAGCTATATCCTTACTAACAGAGTTCAAAATCCAAGAAGTTACCATACTATTGCATCGATTCCACCTATTGAACTGGTAATCTGAAGGAGAAGGACGTTGAATAGTATTGTCGACAAACTGAACCTTGTTCTTCGCATTTAACGCCATGACCATCGCACGCTTTCAGGTATGAAAATTACCTCTGTTCATCAGATGAGGGACCAAGATCAGACCTGGATGATCATTGTTGTGCAAAAAAAATGGATCACTAGCATCTTTAGCAGCGGAAACAAAACTGGCGCTAGGGTTAGGGATCGCAGACGAAGCAGCTCCCTTGCCTCAACTCATCTTGAAGCTTCTGAAACAATAAAAGTGAAGGACAAAAAATAAAAGGAATCGTGTAGAAGAAGTAGATGACTGTTTTGGGAACCACAGCAAACAGGGATATCTTCTGGACAAAGAAAAAATCCAAAAGAAAATTCAGAGTTGTGGCTCTGATACCATATTATGAGAACTGAGAGAGATGAAAAGAATCAGAGAATGTATTTACTTTCTAACTATCAAATTACATTCAATGGTAATTAAAAGTACTATTTATACAAGTGCTATAGTAAACTATAAAATAATTATCTCCACATCAGCTTAACTCCACATCAGCAGCTAACTAATCCAATACTTCTCTTGGAAGCCAAAAATAGGAAGACGCTCAAAATCTTTCACGTTGAACTCACTTCGCCTCCCAAGAACTCCAACACGCCTAGCAAAGGGAGTTGCCATGGCAGAAACCCAGTAATCAATTCATCGAAAAAATAACTGCGCAGACCATGAAGTTCCTTCATCCCTACCAAGTGTTAGAGGGGAAAAAAATGAAAAAGGCTCAAGATCATGGCCCAGATCTAATGTGGAAATGAACCCAGATTCCAATCGAGCCCCATATCATTTTTAAAAAGATAGATGGTATTCTTATGTTGCTTGGAAATGACTAAGTGTTAACGCACAAATTGTACTCAATTGTATTTTTCCATTAGTGTAATTATATTGTATGGTGAAGTCCTTTACTTTCCAAGTATATATACCCTGGCATACTTTGTATATGATATTATTAGACAATCTTTATACAAATACAATATTTAGAAAACCATAGCTTCTCCTTTCTTCTTGCAAAATTCAGAAATCTTAACTTGGTATCAGAACTAAAAGCCACAATGGCCCCCTTCGGTACAACGACTCCCTCCCCTACCTCAGTTGTTTCCCTCCCACCCTTTCCCTCTATCAACCAAACTCTCACCATTAAGCTGGATTATACCAACAATATCGTTTGGAAAGTCCAAATCCTCAACGTTGTCATTGCCAATGGCATCGATAACGTTTTGGATGGTTCCTACCCAGCCCCCCCTCAATGACTTGATAATATTTCTCTTCAACCCAAACTTGAGTTCGGTCTCTGGCAGCGTTACAATTGCCTCATCATGAGCTGGATCTTTTCTTCCCTCTCGGACAACATTCTTCCACATATTGTCTGCTACAATACTACTGCAGAAATTTGGAGTGCCCTCGGCAGGATGTTTGCCTCCTCTTCTATGGCCCTCATCACCGATTTGCTAAGTCAGCTTCACAATTTATCAAAAGATGGCCTCTCTGCTTCTGCCTATATTCAGAAAATCACATCAATCTGCAATACCCTCTCCGCAATAGGTGAACCGGTGACTTACCGCAATCATCTCATCTATTTCCTCGGTGGATTGGGGAGTGAATACAACCCCTTCGTCACCTCTATCACTAGTCAAGCCGATGAACCATCCCTCAAAGAGATTTATAGTCTTCTACTCAGCTACGATTTTTGCTTGGAGAAGCAAAACTTCGTCGCATAGCTTCCCTCCATGAACTCCGTTCCAGCCAACGCCGCCTTCAGGCAGTTTCGTCCCTCCCGGCTGCCATCCCCGAGACCAAACTCACCATCTCAATACCATGGTGTTCTCGGGTCACCCAACCCGTCTCAGTAACCCTGGCATCAACCCGTCAAGCCCAGACCTCACTTCAAGTCCAGATGTCAAATTTGCAATAAACTGGGCCATACGGCCCTAGTCTGCTACCACAGACAGAATAATGCTTTTGTTCCCGACCCAACTTCTTCTCCAGCCTCACCTCAAGCCCATTCAGCTGGCCTCTTTCCTCGCCCAACCAGCTTTCCTCCCCTACAACCTGCCGACCCTCCCAACGCGACTTGGCTTCTAGACAGCAGAGCAACACATCACTTTACTCCTGCTTCCTCTACCATGACTGAGTCTACTCCATATATGGGTCTAGCGCAGGTGGTAACAATGAATGGTAAGCATCTCCCCATTGTTAATGTTGGTTCTGCTGTGATTCCAACTTCCTCTTCACCATTAAAGCTTAATTCAGTCCTTCATGCACTGTCAATCACTCATAATCTCCTGAGTATTAACAAACTTTGTAGTGATAATTCCGTTTTCGTTGAGTTTCATTCCAACTCTTTTTTTGTCAATGATCAGAATTCTCACAGGATACTCCTTTAGGGCTCTCTCAGTGATGGCCTCTACAAACTCATCTCGTCTCCTCAAGCTTTTTCCTTGACAGCCAGCTGTGACAAATCCAAAGCCCCAACTTCAACCTTGTGGCATCTTCATTTAGGGCATCCGAGTTTCTCATCCTTATCTACTTTTTTAAATTCCTGTAATCTTTCTTTTTCAGACTATAGAAAATCAAATATTTGTAGCTCTTGTCAGTTAAGTAAAAGTCACCGTTTGCCTTTCTCACTTTCAGTCTAGCATGCATAGAATATGTTTGAATTGGTACACTTTGATATTTGGAGTTCATCGCTAGTTCCATCTAAAACTGGAGATAGATAGTTGGTTCTATTCTTTGATGATTGCACTCGCTTCACTTGGATGTACTACTGTATCAAAACAAAGGATCAAGTTTATTAAATTTTTTCAGATTTCTTTTCCCTCATTAAAAATCAGTTTTGGAAAACACCTAAAAACCTTCAATTGGATTAGGGTGGAGAATTCTAATCCCTCTCCAAACCCTTAAAGTCTCAAGGAATTCATCACAAAATCTCTTGCCCTTACACTCCAAATAAAAAATGGTCGTGTCAAAAGAAAAAATCGTCACGTGGTCGAAATGGGTCTCGCCTTGTTATTCCATTCATCCATCCCACAATCTTTTGGCCCTATGTTTTCACTATTGCTGTCACTCTGATTAATTATATGGTGCTATATCGCCTTATCATTCCCTTCGTGTTTTTGGATGTCTTTGCTTTCTATATCTTAGGTCTTTCAACAAACATAAACTTCGACCCCGTTCCTCACCTTGTGTCTTTTTCGGTTATAGTGCTCATCACGAGGGTTACATATGTTTCAATCCTCTATCCACACGAGTTTATATCACTAGACATGTCATTTTAATGAAAATTCATTCCCGTTTCCAACACTCACACATTCCTATTCCCCACCATCTGCCATCTCTATCCCCATATGTTCTGTGACACCCACATCGAAACTGTACTTTCTTAACTTAGTTTTTCTCTTTAAAATTTCGTGTAAAAATTTTTTCTTTTTATTTACTTAAAATCGAGTAGGGGTAAAACTTAGGTTTAGCGTGGAAATCTCAAGAGCATTAATAAGTCAGAGTAAAGCGGAAATAGTAGATGTGTTATATAAAGTTCAGAGTTAAAAGAGAAACATAATTAATATTCAAAACATGGTTTGAAGGTTTGAGTAAGAGTTAATAATTTACAAAAACGTGTCTGTTATCAAGCCCTTTCAAAATAGTGAATTCTTTCCTTTTTCTCTTGAGCCATGATCCTACTCAGGTCGTGATTCGTCTGTATAATTCGCAGGCTCCACGGAAAATGCATCCTCCTCTGCCTTATCATCTCGTTTCCTACACCACAAGTAAGACGTGAGCCTAAAGGCCCAGTAAGGAGTGAATTTATGTAGTATGTTTTATGTCTCTCTTTAGTTCTTTTTAAAATGGGTACCGCCCCAAACCAATTTTTCTTTACTTTCATTCATTCATTCATAACTCGTACGTCGAGCGGGAGATGAAGGAACCCATGTGAGAGGGAATAGTCTTGGTCGGCTTCTAACCTCCTGGGTGTAGCTAGTCCTGTTCCCGACAAGGGAGGGGTGTAAGTCTAGCTACCAGGTTAGATCCAAACTACCCCTTCGTCCGCTAATTCCCCATTTTCTTTTCTTTCCTTTTCATTTATCATTTTTCTCACATAACGCACATGAGTACCACCCCATGGCACTTCCTACTTGTTTATATTATCATGATGCATGTTGATACATTCTAAAAATAACAATAATTAAACAGCGAGCATCAATGAATAACAGTAGTTATCAACAGCAAGTGCGACAATAAAAATACTTCCAACAGAACAGAATCATTATCAATGAAATAACTCATAGCTCGTTCATGCTTAACATAACATAATGTGATCTTCAGTTCATCATTCTATACTACAGGGCTTAAAGTTAGCAAGCATAATCTTAGTAGTAGCATAATCATTTTCTCCATCAAGTAAAGCATTGAATGACAGTGAAGAAAGTACAAAATATTAACAATGAAAACACACGTAGACTCTACTTGTGGGTAGACTCTACCCCAAACCTTACCCTAATTGTTAAAGAATTCCTACACGTTCAGCACAAGCAGCAGCACCTAGCTAAATGCTTTGCTTACAGAACTCCACACTTCACTCACGTATCACTTTGAATGAATCACACTAACTCACAGACATTCACAATTTCTCCCAGGGATTTTCTCTCATAGGGGAAGGCTGGAAGCTGAAGAATGACAGAAGCAGTAGGGGAGGACTGACTTAAGGCGTGGAGCTTAACTAGAGAGGGACATACGTACACTTACTGGAGAGGGAGAGCTGACTTCGACGTGGAGGGGGCGTGGTCCAGGCGTGGGGGTTCGTCTCCTCTATCGATTGAGTGCGTTTTTAATGACAAAATGATAAGAATTTCTATGATTTAAAACCTATTTTTACACAGAACTAGGACTTTTCGGACGAGGGCGGATGTTCTGGACTTGTCCGTGTTCGTCCGAAATCCTCATTCTTCCTGACAGCTTTGTGTTTTTGGATGGAGGAAGGCATTCGAATTTTATGTCCACATGTGTTCGACACTATCCAAAAATTGTATAGATTCAAACTTTCTGTGTCCGCTATCATCTGCCATCGTCCGCGTGTGTCCGAAAAGTCAAGGTAGAGACAGGGGACGAATTTGGATGCGGAGTCCCTTCCTGTATCATCCCAAAGTGCTGAGACGATGTTCCATGCCTTTTCAGATGCAATCCCCCATTCGCGTGAGTCCAAAATCGTGGGTTATACAATTTCTCCACTACGTCCGAATTCGCCATTATCCATTTCATTCACAATTTTTCATACTTCAATTATTTCTCAATATTTACCCCATATTTTACATGTCATAAATTAACACGCACCATCACACAATGTAATATTTTAATTCTTCTAAAATTTATTACATTACCTATACAGAGAAAATATTATCGGGATATTACATGTTCCCTCCCCTTTCAATCTTTACCAACACCCTCCTCCACACCCCCATCAAACAATGTTTCTCTAAATTCAACACCACCCATTTCCTCACCTCTGGCTCTTTCATCTACACAATAAGCTCCTCTTCTTCCACACATTCTTACTCCCCTTACAATTCATAGCCTACCCTTACCTTCCACCCTATGCAAACACGTTCCAAGGATGATATATTCAAACCAACAGCTCTTGCAACGATTAGCAATGTTGTTTCAACATCCACCATTTTCCTCCAAGCTTCCAAAAGCAAGTTATGGCTTGCTGCCATGGAAGAAGAAAATGATGTTTTGCATAAAAATCACACTTGGAAACTTGTTCCTCTACGTCGTGGCGCTACTCTTATAAACTGTAAGTGGGTTTTCCAGCTCAAACTGAACAGTAATGGTTCCATAAATCGTTACAAGGCCCACTTAGTTGCCAAAGGATACGATCAAACAAAAGGTGTTGATTACGATGAGACTTTCAGTCCAGTTGTCAAACCCACTACTATCCGGATTGCTCTATCATTGGCTTTTTCTCTTGGGTGGACTACTAGACAGCTGGATAGCAATAATACATTTTTAAATGGCAACTTAATAGAGAAGGTATATATGCAACAACCTCCCGGTTTTGTAAGTTCTTCTCAACCCTCTTATGTTTGTCTCTTCTAGAAATCTTTATATGGCTTGAAGCAATCACCACGAGCAGGGTACACAAAATTGTATTCGGCCCTACTTCTTTGAGGTTTTACTGCATCAAAGTCTGATACATCATTATTCATCTTTCGGAAGAATTCATTCATTATCGTAATGCTTGCTTATGTGGATGACATTATAGTCATAGGGAATTCTTCTTCACTCATTGACAACCTAATTGGCCACTTAAACACTAGATTTGTGGTTCGCGATCTAGGTTCACTTCACTAGTTTCTTGATATTTCCATCACAACTACAACAAACTGCTTGATGCTACACCAGTCCACATATATCACCGACTTACTTCTCAAGGCAAATATGAGTTCCAGTAAATCAATATCTACTCCTATGGTGTCTGGGCCTACCTTATCAAAACACTCGGGCACTCCTTTACCTGATGGTTCTAATTATCGTAGCAGCGTGGGTGCTATACAATATTGCTGCATTACATGACCTGACATTGCCTTTGCCGTGAATAAAGTTTGTCAATTTATGTATGCTCCCACTAATATACACTGGACAACCGTAAAAAGGATACTTCGATACCTTCGAGGAACTGCTAATCTTGGTATCTCTTTCTCCGCCGCATCCACTTTTAATCTAAGTTGTTTCACCGATGCAGATTCTTTTACTTCATTCGACAATCAGATAGCGGATGCTCTCACCAAGCCCTTAGCAATGTCAAAATTTTAGGTCTTTCAGTTCAAGCTTCTTGTCCTACGTCCTTGAGCTTGCGGAGAGATGTTAATGCACAAATTGTACTCAATTGTATTCTTCTATTAGTGTAATTACATTGTACGGTTAAGTCTTTTACTTTCCAAATATATATTCCTTGGCATACTCTGTATATGATATTATTAGATAATCTTTATACAGATACAATATTCAGAAAACCACAGCTTCTCCTTCCTTCTTGCAAAATCAAGAAATCTTAACTTAAAGCGCTGCGTTTAATGGATCCCTGTACTAGGTCCTGGTCTTCTACTGATCCACTCTGCTGCTTTTTTAAGAATTGATGCAGTTTCGAATTTCGGCGTCGACATTTTTAACTTTAATATAATTATCGATAATAAATTAATAATTGGCTGCAGACATCTGGTCTTCTACTTTTTGGCTGTCATACATAATAAGACAATATGTTACTAAATTTATAGGAATGACTTATTAAACGCAGTCGTTTACAAATTGTCTTACAGGTCACACATATTGTTTGATATTTATTTTCCATTTTAGTAGGTTCGAGAAGATATTGATTGGTCACGTGTTTAATATAATTATCGATAATAAATTAATAATTGGCTGCAGATTAATTTGTTTTATGAATATTTACTATTAGTTGAAAATGGTGATGTTTTTTTTTAATTTTGTTATAGATTGATGAATTCTAATATCAACAAAATTCCATATTCCAAATTAATTTCTTCTATCATTCATCTTTTTTGTGAAAGCTAATTATTCTCTATCACACAAAAATAAATGCAGCTAATGATTCTCAAATCAATCCAGTCACTCATTTGTTCATTGAAGATTCATATCCCTTTGTTGACTATGTGCCCTTTTTCGATCAATGCTCTCCTTTTGCAGGTCGTCACCTCAGTGATTTAGAGTAAAACTTTGTTTACAAAGGTTTAATTTTTTAACATTAATTTGAGATTCATAATTTGGTCTTGCACGCCCAAGTTTTATTGAAAAAGTTATGATTTTTACTAAGGGTGGTCAAATACTGTTTAGTTCAGTTTTGATATAAAACTTAATCGAATCGAATCGAATTGAAAGGGTTTCTGTTTGGCCTTTGCCGAACCGAAACCGAGTATTTGGTTTCTCAGAACCGAATCCGAACCAAACCAAAATTTCAATTCTGGTTCCAATGTCGGTTTGGTTTCGGTTTAATCATATATATATTTTTTAAATATGAATGTAATCAAAATTGTATTTCAGTATCCAAAAGCAACAAATGAGCAAATCTCATTTTAAGCTACTTCAAATCCACAGGAGATTGAAAGTTCGTAATAGCGGCATCCTTGCTTGAAGAATCTTTATTTTCCTTGACACAAGAGCGTAAAGTTAAAAAAAATTCACAGCTTTACCTAGAACAAAAAGAACAAAAAACAATTTATTATCTTTAGACAAAAAACAATGATACCAAATGATTTTTAGAAACAACGACATGAAAAAAAATCATCGAAATTATCCAATGATTTTGCAACTCCAAACACATCAAAAAATCAAGAACAACTAAATAGTTGCTTTCACATGAAGAGGCTGGAAGAAATCTTTCCCAATCTTTTGTAAAACAGACGGAAAAAGGCACTTGCGCTGAGAAATAGATTATTGGATCGGGAAGAGCGATAACAATTTTTATTCCCAAGCAACCGAAGAAGCAACACATGGCTTTAGAAATTGAGAAGTAAAGGAAGCTCATACCAGGCTGAAATAGAATCCCTAACAGGCACTTCAACAGCTTCCATACAGGGGATTACCACTAGAACCAGGAAGCCCTATTCAACATCTCACTGCAAATGTTGTTAAGACGCTTTGGAAAATTTGAAACACAAAAAGGCAACTGAGAAGCAGAACAGCGACAATTGACAACTTGAACTTTGAAGTTTACTATTTTAGGTGAAGCAGCAGAGCAGCAAGTGCAGATTGAAGCACTGAAGACTAGAGTGGAGTCTTTGGACCTCTTTGCATCGCGAATCTCAACCGGGCGCCGCAACTGCAAGCCGCACTTGTAGAAGATGAAACGGTGAACGAAGAGACAAGGAGACCTAAAATATGGGTCAGTTTTGGTTTTTTCGATTTTGAGAAACCAAAACCAAAAACTGAATAAAAAATTCCCAGTTCTCACCACAATGAACCAAATTTCAGTTTTTTGATGTGCAAAACCGAACTGAATCGAACCGAACCAAATTGACCAATTTCGGTTTGATTCTTCGGTTTCGGTTCAGTTTGCACACCCCTAATTCTTCGGATTACTTTTTGTTAAAAATTCAAACTTTATTTGAATTTTCGTTAAAAATCTAAAATATAATCGTTTAAGATTTTTTGAGGAGATTTGTAAATTTTTGGGTAGATTTTATTTGAATTTTATTTGGAGGTGATTTGTTATCACATAAATATTTGAATCTTTTGGAATATCTTTTAAAATATTGTCATATCCGTGATTTTTCACTTCAATATTTTGAGCATAAATATTTTATTAAAACCAATGATTTTAAAGTTAGATATTTTATTAAAAAATGTGTTTTTTGTGGGAGATGATAGCGTAAATATTTTTATTGAAATAAATAATTTTTAAGTTATATATTTTGTTGAAGAATATATTTTTTGGAGCGATAATATCTTTGAAGTATGATGTCAATGTTTGATTAATGATTTATCTTTTTTGGTTGATTCTATTTATTTTATTTAGGAAAATTAACAAAATAAACTCTATAGTTTAGAGTTAACGAAAAGACAAATCTTAAAGAAATTTTATGAATAACTAAAACCTAAATGGTTGACTTGTCATTGATCCTATAATCCAGTGGTTGATTTATTAATCTCCCTAATTTTTTGTCTTTGCAATCTTTTATTTCTTTTCCTTTATTTTCATTATTTGTCATTTTTATTAGGGTGGTTTTTTTTTGTTTCTGCACAATTTGTTATTTCACTATTTTTTTTTTACCTATTGCTAATCATGTAAACTATGCCTATGGATTGTGTGTTATAACACTTATCACATTTTAAATGGCTTAAAAGTCTGTAAATCGAAAAAACAAATTTGGATCATATGACCCAATCTCGATTCATGACACATATTAGGACATTGATCGAAACAAATAAGACGACAATCTCTTCTTCTTTCTTTTTGAGTTTACTATTCTTTTCATAGTTCCACTCTTTTATCATGTCACTAGAAACTCATGATAAAACTTTAAGTATAAATTCTACAATATGTAAATTGGTGGTCTTTAAGCTCAACATCCCTTTCATATCAAATAATTATTATAATTTATAATAATTATAATAACTATAACTATAATAGAGACAATTATGGGACAGAGTTGTGCAATAAAAATGACACTTTCCACAAGTCATTTCTAAAGTTGAAAGATGATCTCTAGCATTTATTAATCTACAAAGCCACCGTCCAAGGCGAAAAAGAGTAATTAAGTTATGGGAAAATGACAAATCAACCATTGTGATTTGCGATCAATGACAAGTCAACCACTGTGGTATGTTTTCTAACAAGTTAACTATCCACGTATGGTAAAATGACAAATCTACCATCGTTGTCCGTTAAAAAGCTAATGGGCCCCGCAATTTTTGGCCTGGACGCTGTTGGCCTAGACGCCGGCAATTTTTGGCCTGGACGCCGCAGCGTCCAGGCACTTTTGGCCTAGAAGCTGCGGCGTCCAGACAATTTTGGCCTGGACGCCGCGGCGTGCAGTCAATGTTGTCCTAGACGCCGCGGCGTTTCTCTGTTAATTCAGCAGAACACATAACTGTGAACTCCCAGCGGTCTGTGATATTCACAAGCATTTTGTCATAGATTAGCTAACCCAAGAGAATTCTGAGAGCTGAAGCGAGTAGAGAATTTGTCGAAAGAAAATGGCGTCTTGGAGTGTTGCAGAATCTGTTATTAACTGTGAAGCTCAAGTGGGCCCTTTAGAGACATTATTGGCCAATGAGAACGAGGTACGTGGCCTTGGAAATGAAGTTGCGATTATTTTGCATTCTGTCTCAGCAAATCTAAATGAAGAGGATAATGAGGAACTCCGATCAGCATGTCAATCCACTAGTGATGAAGAGATAGACATTGCAGAGAGTAGGCTGAGACGCTAACCAGAAGCACAGTGCACATTCGTTGGTATGGGCCTTGGCAAAAAGTATAGTTCGTTGAATTAAATTAGAGAAGAAATTGTTGATTATGCAATGAAGAATGGTTACGAGATAAAATTCACCCACAGTGATGCGCATCGATTGAGAGCTGTCTGCCAAGAAGGGTGCATGTGGTGGCTGCACACCTCACAAATGCAAAATGAAATGACGTTTCAAATAAAGATCTACAACGACGTTCACACATGCTCCAGACAGATGGAAATCCGCCATGCCACAACCAAATGGGTGGCAACGCATTACTTAGACAGATTTAAAAGTCAGGCCGACTGGGACATATCTTCCATAATCGAGACTGTCAGGAAGGACTTCAACGTCAACATCACATCCAGCCTTGCTAGAAGGGCAAGAAATACGGCCAAGAAAATTAACGAAGGGGATGGCAATGAGCAATACAAGCTCATATGGTCCTATGCTGAGGAGATTCGAAGGTCGAATCTCGAAAGTTCACTGCGTGTTGACCTTGATATGAGTGTATTTAAAAGGATGTACATGTGCTTGGATGCATGCAAAAGGACAGTGCTGAATTGTGATAGACCTGTTATTTGTTTAGATGGCTGCCACTTGAAGGGAGCGACTCCGGGGCAACTACTTATTGCTGTCACCATCGACGGGAACGATGGTATGTATCTGATTGCTGTAACAGTCGTTGAAGCAGAAAATAGGGCTTCATGAAGGTGGTTTCTAGAATTGTTGTTGGACGATCTAAACACCCAATTTGGCAATGGATGGACAATTATTTTTGATCGACAAAAGGTGTTGTTCACTGCTTTTGCATTATGTATTTATGTTATGCATTTTTTACCAATGTTTGTCTCATATTATGAATCTTTGTAGGGACTAGTGCCAGCTGTGAGAGAGGTGGCATGGCAAGCAGACCAGCAGTTTTGCATCCAACACCTGTATGCCAATTTTCAAAAACAATTTAAAGGCAAGTTGTTGAAGAATGCAATGTGGGTTGCATCAAGAGCCACAACAGTGAGGCAATTTGACAAAGAGATGGCCAAGTTATGTGTTCTTGACCCAGCGGCCATGACTATTTACGTGGAATAGAGGTGACATGCTGGGCCAAACATGCCTTCTCTGCTATCTCAAAGTGCGACATAAGCCTCAACAACCTCAACAAGTCCTTCAATGTCTGCATCCTACCCACCGGGGACAAACCAATTCTAAGTATGTTCGAGATCATTCGAAAGGGCATCATGGGTAGGATCGTGAAAAAAAATGAAAAAATGGCTCGCTCTACCGATCTGTTGTGTCCAATGATTAGCAAACGGCTCGCCAAAGTCTAACTTGCCAGTCGAAATTGGAGTCCCCAATTTGCAGGAGCTGCCCAGTTTGAGGTCAACAACGGTACGGACATGTACTTTGTCGATTTGGACAAGTGTACTTGTACATGTTACCGGTGGGAGTTGACCGGCATCTCGTGTGTCCATGCAATCCCGTGCATTCACTTCAGGAAGAGATCTCCTGAGGATTTTGTGCATTGGTGCTATCACCGGGAAACATACATGGTGATGTACTCCCACTTTCTCCGCCCCCTTAATGGACCAATCGAGTGGCCTCCTGTGACGAATCTTGATCCAATTACCCCACCGCCATTTAAAAGGCTTCCAGGAAGGCCGTGCGTAGAATACAGGATGTGGACGAGGCCCCAAGCCGAACAGTACTAACCAGAAGACATTTGAACGTTAATTGTGGCCGGTGTGGGGGTGTGGGGCACAATGCCCGCACGTGCGAAGAGGGAGGCGAGTCTAGTGTAGGGGCTGGCAGAGGCAACAAAGGGAGAGGCAGAGGCGGCAGAGGAAGGTCGGATGACACATTTATGGGTTCAGAGTCCCCGAGACAGCTCCCGAGACAATTCCTTCCCTAGTCCCTGAGACAATTCCTTCCCGAGTATCTGAGTCAGTTCTTGATAGAGTTCATGAGACACAGATCAGCGCATTATCACGTTATGCCTTCAATTGTTATTTGAAAGATGCTCATTTCCTTTTCAATGTGATCTGCAGGAGTCTAATGCGGAAGGTCCTCCCACACAAACGTACACAAATATGGACCTTAACCTACCGTGATACAATTGTTTTTTCTTGCAACAAATGTAGATGACAGTCAAATGACATTGATGTAAAGTTGTGTTTTTCTAAATAGTTAAGGTGTAACATGTAACAACCCGATCCTAATTTTTCATTTACAATGATGTAATTGTTTTGTTAAGAATAAAATGGGTTAATACATCATTCTATGGACGTTATGTTGCGACGTATACCCTCACAGGCGTGTAACTTGGGTAAGATTTAGAAGAAAATATAAAAAAATGATGAATTTATACCCGTTGGGGGCGATAGGGACGCCAGTTTGCGTCCTCTTGTCACTGTACAGAGGCGTTACAGACGACTGGACACTGCACGCGAACGATGGGGACGACAGATTTTGAGTCCGCATTGAATCTGTCCAAATTTGATTCACGGGGACGACACCATGTGGACGACAGATTTTGAGTCCGCATTAAATCTGTCTAATTTGATTCACGCGGACGACACCATGTGGACGAGGCGGACGACCCAATGGGGTCTGAAACCAGAATTCGGACAGTACGGACTAAGTTTTATTATATGTCGTTTTCGTTAGCTATGAATCCTATCTTCTTTTCGTTAATCATGTCAAATTAGATTTCTCATTTTAATTACGCTTCCAGAATAAATTCCTTTTTTTTTGGAATGGTAAGAAATAAGTTTCAATCGCGATCAGATTTTACACTCTATTCCCTTTTATGCAATGTTCTTGGATTGAAAAAAAGTTTTGCAAAAAGATTGTGAGGACGCATCAGGTAATATATGTCCCCTAGGTGTCAAATGATATGCAACCACTTCACTCTTCTTTTCAATTAAAGGGGCGTTACAAATTATCATTTGACCAACTTGCTAATTTTTTAAAAATTTTAACATAATATGCCTTGTTTCTTTACTCCCCCCAAAGCTATTCTCGTACATCCTGCACAAAAAATAATCGCAAGCAGTTCCAGTATTATCCAAACATATCATTCATCCACTAAATGTAAACTACACATAACATCCAAACAACATATCACTGGCAACTACACATACATTACAACGTAAATGTATACAAATTCAACTAAACACAAACTACAACGTAAATCATTGAACTAAACTACACCTTCTTCTTCCTGGTCGGTCTCGGGCGCAAATCCTGGATCTGAAACGATAAGTGTGAGTCAAGAAATACTCTATCTTCTCGGGTGAACAACGACCCTCATACTGAGAGGTTGGAGGTTCGTGCTCGTGGAATTGTTCCTTAATTGTGCACTTACTTATCTCCTCCATCCCCGCAAGGGTACACCGGAAGACGCCGAACGACCTATAATGCAAAGGGAACAATTGGTGGTCAATTACGTGAAAAGCAATATTAAGAATGTACACAAAGGAAACTTCTGACCGCTGTTTGTCAGTGGGAGCTACGATAATGGAGATTGATTCCGGCAGCAATTTCTGGTAAGCATATTGCGTGTGCAAGTCAACAGACGACATAAAACAATCATGTTTTGGGTGTGACTGAAATATAAACAACACATTATATGATCTCAGTAAACATTAACAACAACCTGGAGAAGCGAGATGATTACTTACGTGAATCCATCCTACGAGGAGTAGACCGTGTTGCTGTTGATAAAGGAAAACTTCTGCGTCTGCGCCTTCCGCCGCAGAGCACTGCATATAAGTTTGGATGAATACTAAGATAAAAGCTTATACACTAACACACAACGAAGACCTCTCACCGTAGCTGACGTTCCGTGCTGATCCGGGAAGATGATTTCACTGACGACGTACTCATTGTCGGTCAGCTTTCCCCCAAGAACAGCACATGTCTCTATGTTCTTTCGAATATTTCCTTGGACATAATCCTTGAACTTACTCATCAAATCATGAGCCTGCAACAAAAATGTCAAAAAATGGTCAGCGTAAACATGAATGAACACACATAGATACCGAAATGAAAGATGTACCACGCGCACAGTTTTAAGGGGCGGCGGCTGGAGAGGCACGGCTGGAGGAGTACGTTGGCGGCTTCCGACAGGGTGTCTACCAATTACAAACATGTCATTACATGAAACACAAATAAAGTAAAAAGTGGAATTCGCGTTCAACGAAATGAACTTATAATCAGAATGTCGCATCTGGTGCGTCAGAGGAGGATGACGCGGTTGCTGAATGGGTTGATCGCCTCTGACCTATCTGAAGGGCTGCAGTCATCTCACGATGCCACTCGGCTGCTTGCATATGCCATTGTTGTGCTATGCCCCACCTATCTTCTGCGAGCTTGGCCGCTTCTTGTATTTGGACTTGTTGCATTTGCAGCTGCTCCTCCATTTTGTGCATTTGGGTCATTGACATATGATGGAGCTCCTCCATCTTGCTCATCCAGGCAAACGTCTCATCAAGCATCGAACTAAAGTGAGATAACTGAGGAGGAGGCGGCTGTTCATGCAAAGGGACTGAATGCCTAGGCTCTGAGCAGGGTGGATGTGCTGCTTGCTTCTTGGACTTGCGGAACCATTCCCCTCCGGTTTGGGTGATACCTATTCGGTCCAATAATGAATTTTTGTAAATGTCATTGACCGACTCTTCAATTCTCGGCTCCTGCTGCGGGATGGGGACCCCAAACTGCTCAACGATACTCTGGATGAGCTAGTTGTACGGCAGGGACTTGGCCGAGTTGTTGAGCACCTCTTGCATGTGGCTCACGATGATATATCTGATGTCCACCTTTTTTCCCTTGAACACCTTCTCTAGCATATAGAGATCCATGCTGGTAACAAGGTCTCGATGCCCATTCCGAGGCAAAATTGTGTATGTCATGATCAGGTGGATCAATCAGGCTAAGGCATTCAACTCCTTGCCCTTTGGCTTGCTGTACTCGGCAACCTCGGGATCCCGATGCAACAATCTAATCACCGCTAACCCACGTTCTTGTTTGACGAATGGTGGCTCCCGAGCCATATGATAATATTCATCGCTTGGCTCCTCCAATACACATCCAAGCATAATGTTTATGTCATTGGAAGTGAACCTCAACTCTCTTCCAAAAACATACGTCTGCACCTCTAATGGTTGGGTGGACATTCTCAAATTTGCATAAAACAATCGTATAACTTACTCGCAATAACTGCCCCTCATCTGGCACAACCGGCTAATCCAGCAACTTCAAGCAGACAATCAATTCCCATTCCTGCGAATGAGTCAAAATCTACTATTTTTGACACAATAATTTTACGGTTTTGTATATCTTCTAAATACCGTCTTTTGCAATCTGTGTTCCAATATAGTTTGGACCTTGAACCTGCTTTAACGGGTTGGAACTGGACCAATGAGCATCCGGCTTTGCCTTCTTCAGGCTCGGTGGTTTCTTCCACCGCCACCGCGAGTTGAACGTCTCCACTGCCTCGGCTTTCAACGCCGCGGTTTGAATGGGTTCAACTGCCTCCACCGTTGCCTTCCCACGCTTCGAGATCAATTTCTTAGTTCGGGATAGCATTCTGATCGTTGAGAGTAATTCGCCAACCTGCAGTATAATAACCCACACAACATGCCTAAGTTAGCATAACAGTATTTCCTTAGAGCGTCTCTTGGATAATAAAACAAAAATTGAAAATAATAAAACAACAGAAATCAACAAACCACCAAAAAACATCAATAAAATAGAATCAACAATTAATATTCTAAAAGAGTAAAACGACAATTGAACAACATCCAACAATAATTTTTTAGAGTTAACCCTTTTTCTCAACCATTTCTCCTTCACCGATTGTCTAATCATCTATAACAAAACTAAAAATAACTAACAAACCATAAGTAACAAACAAAATAACAAGAAAATGATGACAAAAAATTGAATGCAAAGAGATTCCTAATCAGAATGTTGTTTGTTGTTGCTGCCCACTATGCAGCTTTCACGTTTTGAGAGCAAAAACAAAAGCATTGTACCATATGTCATTACAAATTTAACCCAGAACCGGAACCATTGGTTCTCGGTTCCCCACCCTACCAGTTGAAAAATATTGGGCAGACATCTAACAGATTCATCACTAAAATATGAAAACTAGATTCATCACACTAGCATCCCTAAACAATCGGCAACCCTAACAGATTCATCACAAAAAAAGAAAAAACAGATTTTAAATATCAAAAAACAGATTCATCACAAATTAACAACAAATTTCAAATATCAAAAACAGATTCATCATAGATCAAAAAATAGATTTCAAATATCCTAAATCAAAATAAATCGAAATCAAGGGAGCAATGTTTGTCTCGGACCTCTGTTCTAGATTTTGCAATCGCCTTCGTCGTCGTCGCAGTTGAAAATCGTCGTCGCAGCTTCGCAAAACGCAATTGAAAGTCGTCGCAACAGCTTCGCAGTCGCCGTCACCTTCACAACACAGTCGTCGTTGCCTTCACAATGCAGTCGCCGTTGGTCTCGGTCCACATGCAGTCTCCGTCACCTTCACAAGCTTCGCAAATCACAGTCGCACAAACTTCTCGCCGCTTCACAGTCCTAGTCGCAATGTCGAGCCTCAACTTCGTCTCTCCAGATCTCGGTTCCTGGTTCAGAAGACCAAAGCTTCTAGGTTCCTTCAGCTCTTGAGTCTTGCCTCCCGAGACTCTCGATGGTTTTTAAGTATCCTTCGGTTCTTCTCACAAATACCCGAGAACTGAACCCGCTTTTAACACAAATATTCGATTCTGATGGCGTCCAGGCCAACATTGACTGCACGGCGCGGCTTCCAGGCCAAAATTGCTTGGACGCCGCAGCTTCCAGGCCAAAATTGACTGCACGCTGTGGCATACAGGCCAAAAATTGCGGGCCCCATCAACTTTTTAACGGACAGTGATAGTGAATTTGTCATTTTACCATACGTGGATGGTTAACTTGTTAGAAAACATATCACAGTGATTGACTTGTCATTGATCGTAAACCACGATAGTTGATTTGTCATTTTCGCTTAAGTTATTGTGTCGTCTTAATATATGTGAAACCTAGACACAAGGAAAACAGACATTTATAGGAACTTGTTCATCAAACAAATTGAGAAGAAACTACAACGTATTCTCCTCAACCGCGTTCAAGTGGAACCCACGACCTCTCAAACCCTTGAGGGCTGACCATGTGTTCTCACCTCGTCCCGCTTGACTCCTCACTCTCAGTCTTCTCTCTGTCGCCGCATATTATCTCGACTTCATACCTTCTGAGTCCACTAAAAATATATTACCACCATGCAGTATATATGCATCGGCTCGGAATTCGACAATTCCAACTAGAGAAAAACAGAAGAACCCACATCATTTTTCTTACCTTTTTCTCGAAAAATGATGAATCCAAAGAATACTACTTCAGACAAACGAACCAAGTATAAGGGAGTGAGGAAACGAAAATGGGGTAAGTGGGTTTCTCAAATTAGGCTTCCTAACAGTCGTGAGAGAACATGGTTAGGCTCTTACGACTCGCGGGAAAGAGCCGCTAGAGCGTTCGACGCCGCGCAGTTCTGCCTGCGTGGCCACTGCGCTGACTTTAATTTACCCGAAAGTCCACCGGGGATCGCCGGAGCAGCATCGCTCAGCCCGAATCAGATTCAGATTGCCGCCGTTAAATTCGCTAATGAGCACGATTCTCAGCCAATGCCTACAAATGTTAATGGCTTGGAAGAAGAGGGAGTGTTACGCGGTTCTTCTTCGGCTGTTTCTGACCGGAGTACTGCAAATGTTCGCGACGGAGAGATGAGCAATGATTGGTCGTTTCTGGACGCATTGAATTCGAACGACAAGGAGGGTTGCTCAGCTTTTCCTCAGTCGCCATTGCTACCAGAACCTATCGTTCTGGAAGACGAAGTGATTTACGGTGATGAAGACTGTTCTCAGCTGGGATTTCTATGGAACTTCGACAGCTGAAAGGAAGAAGATTAAGGAGTCTTCAGTGAATGCGATCAGCGCAAAGCTGCTGCTTTTTCTGTCTCGTGTATGTCTTCATTACTAGAAAATGATAATATATGTTAATGTAATCCATACAAATTCAATTTAAACAACGCATCATTGCTCTAAGCGACAGAATTATATGTAGTGGGAACCACCAACCTGAAAGTACGATTTTATTTTTGAAGATATATAAAGACGTTGACAAAGAATTCAACGTTGACCGAAAATTAAGAGATACTTTCAAGGGAAATTAAAATCACATCTCCTATAGTTACTGTCACGCCCAAAAAAAACCCGCAACAGAATGAAAAACAACTCGGCCTAAAGACTGAATCATCCAACTCTTCTCTTAATCCAAAATTTATAAGCAGCGAAAATATAATTAAAATCAAACTTACAAGCCAAACCCAATTTAAAATAGGTCCATCAGTGACTTTCAAATAACGTAAATTTTATAAGTCTAAAAGGCAACAACTAAAAGTTTAATTGAATCAAAACTAAGTGCAAACCTTACTAAAAGAAATAATTGTCTCTTGAAAATAGAAAATAACTTGAACGGGATGAACTTATGAATTTCTACTATTGAGGTAGAATTTGGGGACTAAATTGATTAATTCCAGAAAAAATAAAGTCAATTGGGGTGAGTCGACTAAACTCAGTAGAAAATTATTTTATATTCAACTTTTATGTTACATAAATTTAATATGTTTTTCAGGTAATTGATTTAACATATCAATATATAAAGAGATGCTGATGAGCAATAAATTAAATAAAAAAAAATTAACAAATGCGATACTCAGGCGATTGCAAATAGCCAAAAAAACCCTGATCAGGTTTAGGGTTTTGCGCCCAAGGACACAGCACATATAGCTGTCTCATTACTCTAGTTAACAATAAAAATAAATAAATATAAATGAGCTGAAAAATAAATGTGACGTGTTTGAATTAAATTTAAATATTTACATTTTAGGAATTATGGTACGTTAAATACAAAATAACCCCTACCTTAAAACTGGGTCAACCAACGCTAAAGCTCAATCCAAATAATCACTAAGGCCCAATAGCAACACGTCCAATATCTCTTAATTTTTGAAACCTATTCATAAAAATTTGAAAGATAATTAATATTTAATAACTAAAATAAATTATTTTAATTTAGTCAAAGGGTCTATTCCACAATTTGACCCAAAGTTCTAATAACTCAAACTTAACATCAAATATGGTTTGGCATAATAGCCCAAAAATCTAAATTAGCAGTTGTGGCCCAACTTGATCTATTGTCGGCCCAACAATTTGGTCTAACTGGAAGAGATCCAGTTGAAGACTCTGGATTGTCCAGAGTATGATTTTGCCTCCTGGTTTCCAACCAGAGGCATTCCACTCACGGTTGTCGAACCGACAGCAGACGGAGACAGCGAGTTCCCAACTGGAACTCCTCCCTGAAGTTTTTATCCAAAAACATAAACTTTAAAAATTCGGAAAAATCATTGTCGAAGCATTGTTGTCCGAAAATTGGAGTCGAAAACTCCTTTCAACTTCAAGAAAACGTATCAAAACTTAGAAATTGGCAAAATTGCTCTACTCAAATTTATAATCCTACCATAAGAACCAACCAATTTAAAAAGAATATAGAATAGTTTTCTTATACCTTAAAGAAAATCCTTGCATTGTCCGGAACTTTAAACTCCTAAACAACCCAAAATCTTCAACCTTTGATGAATATTCATCAATTAGAATTTGTTTTAGGGAAAGATAGAACATAAATTAAAAAGGGCTCTCACTTACTCACCAAAAATTATAGTCTTTCACTGATGGAGAGATCCGAGAACGGAAACCAAATCGCTTGTCGGAAAGAGTCCTCCAAGTCCTTAACCTTTAGAGATCACAGTCATTAAAACCAACTTCATGGAGGACAGAACCGAAATTAAAGAAGAAAAACTCAAACTTACTTGATGAAGAACGCGGTCCTCCACCTTAAGGACAAGACTCACATTAGCATAGCATACCGAAGTGGAAGAAATCACAACCCAAAACCCATTTACCTCGGCTGCTCGGACAACTCCAGCCCTAGGGAAGTCGGACTTCAATGATGATGAAGAAGAGGAAATAGAGGAGAGGGAAATTGGAACTTTGAATTGGAATTTGTGGGGATAAACACCCCTCATCCATCGCTCAAATAGGGGAGAAACTGCCCCTGAATCTAGGCCAACTCGCAGCAATCTACCCTGAAATGGGGAGTTTAAATTTAAATTTTTTCTATACGGGTTGGGCTAGAAAAGCCCAGTTGTTACAGTTATAGTTTAGAATCAACTACAAGTCAATTCCTAAAGAAATTTTCAAACAACTAAAACTCTGAACTATGAAAAAAGAACGATGGGGACCTTGCAGTCACGTTTCCCATCAAAATCTGTCGACGTTAATGCCGAAGTTTCGTTAACGTCAAGGACAGTCGAACGGAGACATCTAAAACAGCAACAATGAACATCCCGCAATGACGAGGGGTTGATCCAAGACTCTGCTCTGTAAAGGTAAAATTTTACTGAATTTTGATAACTACTCCATTGCCATTGTTTGCTTTGAAATGGCTATGCTAAATCCAAAAGGAGATGGGAAGTCTGAAAATCTTAATGGGTATTTGGAGAAATGTAGAAAGCTTGATTTTTTATCTGGAGCTTTTGATCACTCTGATTGGGTTGTTCATGGATTCCAAGGAAATGCTCCAGATCTCGCCGAATATATAGGTCAAGTTGAGGGATGTTCGTTTTGAGCGAAGGACGTCTGTGTAACACCTCGACTTTTATTGGAATTTAATAAGTATAATTGAAATATAATTTGGGGATTTTGGATTAAGTTGAATAATTATCGGGATATTACCAAAGTCGTAACCGTTAGGTTTAATTTAAAAGAATTTATTTGCAGTTTAATTAATAGAAATCAATTTAGAAAATAGAATTAAGAAATTTAAATTAGACCTCTAATGATCTTTAAACAATGTTTAGAATAAGTCGGGAGTTAGAAATCGGGTCGGTTAATATTCGATACGAATATTTAACACTATTTTAATATTAATTAATTAGAATTAAAATGAGAAAATTAAAAGAGAAATTAAATGGGAAAGTGTTAAACCGGTTCGGTTCACTGCTACTTAGTCCGGTTCGAGGCAACTGTTAATGGGAGAGGATTTGCCTCTGGCCATTTCGGATCTGCAGAACAGAAATAGAGAGGGGAGCTGAGAGATAGAAACGAGAGAGCAGAAATAGAGAGGAGGGAGAGACCAGATCACGAAAGGGAGAGAAGAGAGGCGATCGAGAGAGACAGCTGGAGAAACTGTGAGTGACGATCGACGATGATGGAGCCGCGAACAGCGAGGTGCGCGGGACAGCAATGGTTTGTGGTCGGCGACGCTATCTGCAAACTCGGCTTGGATTCGTTCCAGTCAGGCGAGCGGTGGCGAACGGCGAGTCGGGCTTCGCGGTTTTGGTCCAGCGTGAGGCTCTGGTCGCCGGAATTTGACAGTTGCTCTGTCAATTTCAGTCGACGATGACACGGGTTTGCTGCAATTTCTTTCGCGGTGCTGCGATTTTGTAGTCAGGGTAAGTCTGTTGTTTACTCAATAATTATGTTCTGATTATTAGATGGCTTATTGGGGGTGAAATTGGTTGATGAAGCAGAGGAGGATTGTCCGTCTGAGTTTATGAAGGCCGTGAGGAAGCTAGCAGAATTGAGGAGAGCTGTGATTGCCTCGGGTCTACCCTGTTTATGGTGAGGACATGTCGACAGTTTGGTTATGTTATGTGTTAATTAGATTAACAGAAATTAATGAGGAAATATTAACTTACTGATGTGTTTTGATTCGGTCATCATGTTTGAGTTCTGGTTTTTCTGCCTCAGATAGTTTAAGACTAAGCACTGTTGTTGGTATTTTGTGATGCTGAGTATTCTGTTGGGATTAGATTGGTTACTGTGATGTGGAATGTTGTTGGGTTAAGTTAGGTTGTCTGTTGGATGAGATTTCTTGACTTGGATTGGTTACTATTACTTGTTAGTTAAGCTTCTTGCATTGTTATCGCTTGAACATTGATACGTGGAAATGGTTTCTGGTGTTGGTGGCTTGATTTAAGTTAGTGATTGGTTAGCTATGGTTGAGTTAACAAGTTAGTTAATAATCTGTAATTGGTTACTAATTGTGAAGGTATTGGAAGAGGGAGAGGAAAAGGAAGGATAGCGTTTAAGTGCATTATGCAATAAAGTTTCAAGGTAAGGATTAAGGGGTGTTTTGGCCATTGAGGCCCTACACCACAAGTATGGGTGTGTGAGTTTAGTGTTATTGTTAGTTAAATGCTTACTGTTAGTTGATTGTTACTGCTAGTTGATTAAGTAGGTTATTTGTCGTGAAATACTTCTGTTAGCCATTGATAGTGTTATTAATGCTATGTAGAATTAGAATGTTTTGTGGTTCCTATTATTATTACTATTGTCAATATGTTGTAGATTTTTAATAACTCTAGGATATTCCCTTGATGATATACTTGTTAATTGGGTGATATTGTTAGTTATTGATGAGAAATAGAGAATGAGAAAGTGAATAGAGAAATGGGTAAGGATGAGATAAACATGAATGAACCAAAATTTCCTTTGCGAATGTTGTTTATTTCCTTACATGTTATTTTGGCGTGAGTACGTCGGTTTATTAGTTTACTCACTTAATTAGCTGTTAAATAGCAAACCCAAGCATGTCTAATCAATAAGAATAACATCAACATGAAATTAACTAAAGTGACCTAACTAAGTAGTACGTTTAAATATGATGCCTAATTAACTAAGCATGTTAATTAACTAGTCATATAATCCCCGAGCATGTTAATCAATTAGCTTAATGAATTAATAGATACTAACCACCTCTTAAGTCTAGTTAACTAGTTGTGTAATGAATAACTAATCTAGCATGTTAGCAAATAGAGGCATCTAATTAATTAGAATGATAATTATTAGCATGTTAATTATAGGGAGCATATGAATGGTAATAGTTTGATTAACTAACTACAATAGCATGAAATCAACCCTCGAGCGTAAAACCCACTCAGGATAACTAATCAGGATAACCACATAGAATAATAAGTGTAGAGAGCATGTAAATTGTAGTTAGCACGTTAAATTGACTAAGTCATGTCATGCTTAACTTTCTAGTTTGAATGCACAATTAATTAACTAGTTAATCCCTTAACTAGATTAATGAACTAAATATGGTTAATTAGCGAACATGCTCATTAATAGACCCAAACATGTAACTTGAACTAGGAATGATAATCGTAGCATGTAATTAATACAACGAATCACTTAGCATGTTCATTTAAGTAAGCATGTAATTAATTGAAATAATTAGCTAGACATAGAACATATTAAATAACTAGAGTAAGTAATTAACAAAAGCATGAACTAGAGCATGTAATTAATTAGGATAATTAATTATCATGATAAATGTAATTATTTCCCAAGCATGGTAGTTAAATCAATTACTTGCATGTTTATCGTACGCGTTCGCCGTTCAATTCAATGTTGCACTTGTTTTCTATTGTGTGCAGTTGTCTTCTTCTATTATGTGTCTTACTTCTTTAGATGTGTTCTCTATTTCAATTACTTTATTTCAATGTGCACTTCTATTACGTAACCAATGCTTTACTTTTCTAAAAAGTAGAATGATAAAGAGGATGAAAAGAGAATGAAGTAAATGCGAGTGAATTAAGGGTTTCATTGACTAAGTGAATAAATGTCTTATGAATGCTTTTGTTATTGTTTTCTTGTATTGCTTATGATAGCTAAGTACAATAAAACATGAAATCAATGTAGGAATAGGTTAATAACTGATTAGAATAATCGCTTAGAAATATAAACCTAGGAAGCATATAAAATGACTAGGAAGCATATAAAATGACTAGGAAAGAAATTAGGATATGATAGTATGTTTTCAATTCCTTTTCTGTGCTTCGCTGTTTACAAGATTATATTATGAAAGTTTTCTATTGTGTGCTTTTAATTACTGCTATGTATTATATGCACTTTCCATTTCAGTTGCTTTTAATTTCAGTTACTTTCGTCTATGCACACTTCAATTTCTATGAATGTTATGTTAGAAGCATCATGTATCATGATAGGTTGAGAATGTATGTTTACATATCATGTAATAGAAACAAAGTAGGAAGTACTTCTACGGGGTGGTACTCACATGCATGGTAAGGAAAGTAAAATGATAAGAAAAGATGAAGGAAAAAAATGAAAAGAAAAGGGAGGTGGGAGGCAGATGGGTTGCGGTCCTAGCCTGGCAATTAAGAAATATCCTTACCTTATCGAGAATAAGACCTAGTTGTCCATAAGAGTTTAGGTCTGACCCACTATACCATCCCATACGGGTCTTCCAATCTCTAGCTCGAAGTACGAGTAAAGAAAGAAAGAAAGAAGAAATGTAATGAAAGAATTGGTTTGGGTGGCCCCCATTCCAAATAAACTAAAGAGAGTCATAAGAAAAATGCATTTTCCTTTTTCCTTACTAAGCCTTCGGGCTTACAGTTGCTTGTGGTGTAGATGTAGGTACTAGTACGCTATGAGGAATGAATGGACTAGGAGTAGCGAAAGATAAAGAACAAACAATAGCAAGCAGGGATGATGAGTTTGCACGCACTAGGTAGATCGTGGTTGGCCAGACATATGAAATGGGTCAAAGAAAAACCGTGTTAATTAACTTAAGTTTTAAATGTTGTAATTAAGTCACGTAGTAAATCGTAGAAAAGTGGTATTTCAATGGTTTAGTATTTCTTATTTCAACTAGTTATTTACGCTTCCGCCAAGTTTTAGATAAACGATTTTATAACGCTTCCGCTATGTTTTACAAACGATGATTTTATTTACGCTTCTGCATAAGTCTTTACTAAATGGATTTTATATCGAGTTTTAAGAAAGAGTCAGTATCGATTCGGTTAGACGCACTCTGATACGTCTTGTTTTAAAAAGAAAGAAATTTCAAATTTTACGCATTTTTAAAGGAATTACGAAAATCCGGGTCGTTACAGTCTATCTTAAGCGAGAGACGTTCGTTTTGAACTGGGGGACGTCTGTTTTAAGCTGAAAGGACGTCGTCTTTGTTTGTTTTAGCCGAGGGATGTCTATTGTTAGCTTAGAGATATCTATTTTAAGCCGGGAACGACACCGTCTTTATTAGTTTTAAGTAAAGGACGTTCGTCAAAAGTTGAGGAACGTCCGTTTTAATCAAGGGACATCCATCGTAGGTTGAGGGACGTCCCTAGCTTAAAATGGACGTCCATTTTAATGAGTTTGTAAAGATTACTGTAGATTACTTCCTCAAATTTGCACCTTTTGCACTTGCATACGAACCTCCATGTTTTTGCCGTTTCCCTGCAGTTTTCGAACCTCAAAAACACATCAAAATAAGGAAATGTGATCTCTTATCCCGATTTTACTTCTCTAGAAGTAAAAACTATCGCGTAGAGAAACCCCAAAATGGTAAACTGTTGCACATGCAGCTTCCTCTACCAGAGAATCGAATTTTGTGCTCTGACGCATTTCTTTGGTAGAGGAAGCTGCATGTGCAATAGTTTTGGGTAAAAACAGAGATTTTCATGGAGTTGGACTATGGATTCTTCCATCTTTCATCAACCATTCTTGCACATGCAGCTTCCTCTACCAGAGAAATGCGTCAGAACACAAAATTTGATTCTCTGGTAGAGGAAGCTACATGTGCAAGAGTTTACCATTTTGAGGTTTCTCTACGTGATAGTTTTTGTTTCTAGAGACGTAAAATCAGGAGAAGAGATTGCATTTTCTTAGTTTGATGTGTTTTCAAGGTTTGAAAACCACAAGGAAATGGAAAAAACATGGGGGTTTGTATGCAAGTACAAAAGGTACATATTTTAGGAAGTAATCTACAGTAATCTTTACAAACTCATTAAAACGGAGGTCCATTTTAAGCTAGGGATGTCCCTCAACCTAGGACGGATGTCCCTCGATTAAAAGGGACATCCCTCAACTTTTGACAGACATCCCTCACTTAAAATTAATGAACGCAACGTCGTTCTCGACTTAAAACGGACGTCCCTCACCTAAAATGGACAAAGACGAAGTCATTTCAGCTTAAAATAGACATCCTTCAGTTCAAAATGAACGTCCCTTGCTTAAGACGAACATCCTTCGCTCAAAATGAACGTCCCTCAATTGGACCAATATATTCGTTAAGATTTGGAGCATTTCCTTGGAACCCATGAACAACCCAATCAGAGAGATCAAAAGTTCCATACCTTGATAAAAATTCAAGCTTTCTACATTCCTCCAAATACCCATTAAGGTTTTTAGATTTTCCATCTCCTTTCAGATCTAGCAGAGCCATTTCAAAGCAAGCAATGGCGATGGAGTAGTTATCAAAATTCAGTAAAATTTTACCTTTACAGAGCAGAGTCTTGGATGAACCCCTTGTCGTTGCGGGACGTCTGTTGTTGCTATCTTGGATGTCTCCGTTCGACTGTCTTTGACGTTAACGAAACTCCGGCGTTAATGTCGACGGATTTTGATAGGAAACGTGACTGCAAGGTCCCTGCCGTTCTTTTTCCATAGTTCAGGGTTTTAGTTGTCTACAAATTTTCTTCAGGGTTTGACTTGTTGTTGATTCCAAACTATAGGGACTGTGGTGTTAATTTCCCTATTTTCAATTGACACCTTACCGATTTTATTTGGATTCACACACCTCGAAATTTGAGATGATAGAGCTGAACGCTTTACTAGGTAGAGTATTTTATAAATAATCTTCTACATCTCTCTCCTACCTATTCTTCTTCTCTACAAGCTCTCTTTTTCTTGTTCTCTCTCACCCTGCTTCTTCTTCTCTGCAACCTCTCTCCCTCTCCCCCTCCTCCTCCTTTTAATTTGAGTGGACTTTTTCCTTCTTTTGATGAAATTTCAGTGCAACTCCCCTCTGTTAATGCCTGTGATTGATGAAATAATTGATCCTTCGCAATTTGTCTTGCTCATGTGTCTGCCTACATACTTCGATACCAACTTGGAGCCTTTTAGGTTTGTTTTAAAAACATAGTCCCATTCCTCTTTAGGCAATTCTAGAGAGGAGACGACATAATTCAAAAAGGGCGAGAAGAATTTAGGTTTAACATAATTCGTGTTTGTCTTTTGTTTTGATTGCCCTCCCTCTACTCCTATCTTCCATTGTTTTTTCGCTTCCATGGCTGACAAGCCCAGCACCATCGCCATTATTCTCTGTGATTCTCGGAAGATCGCTAATTGTTAATGGGGAATAACAACTGAAACCATCCAAGCCCTGCTAGCGCCAAGTATGTCGTTTAAGTGTAGAGACGTCGTCGCCATGGATGGATCACTTCTGATTTGGCAAAAAGAATGAGAGCCTGGGTGAGAGGATGAAGAGGCATAGAGAAGAAGTCAGGGGTAGGGTTTTGATTCTGGAGATATGGGGGAAGGAGGAGTTTCTGGAGTGGATCAATTATTCTTCCTTCGATTGACCCCCACCGGAGTTTCCTCTGCCCGTCGTGTTAAAAATCAAGTCATATCACATAATATATGGAATGAATATTATTGTCCTTATTTAAAATGACTTAATTATAGAAATATACATTGTGTAATGTAATTACCTTTATTAGAATAGTTTATTGTCAGAATTACAATAATCCCCTATTGTGTATATATATTGTTGTTTTCCAGTAAAATAAATAAAGAAAAAGTTTTCTCTCTATTCTCCTTTTTACATGGTATCAAAGGAGTAACCATTTTTTTCTCTGCCTTATATTTTTCATCATGGCTTTTACAAGAGATAAGTCAATATCCAACAACCCTTATTCTCTTTCATCATTCCGATCAACCATGAATGATTCTCGTTTCTAAATCTCTTGATGGAGACAACTATTCAACTTGGAGTAGAGCCATGAAAATTTCTCTAAATGCAAAATCTAAATTCGGTTTTGTTGATGAAATTTTGAAGCACCACTGGACACAACCAATCTTGAAGAATGTACAGCGTGGAAAAAATGCAATGACATGGAATTATCTTGGCTTTTAAATTCTTTGACATCTGATATTGTAGATAGTGTTATTTTCTGCAACACTGCTCATGAAGTTTGGGAAGATCTATGAAGTCGTTTCTCACTAAGCAATGCTCCATGAATTTTTCAACTTGAAAGAGATACTGTTTGTTGGGCTCAAGATCAAATATCTATTGCAATTTATTATACAAAGCTAAAAAAGTTATGGGATGAATTGGGTTCATACAATGATGTTGTTTGCACTTGTGGAGCTAATAATAGGAGACACAAATTAATGTAATTTCTTATGGGATTAAATGAATCTTATAATGCAATATGTTGTCAGATCCTTTTGATGAATCCATTACCTAAAGTTGTGCAAGCATATTCTTTGATTATTCAAGAAGAGAAACAAAGAAATTTGAGCATAACACATGATGCAGTTGAAGCTTCGGTAATGGCTATTCGACAAGATGGACTAGTTGCCCTTGCAGTTTGACTAAAACCTTACAAAACTTCCAGTTCTAATCCATCCCATTGTAAGCCTCTCCATTGTTCCTATTGTAATAGAGATAATCATGTGAAAGAAAGATGCTGGAAGTTACATGACTATCTACCTAGGCACTCTAAGAATGCACCAAGCAAACATAATGGCAATAACCAATCTTCTGTTAATAATATGAGGGAGGAGATTCCCATGATGCAAAAAATCTAGTATGTTATGAATGGATTGACTGATTTACAATTGCAACAGATGTTATCCATTATGCAGGGAGATGGGTCATCTCAGTTAGCTAACCCTAAAGCAAATAATGTTAACACTCCTACAGGTTTGTTACTTCCTAAATTGATTATTGATAGTGGTGCGACAGATCATATTACTTCCTCGTCCAAGCTTCTCATTAGTAGTAAAAAAAACACTTCATTACCGCCCGTTATTATGCCAAATGGAGATCAGGCGCCAATTACTTATACTTGAAGTTTATCTTTGAGTCTTCTCATTTATTTCAAAAATGTACTTGAGGTACCCTCTTACAAAGTATATTTGTTATGTGTGAGCCACAGTACAAAAGATTTGATATGTTCAGTAATTTTCTATCCTTATTAGTGTATTTTGCAGGATTTGATGATGGGGCAGACAATTGGTTTGGGTAAACAACATAATGGACTTTATTACTTGGTTACAACTGCAGCAAATAAGTCACTTACAATTCAAAATGCAGCAGCCCATACCATCACACATTCCTTTCCTCAAGACTCTATCCTATGACATCGATGATTAGGTCATTTGTCCTCTTCTATATTAGAATTTATGGCTAAAATTTTATTGAAATTTCCTTTAGAATTAATTAGTGTTTGTGATATTTGTGCTTTTATGAAACAGACAAGATTACCTTTCTCTATTAGTTCAATTTCCTCTATTAGACCATTTGAATTAATTCGTTATGATATTTGGGGACCCTACAAAGTCCCTTCTCTTTTTTATGCAAAATATTTTTTGACTATTGTGGATGATTTCTCTTATTTCACCTGGTTTCTTTTATGCAACATAAAAGTGAAACGAAACATCTTCTCACTAATTTTTTCCTCTTATGTGAAGAACCAATTCAGTGCTAATATAGCAAATATTCAGATCGATAATGGAATACAATTTTCTTCCTTGAAAGACTATTTTGTACGATAAGGTACCATTCACCAACATTCTTGTATTTACACTCCTCAATAAAATGGAGTTGTTGAGCAGAAGCATAGACATATTCTAGAGTTAGCTAGAGCTTTTCGTTTTCAAGCTCACCTTCATTTACATTTCTAAGCAGAATGTATATCTATTGCAGTGCATATAATCAACAAGTTATCTACTCAAATTTTATCTCGCCAAACACCTTTTGAGAAACTTTATGGTGAAACACCTTCTTATTCTCATCTCAAAGTATTTAGATGTCTTGCGTACACTATTAATGTTCATATTCCTCATAAACTTGCTTCCCGTGCAACACATTGTGATTTTCTTGGATATTCCATTGGTCAAAAAGCATACAAATTATATAATATTGAAACTGGTCAAGTTTTCACTAGTCGTGATGTCATTTTTCATGAGGATGTTTTTCCATATGCATAAATTACCCCCTCCTTGCCCAATACAGATTCAGTAAGACCTGTTGAAATCCTAGATATTGAAATTTCTTTACCTATTCAGCATATACCTGTGGAATCCACTCATATTGCTTTTGCATCTTCACTACCACCAGCCACTTTACGCCGTTCTCGACGACCCCATGCCCCTTCTATAGCTTTACATGACTACATTTGAATTCAAGTAATGTCTCCTGAATCATCGTCACCTTCGTCATCTCTTCCACATCAAGGTACAAGATATCCTCTTTCTAATTTTATTTCTTATGATTGTTACTTACCAAAAAATCAGACTTTTATTGCTACTATTTCTAATGATGTTGAGCCTAAAAGCTATGAAGAAACTGCATCACAACCTCATTGGCAAGAAGCAATGCATTCTGAATTGGCTGTATTAGAAGCAAACAAAACTTGGTCCCTTACATCTCTTCCTCATGGAAAACAAGCTATTGGTTGTCGTTGGGTGTACAAAATCAAGCGCAAGTCTGATGGTTCTCTTGAGCGCTACAAAGTGCGTTTGGTTGCCAAAAGATATACTCAACTTGAAGGTATTGATTATCATGAAACATTTTCACCTACTGCAAAGATGGTTACAGTACATTACTTAATAGCTTTGGCAGCTGCTCAAAATTAGTCTCTTCAGTAATTGGATGTTCATAATGCTTTTATTCATGGTGACCTATTTGAAGAAATTTTTAAGTCACTTCCTCCTTGTATTCAGCGACATGGAGAGAATCTTGTATGTAACTTCAACAAATCCTTGTATGGACTTAAACAGGCATCACATCAATGGTTTGCCAAGTTCTCTACAGCTATTCAAGACGCTAGATTTGTTCAGTCCAAGGCAGATTACTCATTGTTCACATGTAAGAAAGGAAAATCTTTTACAACATTATTGATCTTTGTTGATGATATTCTTATAACAGTAATGATCCTGTTGTTATATCTGCTCTTAAACAATTTTTTCATAATTGTTTTTGGATCATAGACTTAGGTGACTTAAAAAAAAATTTGGGCATTGAAGTCTCTCAATCGAAGAAGGGAATATTCCTCTCACAAAGGAAATATGCTTTGGAAATTATAAGGATGGTGGATATTTGGGAGCTAAACAGGTAAATTTTCCCATGAAACAAAATTTGAAGCTGACAAATGAAGGTGAGCTATTAAAAGATCCATCTTTGTACATGCATTTTGTAGGACGCTTAATCTATTTGATTGTTACTCACCGAGACATTACCTATTCAGTACATATATTGAGCAGATTCATTCATGCTCAACGCAAACATCATATGGAAGCTGCCATGAGTGTATTACAATATTTGAAGAATAATGCCAGCCAGAGTTTGTTTTTTTCCTTCACAAAATGATTTATCCTTACGAGCTTTTGTGATTCAAATTGTGGCGGTTTGTCTAGTGTCTTGAAAATCAACTACAGGTGATTGCATTTTTTTTTTAGATCTTCTCTTATCTCTTGGAGAACAAAAAGACAAAAGATGATTTCTTTATCCTCGACAGAAGTTGAATATAGAGCTATGATTCGTACATGTTGTGAATTATATTGTTAACGATCATTATTGAAAGATTTCTGAATAATTCATCTAAAACCTGCATTATTACACTACGAAAATGAGGCAGCTTTACACATAGCAGCAAATCCGGTATTTCATGAAAGAACTAAACATATAGAAATGGACTGTCATTTCATTTTAGACAAAATTCAAGATGGTTCAATAACTACTAAGTATGTCCCTTTAACTGAACAACTAGCTTATATATTTACTAAGCCACTTTGGAAGAAAGCTTTCACAATTATAAGAAACAAGTTTGGAGTTCTTGACATTCACTCTCCAACCTGAGGAGGAGTGTTAAAAATCAAGCAATATCACATAATATATGGAATGAATACTATTGTTCTTATTTAGAATGACTTAATTATATAAATATACATTGTGTAATGTAATTACTTTTATTAGAATAGATTATTGTAGGAATTTTAATAATTCTCTCTTGTGTATATATATCTTTGTTTTTCCAGTGAAATAAATAAAGAAAAATTTTTCTCTCCATTCTCCTTTTTACACGTCAAGCTCTGATCGATGAAGGAGTCGATCTCCAAGAGTCAGAATTGAGAGTAGGGGTTGAGTTTTCTAATTGGTATCCGAGAGTATGGTATTCCTAATCAACTAATTTTTACAGTTTCACATCGAGCTACACAACCATAGCTCGAAGCTCTCCTACCAGCAGAAGATGAAATAGAAGAAGAAATCGAAAGCTTGAGCTGGTTGTAGGAGGGATCAGTTGCCTTAGGAGTCATTAGATGAGATTTAAGAACAATTGTGATTGTTTATGACAAAAAAAGATGCTTCCGCGGGAGTGTTTGATGCATTCGAGTGCGGGAGTGTTTTGGAGCGTAGGATTAGATTCATGGGAGGAACTTAGATTTAAAAAAGATTCTTCCACGAGAGTGTTGGATGTTGTTCGGGCACGAAAGAATATTGGGTCATTAGATGAGATTTTAGTGAAGGAAATGTAAGCCGTTGTATTAGGAAAAAGGTTCTTCCACGGAAAGGGAAGATGTCGTTCGGGAGCGTTAAGTAAGTTTGTATCGTCCTCGTTTTCGAGTATAATGTGTTTTTGCTTCTGTGTTTGTGTCAGCGACAATGTTTTATGTGTTAGAAACATCTTCGTTAGACTTATTAACCTTGAGGTCTGCAGGAGCTTTGCCATTCACGGATGGGTTTTAGTGATAGATTAGTACACGTGGTTGATGGTGAGCCTTCGAATTGGAATTCCCACAATGCTTCCACAGAAGTGTTCGCATTCGCGATTACTTTGGCAATCGTGAATAAGAGTTTTAGGGTTAACGTGTTTGTTTGTCATTAGTCGAGCGGGTTGCTGCTTCCACTGTAGCTCAAGCATGTTTAAATTAAGGTAGCTTTCTAGAAACTTGCAAGCCATGATTCAACTCTTAGATTGTTTAGAAAAAAATAAAGTTTAGAAGCGATTTTTTGGGATTTTATCCCACAAAACCTCTGGTTTTGTTCTATAAATAAGAGTGTTTGGTTGATACCCTTATCGCATGAGAACCCCAACGCATAGGAGTTCTCTCTCTAGCTCTTGGGAGATTTGTCTTCGCCTAATTTCTGAAGGTAGGTTTCCACTGTAAGGTTGGCTATTGTTTCTTAAGCTGCATAGTGTTCAAGTTATTATCGTGTTAAACTACTCTTTTTTGTTTTAAGGGAAGTCTAGCGTGAAGAAAGTTTAAGAGTTTAATCGTCCACTAAGAAATCCAGGTAAATGAAGTTGCATATGTTTTGCCTTTGACTTGCATCACAAAGACGCTAGGGTATTCTATGTTATGATAATTGTTCTTTCTATGTTGCCTATGGACTGCGATCAAGGGTGTGTTTTTACAGATTGTGAACATGGTTATTTGTTTGAGATACGTAATGATAACTTGACTGTTTTCATGCTCCTTTGTTTAAGATACGTAATGTTAACTTAATCGCTTCCAGGCTAATATGATTTCTTGTTAGTGATACGTAATGATAACATAACTGCTTCCATGCTAATATGATTTCTTGTTTGAGATATGTAACGATGACTTGACTATTTGCATCATAATATGATTCTTTGTTTGAGATATATGATGATGACTTAACTATTCCTATGCATGATGATATTGTTAAGAATATATTTACTATTATGTTTATGCATGGTAGTTTATTAGCATGTGTCATGTATGTTGTATGCATCATGTTTTTTCAAGAAAAGAACAAAAGTAGTTTACATGCATAAGTTTTCAATGTAAGAAGGAAACTATAAAACCCGTGAATTTTATAATAATAAATTTCACGTGTTAATTTTTCACGTAATATTTGGTAAATGTATTAAAAAGTTGACATGTTTTGTCATGTTATAACAACGTGTGAATTTTCAGTCAAATAGTCAAAATTGGTAAATTTGGATATTACCGAGTAGTAAATTAATTGAGAAAATGAATTTAGTAAATTATTTTAGCTAAAAAGTTATCGTTGGTTAGCGTTTGAAACGAATCAGAATTTCAATTGGATTTATTTAATATATCAAAAATATTTTAATATATATTTTATTTACTAAATAAATTAAAAAACAAGATAAATAAATAAAAGAAAGGAAGAAGGAAGGTTACCCCTTCCTTCCTATTGTCGACAAGTGAGAGGAGATACGTAACAGAAAGGTAAGAGAGATACACGAGAGAGAGGAAAGACTGAAGTCGAATGTCTCGAAAATCTGAGTGATAAACATTCGCAATGTCAAGGCCATCAACTTTTGTGAAGGCCATTTGTAAGTAACTCTGTTTATCCCCTCCGATTTTGAAGTTGAAGTACGGAAAATTGTTGGCTTCAGATTTAAGCTTAAAAACTTGAATCCGAGAGTCATCTCTGGTTTATATTGGTAAAATTGAAGTTTTTGTAGGGTTATTTATCGTTTGAAGGTGAAAACAAGGAAAATGTCATCATTTCGACAAGGAAATAGCGTCAGAGTTCTGTTCCGGTCGACCACTAGTCATGCCCAGTCTACCAGAGTTGATACTGCATGTGTTGGAAATGCACGGGTTGAATTTTTTTCGACCAAATCGCTTACGATTCTCCGCAACGGTCGACCATGGACACAAGTCTGGTCGACTGCAACAATGTTGGTTGATCGCAACACTATTTTTGGTCGATTGCAAAATGGATAGATTGTGCAGAATTAGCCCCTGGTCGACCGCAACATTGTTCTTGGTTGACTGTACGGTGCAGTTTCACATGTTTTAAGTCGTTTACATGTCAGTTGGGTTCTTAGTCTCGGTATAGGACCCTTCCTCCTGTCTCTTGTGATTCATTGATGAGAATTCTTTCCTTTTGACATGTTTTCAAGCTCGGACGAATTTGAAGACTTCAAGACGATTACCGAGGAGACTGTTGCTCCAATCAATAAAAGAGAATGTCAAAAAGATAGGGATTTCTACACTTTATGCATTGCATTGCATTATATTTTTGAACTAATATTTTGTGGGGTACCACACTAGAAAACTCGACCGGAACTATTCGACAACACATCAGTTTTTACGTATACGTATGTAATAAATTGATTTCAATTCTTTTTTACGTTTTTACGTCTGATGATTGCAATTGCTTCTGGCAACAACGCCTTGTAAGGATAGTAAGTGTGTAGGCCCACAGACGACAAAAAAACACGGTTGCTTTGTATGTGACTGAAATGTAAACCACATATTAGAATTGTTTGAACATAAAGTACAATAAGTAAAAGCAAGAAGTTTACTTACGTGAATCCACCTTATTGTAAGAAGAGATTTTTCCATTTGAACATTGAAGTATTATTCTTTGTTCAACGCATTTCACTACATACAAAAAACGTAACGCAAGGATGAGTATTAAAATAAAAGTTTCTAAACTACTTAATGTAGCAGAACGTAATTCTCACTGTCTCTGATGTCGCTTCTTGCTTCAGGAAGATGAGATTAGTGATGTGGTGCTCATTATCAAACTGAAAATGAAAACATGAAGCAAAATATCCTAAGTATACAGCTCAAAACATTTAATGCTAGAAAATGAAATAGTCTACCATAATGCCTACAAGAAATGCGTAGGTCTCCAAGTTTTTCTTGGTATTTGCACGAACCACCCATCAATTCACTTGGCTACAATGAATGTTTTCAAACCGTCAAACTAATAAGGCATGAATAAGTGCAGACATGTAGATAACCAAATCGAAGACATACCACGCGCACAGTTTTAAGTGATGGAGAATTTTTTCCACTCAACGCGTCTGTCGATGGAAGAAAGAGAGCCACTATATGCTGAACCTTGGCAAGCACAGTAAGATAAGAAGGTTGGCATATGAAGGTAATAATGCTACAAATTTGCGACACGTTATTACGTCATATACAAATAAAGTAAATAATGGACTTTACGTATAAACTAAAAACCTTACAAGAATTATGCGCATTCGGTTGTTAAAGTGGTTGTTGGAGAGACTGTTGGAGAGGATGCTGGAGAGACTGCTAGAAAGAATGCTAGAGGGACTACTCACTGCCCCATTTTTTGCAATTCGTCCAATAACTCATGATGGCACTCCTCTGCTTGGTTCTCCATTGTTTGCATTTTGTGTAGCCCTATTTGATAGTGCTCCTCTATCCTTAGAAGTTGGTCTTCCATCTTTCGAACTCGATCCAACACCATTTGATGCTGCTTCTCCACTTGCTAGTCCATTCCTTTCATCTAGCTGAAAATCTCCTCAGGCATCGACGTAAAGTTAGATGACTGAGTAGGGGGCGGAGACATCGGCTGCGTAGTATCATCCTCCATGTGTTGCAAAAGTGATGATGCTGGTTGTCCCTCTGAGGTGGATGGAGGGTGTCCTGCCTAGAGGGCTGGAACCTATAACGGCTGAGGGGGCTGCAGCATGGTGAACTTTTGCTCGAGTCTTCGAGGCGGGTTTTGATGGAAGATTGCATACCCATTCCCCTCCGACTTTGAAGATCCATATGCGGTTCACTGATCCATATGCGGTTCACTTTCACTTTGTTGTAGACGTCGCCTGACTTCTCTTGGATTCTCGGCTTCTCATCCAAGGCTAGTACTTCGTTATACTGAACAATTCTCTAAATGAGTCAATTAAAGAGCAAACTCTTGACTAGGTTGTTGAGGACCCCGTACATGTGTCTCAAAATCACATAGTCAATGTTCACTTTCTTTTGGTTGAACACTCTCTCTAGCATATAGAAATCCATATAGCTAACAGGTACTCGATGTCCATCCCGAGGCAAAATGGTGTGTGTCTTGATGATGTGGATCACTCAGGCTTTGGCGTTCAAGTCAATAGACTTTGGCTTCTTGAACACTGCAATCACAGGATCACACTGCAACTATCTAAGCATTTTCGAACTTTCTTCTCGTCTGATGAAATCTGGCTCCCGAGACACGTGGTAATATTCCTCCCTTGGTTCCTCTATGAAACATCCAAGGAGCACGTTAATATTCTTGGGAGTCAGTCTCAACTCCCATCTAAACATGTAAGTTCGGATCTCTAATGGTTAGGTGGACAATTTCAAATTGGCATAAAATAGTTTCACAATCCGTTCACAGAAACTTCCACCCAATCTGCACAAACCGACTAAACAAGCCCCCTCAACCAATTTTTCAATTTCCAATTCAGCCAACGAATCAAAGTCTACTTTTCTAGATATAATAATCAAAGGAAATTTAATATCAACTTCATACCTATCGTTCACTATCGTAGTCTTGAAGTGCGGGGAGTGGAACCTGTCTGTAACAGGTTCGAAATGGACCAATTGAGCTTCTGGTCGTCGTTGAGGTTAAGGTTGAGTTTAAGGTTAAGTTTCAGGTTGAGGTTGTGTTTCAACCTCGACTTGTGCCTGTGCATTAACCTCGGATTCTGCTTCAACTGTGGTTGGTGCATTGTGCTGAAATTGAGTGCATATGAACTTCCTAGAAGTCATATCCTAGAAGTTTCACAAGAAATGCTTGTTGTTCATAAGGTTGAATAACTTGTCATAGTATTTCATGAATACTCTTTTGGTCTGTCTGAATGGTTGATATTGCCTCTATTTCTTTACAACCTCTATAATAGCAAACACTTCTCTAAGATATGTGTTACTATTCTGCATTTTAACTAATAGTTTCTTGCTAAAGAAAGCAATAGAAAGGTTGTCTTGCAACAATATAGCCCCAATACTAACTCCACTTGAGTCTGTTTCAACAATAAATGGTTTAGAAAAATTTGGCAAAGCCAAAATAGGAGTCGATATCGTAGTCGCCTTCAATTTTATAAAAGAATTTTCAGCATCCATGTTCCACTTGAAAGCATCTTTTTGCAATAAATTTGTTAAGGGACCCACTATAAAAGCATAATGCCAAATAAATTTTTGATAGTAGCCTATTAATCACTCCTATAGCTGAAACAATATGGCCAAGATATTTTATTGAATCTTGATCGAAGCTCCATTTACTCAATTTAGCAAATAGTTTATAATGATGGAGGCAATCAAGAACTTGTTCCAGATGATTTAAATGTTCCACTCGAGAAGCACTATAGACTAGAATGTCACAAAAAAATACATTAACAAACTTGCGTAAAAATAGCTTTAAAGTTGCATTCATAATTGCTTGAAAAGTGGCAAGGGCATTCGTAAGTCCAAATGACATCATCAAGAACTCATAGTAACGTTCATGAGTTCTAAATGATGTCTTGGAAATATCATAAAAGTTCATACAAATCTGATGATATCCTGCTCGAAGATCTATCTTGTTAAAAATAGTGGCCTCATTTAATTCACCCAACTACTCATCTACGGTCGGAATTGGAAACTTGTCAGGGATTGTTAAACTATTTAAAACCCTTTAATCAATACAAAAATGTCAAGTTCCATCTCTCTTCTTTACTAATAACACAGGAGAAGAAAATGGACTTCAACTTGGTCTTATAATTCCAGCTTGCAACATTTCAACAATGAGTTTCTCAATCTCAGTTTTTTGAAAATGAGGATATTTGTAAGGCTTTACATTTACAGGAATAGAACTAGGCTTTAAATGAATATGATGGTTTATTGTTCTGTCTGGAGGTAAACCCTCTGGATTTTGAAATATAGACTGATATCTATCTAATAAACTTTGTATATCAGAAGCATTTTCTAGAACTAAAGTGTTGGAAGTCATCAAACTTGATTGTAAATAGAAATATTGTGACACAACGTATAATTTCTTTAGCTTCTTCAATTGATAGAGATGAATTGGTGATGGTAATTGCTGCTTTCCGCCCTTCAAAATGATTGTTTTCCCATGACAATCAAATTTCATATTCAAATTTTTATAGTCTATCAAAACAGGTCCCAAGAGTTCCAATGAACTCCCAATACTATATCTATACCTTGCACTAGAAGAACAAAAAAATCAATACAGAAAATTTGATCTTGAATCTTGATTTCTAATTGAGAACAAGATCCAGTGCATGTTGATTCATCCCCATTTCTCACCAATACTTTGAAGTGCTTCGATGGTTGAACTATCAAATTTAATTTTTGAACCAAATGATCTTGAATAAAATTGTGGGTTGAACCCCCACCAACTAAAATATGGACTGAAATTCTTGCAATTAACCCAACAAAACGCATGGTTCTAGGGAATTGTTGACTAGCCAAAACATGTAAGCTTATAGCAAGGAATTCCTTCTTATCTATATTCATGCCATCCTCAATAATTGAATGATCAACCACAACATAATCAAAATTGTCATTAACAGTGTCATCTTCTTCCAACATCAAACAAACAATTTAGACTTGCATCTGCGATTTCTACTAAATTTTTCATCACAATTATAACATAGTTCTTTACCTCTTATTTCCAACATTTCAGCAGCAATTAAACGTTTAACTGGAATACTAGAAGATTTCACATTCAATAAATTTGAGTTTTGCTGAATTTTTGTAGTTGGAAGCAAAGGAGGTGCTAAATTATTAACTCGAAGTGGTTGCTGATATTGAGTTTTGTTGAAAAACTATCTATTCCCTTGGTCATTCAATTTGTCTTTCATTAACTTGGTAATTCAATTTGAGTTTTCTAAGGATTGAGGTTTCAATGCACGTACCTCACGCTGAATATCACTTTGTAATCCTGATTCAAAACAGCTTTGAAGAAAATAATAAGATACCCCCATAGTTTGATTCATTAAGATTGCAAATTGTTTCTAAAATTCCAAAACAATTGTTGTTTGAGTTAATTTGGACAATTCACCTTGTAAGTCGCGATACTCAGAAGGTCCAAATTGAACCAATAAAGCTTATAGAAAAGCTCTCCAAATCGAAATTATTCCATTTCTATGGACCCATTGAAACCACTGTAAGGCAACACCATCCAACTGGAAAAAAGTGATGTTTAATCTTTAGACATCGTCTAATTCATAATAATCAAAGAAACGTTCAGCTTTGAATATCCAACTATGAGGATCCTCGCCATTAAATCTTGGAACATCAGGTTTGAGCGATCGAATTGTTTATATTGATTATCATGACAATTATCAGCTTGCTTACCTCTGCTACTGGAAGCATCCATTGTAGCTGGAATTGGATTATGAATATGTTGTTCAATTCGACCTTCCATGGAAGTCATTTTAATGCCTATTTTCTTTAATAAAGCACTGATATCTGATAATTGTTTATCATGACTTGAAAGTCAATTTCAACATTCTTCAAGAAATTGATTCTTAACAGATTGCAATCGAGTTTCGTCCGCCATTGATGGTAACTCAGTGAAAGCACCAAATGTTACAGGAAATCTTCTAGTAAAAAAAACATAATACAAAAGAATAAGAAAGAAGAATAATGCAGTTGAGAATAGAAGTTGAAGAGAGAACTTTTGAGTATGAATTCATATCTTCCCATTTACAATTCCCTCACTTTTATACTACTGTCACGATTAACAATAGAAACTACTTTTACAATTGTAACAAACTTAACAATTATAATTTCATCCCACAAAATCCTTCAACCAAATGGGCTTATTTCTATTTCTCTTTACTTGGTCTTTAGCTTCTTTTGCTTGTATTATAATAGTAATAGGGCAGTGTCGACATGCTTTTTGAGTTTTGAACCCCTAAACCTGATCATAGTGTATTTGTTTTGGATTGTGTTACCGCTAACTAGTTCACCAGCAACCCTGTGAGGGGCTAAATCTTTGAATTGCACTTAGAGTTCTCCCTCCAAGCTCATGAGGCATTGTTATCTTCTGACTGTCGAATTTCTGTGTGTTTGTATCGAATGGGTCTTTGTGTGACCCTTCTTTAACATAGACCCTTGTTTTGACTTGTGAAAACAATATATTTATTTTATTATAGCTGACTAGGTATCCAACGATGTATTGATGATTGCCTCATCGGTAGCTCGTGAAGTCTATTTTGATGGTAAAAGATGTTTTGAAAATAATTTTAAATTTATGCATGGGAACGGTATTGCATTTGATGAGAAAAAAAAAACTGGTTTTTCACATGCATTGCATTTAGTATAAGTTCTCTACTGCATTAGTCACTCACCTCACAACCTCTCCATCCTAGGTTGTGATTTGTGGTAGTCAGGTGTGGTGTCTGAGGTGTGGATACTTCGAAGTTGGTTCCCTCCTTGGTGTTTTCGTGTTGTCTCCGATGAGAATTTATTTACTTATTTTAGTTTATCGTTTGGTGTTTAATGATTTCATTTCCTGCACAATATTTTTTCCTTTGTTGTTATTACGTTATCTTTAACTCTTGTTGATCACTTTGTGGATCCTGTCCCATTTGTTTTGGGTTTTGGGTTTAATTTTATGTTAAGGATTCTATTGACTATCTAGTCTTAGGCTGGGCAATCGGGTCATCTCCTTAATCTAGCAATTTTATTAGACCTACTTCTGGGTCATGACAATTACTACATTGTCGTTAACAATTTTTTGACCTAAGTTTAATTTTTCTATTCTAGTACTAAAGTCATATGGCAAGCAATAAATTCCACTATTTACTTATAGATATCATGTAAAAAGTGAAATAAACTGTGCCATATTATGATACACCAGCAAATATTATACATAATATCTAACTCATATGGAAGTATTGGTGACAAAGTGAAATTGAGGCAAGGCCGAGTATCAGCAGACCCTCATAGATTAAATTTCCGGGATCATTTAGCGATTCAAGTATAATGGGCAATATAATAAAACAAATCCAGAAAGTATATTTTAGAACTTACGATTCATATGTGTTGAGAATCGAACACGAAACGGAAAAAGAAAACTGCGGAAGCAGGGACACCAAGATTTACGTGGAAAACCCTAACGGGAAAAAACCACGGGCAGAGGAGAAATCACTATGAAGGAAATCAAGGTACAATAAGTTTTACGACTCAAGCATCAATATATAGAGAAACTAAATAACCCTAATATTGGATATAGGCCTAACCCGGCCCAACTATAATTCAGGTCACCCCAAACTCTAACAATCTCCACCTTGACACGAATTCCACTTAAGAGATCCAATGCAGGCTTCACGACCCACCCCAAAACGAATCCAGAACACTGAACTCTGACAATCTCCATCTTCAAAGAAATTCCAATGTAAGGCGAACGATCTGCAAAACTCCAACGAAAAATAACCTCCTCTTCCACAAAAGCCCCTGATGGGCTAACTCAAAACCTGGTACGGATCAAGTTTAATCCCCGCTTAAACTTGAGAGACACACTCGGAGAGAAATCACATCTTCTCCATTGTACCACTGAATTATCAGAGATGTCATAACGAACTGCATGTGAATATGCTGAATCTATACCTTCGAACACACTCAATGCTTAACCCACTATAGATGTTTTACTATATCGCCGTGGAGCTTTACCCATTCTCTTGGTTCTGCTTTTGACGATACCTCTATGGCGTGAAACTGTAACTGAAGTTGGTGACGATGTGGTGACTGCATCACGCTGAACATTTGTAATAGGCTGACATATCGATTCTGATGTAGATTCAGAACCCAACTTGAACTTCACCTGAGAACCTGACTTCCTCTAAGTCTTCTCCAACAAACCTTTTGAAGGTGAATTCACAAACTTTCTAGCCTGATTACCCATCACCTTAGAACTCTATAATACATAAAAATTTGCAAAGCGTCTATGTCCCTTTAATTTGATGAGAGCACCTCTACTGATCTTTAAAGCTCCACCTACAGCGCTGTACTTGTACCCTTTATAATCTAGAGTACTCAACGAGATCAGATTCTTCTTTAACTCAAGAACATGTCGCATGCTACCCAGTGTCCTCACAACTCCATCAAACATTCTGATTCTGACGGTACCAATACCAGCTATCTTGCAAGGTGTGTTATTACCCATTAACACAGCACCTCCTGAAACGGCCTCATATGTCGTAAACCAATCTCGATTGTAACACATATGAAACGAACACGCTGAATCTAGAATCCACTCCTTGTTTGGCTTTGAGTTTCCCTCTGACACTATTAGAAGATCTCCATCACTATGGTCTTTTTCTTCTGCGACAACTACTTCACCGGACGTCATCGGTTGTTTTCCCTTCTCAGCTCTCTTTAACTCATTCTGCAATTTATGGCACTCGGCTTTGATGTGCCCCCTTTTCTGACAGAAGTAACAGGTTCTATCTCGGTACCTTGACTTTGACAGGCCCTTCGAACTCTGAACATTACACTGCCTTTATTGTTTGAATCTCTTGTTCTACCCTGAACGACGAATCCCTCACCTCGAGACTCGGATTCCTTAACAAGCTGCTTCATCTTTTCCTTTGATAACAACGAACCATAAACCTTTTCCAGAGTTAGACTGTCCCTACTATACAAGTTCGTATCTCTGAAAGAACCATATGAAGCAGGCAACGAGCATAATAGAATCAACCCCAAGTCCTTCTCATCGTACTTGCATCCCATAGTCTCCAAATCTGAAACTAACTCCTTGAATGCAGCCAAGTGCTCTGTAATAGAGGCTCCTTCCAATAACTGATGAGAATATAACCGCTGCTTCAAATGCAGCTTACTCGTCAGGGTTTTCTTCATACATAACTGCTCTAATCTGAACCATAAATCAGCGGCAGACTTCTCGTTCAAAACATCCTACAAAATCTGATTTGATAAATGTAGATGTATCATAGATAGGGCTTTCCGATCCTTTCGAATTTTCTCCTCTTCACTCCATAACATGGGCATTTTATCGAGCCCTAACAACCCGTCGTCTAAATCCATCTGTGCGAGCACATCTCGCATCTTCACCTGCCATAACTGAAATCTCGTATTCTGATCCAACAATGGAATATTGAATTTCACTGAACTCATCCTGCCGAAAAATTTCAGAAATTTTTTTTCACTATTTCTGAACCCAAAATATCCGCCTCTAAAATTCAAATCTCCAAATAATTCCAACAAAGTCCAATATCTCTACCAAAAATAAGATATTTCCAAAAATTAAATCTGCACAATTTTGCAACTTCACACTGTCAACGGTTCAACGGCTTGCGGGTCTACTGCAACGAAGCCCTAATTGACGGTGCGGGCTTTAGATCGATGGTTGGTAGATCGGCGGACTTCTCTGTTCTTCACATGCGACGGCAGGGCATCGGCTTCTGGCTTTCGTCAGCTGGGCATCAGCTTCTATTCACAGCGAACGACGGACAACAGTGAACGACGGACGCGTGTTCTTCTTCGTCAGGCGGTGACAGACGAGCAGTGGCCTTCTTTCTTCGGCTTCAATGGCGAACGTAGCACCCTTCGTAGATGAGCAGGGCAGTTTTTGTTGATGGAGAAACAAAGAAGAAACACCTTCTTCTTACCTTGGAAACTACACATGTAGCAAGATGAAAAAGACCAACTTTTTTTTTTAATTTCTTTTTCCTCCAAAATTACAATTTTTCACAAGAAAATTGTAAAATCAACTTTTTGTTCGACCCGAGTACGTAACTCTTACTCCACTCTGATATCAATTGTTGAAAATTGATATAGAGAATCCTTGACCTAGGCTCTGAGACCAATTGTTGAGAATTGGTATAGAAAAGCTCAATCTTAGCTCTGATACCAATTGTTGAGATCAAACGCGAAACAGAAAAAGAAAACTGCGGAAGTAGAGACACCAAGATTTACGTGAAAAATCCTAACGGAAAAAAACCACGGGCAGAGGAGAAATCACTAAGTTGGAAATCAAGGTACAATGAGTTTTGGGACTCAAACATCAATATATAGAGAAACTAAATAACCCTAATATTGGATATGGGTCCAACCCGACCCAACCAGAATTCAGATCATTCCAAACTCTAATAATATGAAAAATAAGAAAGAAACCAGTGGAAACAATTTACTCTCGAAATTGGGAAGCGTCCTGCTTGGCTGAGTTGAACCAACGTGTAATTCGAATCCCAATGTAAGTAAGCTAATTCCCCACAAACGCCTAAAGCCCTCGTTTCTTAGAGAATCTGTGGATCGTGTAGTAGTGATGGGAAGATTTTGAGACAAATGCAGATAAAAATATAAGAACAAACCGGATCCCGTGGGAATGTTCTTGTCCCTAGTGACCGAGGTTGAAATGACTTTGGTTTCTTGAGTTCACGGGAGCGAACGTCACAATTGGATGTTCCTAGAGGTTTTCTAGGGCACGTAGATTCAACGGAACGGACTGCCCTGGTGAGAGTTAACTGAATATCTTCTCCGTCTTCATCGTTGACGATATCAAAAGGAGGTGAAGTGAGACACAGGATGAAGAGAATCATGGCACTGGGGGAGTCGGAGGGAGCGCATTGCTTTCTTCTTGAAAATGATATCCAGATTTGAGCGCATTGCCTGGTAGATTTGAACGCGTTGGGGGAGGAGGGAAAATGATAACCAGAATATATTCACATACTGCACGCTTGATCTCCGTATCTCTCTATGATATCATACTCTATCTGAAAATTGTAGAGACTTTAGCTCCAAAATTGCAGTTGATCGGCTCCTGGTCATTCACGTCCGTAGTAAGGCAGAGCTTCAGGCCCAAGACTTGGATCCCACCCGATATTCTTCATTGGATAACAAGTTACTTTGCACAGATGAGAAAAAGAACGGCAAAAAAAAATATCATAATAAAATTATCGATTTTTGTGACGGAAATTAATATAAAAACCAGCAAAAAAAAAAGGAATTAAATTGTTTTAAACATTTATTTGTGCTCAATTTCATCAAAATAATTTGTCACGTTTTATTGAGGGAGGACATAGACCGGAGACGTGATCAATATGGTGACAGGTGGGAGAGACGGACTACTCTGTAACGAAGATTGAACATCCAAGAGGTAGGCCAACCTTGTTTCTTACCCGTCGATGGCTCTCTGGACCGGGATTAGTCACCTGAAAATGAGGTTGAAAACCTCGGAGTGGTTTTGATCAAGTGAAGACGAGAGTAGTGGATTATTATTACTGCAAAACTTCTTACAGGGTATGAGAGAATGCTGGCGTGGATAGTTACGAGAGCTGTGCCTATTCGCCAATGATTGGGGCGTTCTCTTCTTAGTTAGGAAGGATATTTTCCCACAGATGGCTGCTATGTATCTTATTTACTATATATGGGAGTGGAGGTTTCCCCCCGATTTCAGAGTCTTAGTCTGAGAAGAGAGGAAGACGAAAGGAGCCGGAGAGGGCTCTGAAATGATAGTATTTTGGCCTCTTCTAATCGATTGCGACGAACTTAAGGATACCGGCTGGGAGAAGGAGCGATAGGGATTCTGAAAGTGGGAGAAGGAAGCTATAATATCTTCATCGTCGGAGAGGAAAGTGAGGTTTGCCGGCGATTTAAATTCCTATGTGCATACGTTTGCTGTAATTCAAGGAAAACGTTTGAGATTATTTCAGACTTCTACATTTATTGCGTTATGATTTTGAAACCGACTTTTTTTAATGGAATTACGTTGGTTGTGAATGGTGATTCAGGAGCTAGTTGGACGATGTTAATGGCAGCGTCGAAGAACATTTTGACGAAAGGAATCTCAGAGGTGGAGCAGGGAGGTCAAGCAGTGGACGTGGAGTTTGCCGACTGTGATTGCTGCGGGCTGAGGGAGGAGTGCACGCTGCCGTACATAGCGGGAGTACGGGAGAGGTATCAAGGGCGGTGGATTTGTGGACTGTGCGCGGAAGCAGTGAAGGACGAATCTCTCCGATCTACGAGAGTCATCACCACCGATGAAGCTATCAATCGCCACACCAAGTTCTGTCAGAAATTCAGATCCTCCTCTCCTCCAACAAACTCAACGGAGGAACTCATATCGGCTATGAAGCAGCTGCTCCGGAGAACACTGTACTCTCCGAGAAAGGAAGCCTCCCCTCCGGCATGCCCGGGGCGAGGGTTGATCAAGATTTAGAGAAATACCCAAAGAAAAGCAATAAATTAAAGTTTGAAGGAGTAGTAAGTTTAGGATGTTCCACACTAGTTGATATTGAAGGAATTCACTCGCGACAGGATTCATTTGTTCTAAACATAGTAGATTTATGAGGAAGACTTCAACATTTAGATTGTGTAATGAAATTTGCTCCAACAAAATGCCCTCCGAATATTCTTTTTCTCAACAATTTGTCAAGTCCTCGTTCAAACAAAATTCATTATTCCGGGGTCGAACTAAGGACCCTACGTTGACGGTCAGTTTTCCACATTATCTGTACAACATATAATATTCCCCACGAGCACGTGCTATAATATCTTGTTCATTGAGTGATCACTCATTCTATACAACAAACAAATACAACGTCATACTATCATTAATCTATAACTTGATATTTGGGACAAGAAGCCTTCACTCCTTGGTATTGTGTCATGGGAAACAATAAACAATTACTGTCCTCCCAGTTCCCGCCTCGTTTTCAGTGTCACCTGGCTGACTTCACTATTTTGTCTGTCTACCATGAAATACTTCAATTTAATTTCCTCCATCTTTTTCTTTCTGTTATTACTATATTTGTGCGAGTGAGTTGCTAAGTTGCTAAACAGATGGAAGTACCGGATTGAAGGGGGAATGGTTTACCTTGGACTCACCTCCTACCCAACTTCATCAGAGTGGTCCTTTCTCTTGACACTGGCCGGGCCAGAAAACAAGAAATAATGTTAAAACTTTTCCCCAAGTGATACTGATATATATGAATATGAGATGCCCTGTTTCCCAAGGACCTGCCTCGATTAATGACACGTTATCTTCCACCCGCAAGGTTTCTACGCCACAGTATAAATTTCCAAAAAATCATAGTGGAAAATAAACATTACATGAAATTCCCCATCTTCTAGTACTGAGAGCGAGAGACAGAGGCATGTAATGGTCCCCCAAGATGGAGAAGCAAACAAATACTAGGCAACGGTTACCTAAACTAGCATCTCACCCTTTTCTGAAGGTCAATTTACACTCGTGATTCAATTCAGTAACTGCCATTATCTCCTGCAATCACAACTTCAATCATTAGTTCTACCAAAACAACCACTTATTGGACCTTAACAAACTAATGTATGTGATATCAAGTAGGGGAGCCACGGAATATCAGAAGATTAATATCATGTAAATGTAGAAAGTTGTATGTCAAACTAATCATTTACCAAGGCTTTAATGCAGGTCCATGTTCATGTATGTGTCTTATCTTCATCTATTCTTGATTTCCATGATTAGAGTAAAGCCTCGCCACAACTAAAACAAAGGAGCCACAAGATGACATCCAATCTCTAATGCTGGTCTTGAATTTTCAATGAAACGAGTTCACTCTCTTGTTGTTGATTTCTAACCCTCGAACTGTTTGGGAGCCATCTTCGAAGCTTTTCCGGCCAGAAACTGCAAAAAACAAGAACTATTGCCTTTACCACTTGAAGATGGATAGGCACATGGAACCAAATAAATACAAAAAAAAAACAGATGGAATAAATAAAAAATAGGTAACTAGAAAAAAAATCAAATAGACTCAGAAGTTAAGACTTACAGGTCCAGTCTTTCATGAATTACCCGTCTCACAGAAGAATTGAGGCCATACGCTATTGAATTAAATAGACCCTTAAAATTTATGCAACATCAACCGAGGTTAGCATGATCTCAGAAAAAGTATAATATGATGTAAATTAATGAAATCCATATTAGTTCTATCCAAAAGAAAATCAGCTAAATATTTTGAGTGATTCTCCCATTCATGATCCTACGATCAATTTAGTAACCAACCAACACACACACACACACCCCACCCCATAACTGTATCTAAAATCAAAATAAGGTATACAACACAAAAAACCTGCTATGCTTTCCAGGACTTGGTTAAATTCATAGATGTATAGAAAAAACATTTATTTAGAGAGAACTACAATGAGAAGGAATTACCATAAGTGCAGCCATTCCAACATCGAGAACTGTAAGCCAAAAGATTTTGTGTCCTGGTTCAATGAAATCGTGAATGCGGTTGATCGTTCCAAAAGCCCATGATCCTATGAGAATTAGTGGATAGTATCCCCACCGGTTCAAGGCCTGCAAAAGAAAATTGAGTCCTTAATGATTACCATTCCATTTGTAGGTAACTCTCGTGACTTTCTTCAAACTAATGAGGCAAGAAAAGTAGCGTTAAAGACAGGACCATAAGTGCAACAGAATTATAAAAATTATTTTATTTCACTTTTTTCCGGTAAACTTTATTTTTGTATGTCCCTAAATACATGAAAAGAATTTATTAGAATAGTCAGCATACCCTCATGTCAGCTCTCGTGTCTGCTTGATAAGACCTGTCTGATATACCCACAGCCATCTGAAAATTCCAAACGCATCTCAAGACATGGTGAGGTGATAATCCTTTCTATTTTATATTTAGAAAATTACAGAGTGCATACTCGAGTGGCATTGTTTAGCATGCGGATTACTTGAAAGTACGTAAAACCATTGTAAAGAATTGCACCCCAGAGTGGCATATAAAATGTAATAAAGTGAACCACCTGGAAGAGTAGATGGATGTCAGTGAAAAAAGTACATCGACGATGTAGAAATTAGTTATAATTGGTACTGATTCATATAAGTACTTTTGCATCTCCTTTTGTATTTTTCTCAGATTACAGTCGTATCCAGTTGATAAAAGACTGGCATATAGCTAGTTATGCGTGAAAAGATGAAGTTGAACTAAAGAATTCAGACATTTTCTAGAATTGTATCATAACTCATAGTTCCAAAACATTTGTATGTTAAGTAGATGGTGCTGTTGAAACTTTGTTATTGGTTACCTCTGAGAGAAAGTTGGTCTATGAATATGACAACATGTTTTCACTACATCTAATATTTTAACTGTCGATAATTTAATTAGTGATTTCAACATAGAATATAAAATCTTTTCCAGGGCAAGCACAACACTTATTTAATCAAACTTGGTAAATGAATGTTAAAGAGCAATATTGCATGGATAAGCAAAGTGTTCATGAGACAATTTACATATCAAGGAAAAGAAAAACAATTATCTTGAAAGTGAGGAAGTGAGCAAAACAGAATGCAAAACAGAGCATGATTACTTGCCTTTCCTTTGCGACCTGTTTGTGTCCAACACCAGACACCTAAATGTTTGTGGTCGTTACCAATGGAGCGCATGACAGTCATTACTGATGACACTCCTGCAAAGACAGATTAAATACACATATCAGTATCCGCACTTATATATACTTCATATTCTCGAAGAGTAGGAATATCAGCTTTATAAAGGATGAGTATTTTGGGTCCACTTCATACCCCAAACATACAAGTGAAACATAGCCTCTAGATCCTCAACGTCAGTTTTGTGTCTTACAACTGTACGATGAAGAGTAAAAGCAATTACAGTAGTCCATAGGAAAGATGCCACGCAAAAGAAGTGTGTGCTGTACCCCTGAGCAGAACAGAAAAATCCTTCAGATGGGTCTCTGCATCAAGAAGACAAATCTACATCAAACCACAAAAAAAAACATCAGTTTGGAATACACCAATTGTTGACAGAAAGTGCATCTGGTAAGCATACCCGATAATGCTAAAGAAACTGCAGAGCATGTCCTGAATTCCCAAAGAAATGACAACTTATTAGCAAATCTTTCATACCATATAACACTGTCAACTGAGAAAATAAGGAAACATTTTGCTCCAGAAACAGCAGAACCTACTCCATATATTTTTCATTAACAGATTTGTAAAAATGGAAGTGACGAACGTTGTTGGGATAGATAGAAGTCGTTCAATATGGATCCACCTGCTAGCTGCTTTTGTGAAAACTACATAGTGAAATCGATCGGCATGACAACATTCTACGTGCGTAAATGCTATTATACTTAGTCATCGTAATAATTATGACAGACAACGTCAGAGGTTCTACCCTAAAAAATAAGTAAATGTGTTCAATGCATCGACTCCAATTCATTACCACAAAGATTCTCGCAGGAAGCAATTCGTTGAATGGAAAACGTTGTAATTTCAGTTAAATTTAACGGGGGATCTGATACCGTTTTCAATTCATCTTCAAGATCCGCCATCCAAATGAATAAGAAAAGACACCTAACCCTCGCAGACAAAGTCATCAATCACAGCCAGATCTAAGATAAATGAAGGAGATGCGTACTGAGAGGGCAAGATAGAAGACGAGCTTGAAGGAGAACTTGCGGAGCTCTTTGAAAAGGACGTAACAAAGCACTATAAATCCAGACCCCACGAATGAGAGACTGGACGCTCCGGTGTTCACAGTCGTCAGAATCCGGCGATCAAGCGCGGTCATATTGCCGTCGACGATCGGCATCGCCGCCGGCATTTCTGTTCGCCCAATCGAAATCCAAACCGCCAAAACAATAACGAATACAACTAAAATCTACTAGCGGTGTGACTCTTCGGATGCTATGCAGTAGTTTAATTTAAATAACAACTCACAAAACGCGTGATTTCTTAAAATTTTATTAAACCTAAATTATTCTTCTAATGATATTTTTAGTGATTTCAATTTTATAAAAAGATTAATGATAATGCAAAAATTGATTTGAGATTAATGATAATCACATTTTTTTCATTGATTTGTAAGTGGAATAATTAAGAAAATATAGGATTAATTAATATAATAATTATAAATAGTTGAAATATTAAATCAAAATATAAAATTAGGGTTTAGCTTTAGAACTGAATTACAACTTTGATTCGCTGTTTAATGAAAATTAAAATAGAAAAAATAGTTGAGAGTGGAGAAAGGAGAGAAACAAGGCAATCCACGCATGTCAGAGCGTAGTTCAAGCTCCGAATCGAGAGTGATGGAGTCGTAGTGTCTTTTCCCAAGGCGCCACTGTAAAATACCAATTTCTTTTGTTCACAAAAAGTTGGACTGACAGTCTCTTCCAACTTTGACCGAAGAACGCAAGAGGGAAAGAGGCATCTTCTCCGCCAGCTGCTTTCGGCTCTCTTCTCTCTCTCTCTCTCTCTCTTCCTTTTTTACAGATTTAGCTAACACGTAGACACTGTCATCAGTTTTCTTGCACTTGATTCTTTCTATTTTCATTCTTTTCTTTATTTAATTGCAACTGGCTTGTTTATTTTTGTAAACTTCCACTTGCTTATCTGCTTGGTTGGTTTAGTTAATGTCCTCACTGAACTTGAAGACGCCTCTTGCTCAGTAGCTTTGAGCTTGGCTTCGAATCCGCCAAATCCAGGGGCATTCTTCAGTTCCACCTCCATCTACTCACGGAGCACGCCTGTTTTATCTGTAGTGAGTTTTCTCTATCTTTTTTCTACATATCTCTTTGTATAGGCTTGCCTAGTTCGCTCCCGTTCATTTTTCAGTTTCAGATTTAAATCCTGTTTCATTTTCTGATTTTCATTTGCTTTTCGATTTTTTTTTTCAGAAAGTCGCGACTGCGAAGATCACCTTTACGTGCTGCTATTCTCTGAATCTATTATTCTGAACAATTTGCTGGAATCTCATGGGCAAGCACGCTCGAAATCAATTGCTGACTCATCTTAAACCATTGGATCTTGACTAGTACATTTTCTATGCTTTCACTTTGGAAAGAGAATATGGGTTTACTCTGCAGCAAAAGCCGCAACTACAATGGAGCAGATGCCGAAGAGAACGCGCAGGTGAATTACGTGCGCTTTGACGGAATAGTACTCAATGGTTTTAGCTACGTTGCTCGTGCTAATTAAGAGCGTTTGCAAGAATCATTTGGCGTAGTTTTCGTCGCTACTAATTATTCTGTCTTGGGTTAAACTTTTGTTGCTTGCATTCCAGGCTGCAGATATAGAAAGGAGGATTGAACGGGAAACAAAGGCTGAAAAACATATTCAGAACCTTCTTCTGCTTGGTAATTAAATAAATTTTATTGTAATCTTCGTTGCAGTTTACTTGGGGAGAAATCGTAAAATCTTTACATCAATTTGCGAGCAATGCCTACTGATTATATGCGAATAGTCCAGCCTATACTTGACAGCCAAAAATTTAGTGGAATAAAATATCATTGATCAATGAAGCTGTTGGTTTAATCTGATTGTCACTCTTTATTAACTGCTAACCTTCGTGTATTTCTCATATACACGTCTCACGTAGTATGAAATTGTTTTGTTAAGGAGCTGGCGAGTCTGGGAAATCCACAATTTTTAAGCAGGCAAGCCTTTTGCTCATTCAACTGATAAATTATACTGCCAAGTTCTGATTCTGATAAATAGTGGCATTATTAATGCAGATAAAACTTTTGTTTCAAACTGGCTTTGATGAGGCAGAATTAAAAAGTTATATCTCAGTCATCCATGCCAATGTCTATCAGACTATAAAAGTATGCAATTTTTGAAAGGATATGTTGGTTTATTTTCTTATCAGCATTAGACAAAGACCATTCTGTACCATCTGCTACTTTTCTCATCTTTCAATTTTATCTGTCGTACCACTGAACTTTAATCTGAATGAGATTACGAATAAAATCTTCTCAAATGTGCTTGGACAGATATTATATGATGGGTCGAAGGAGCTCTCTCAAGATGACACTGATTCCTTGAAGTACGTGGTATCCAGTGAAAATAAGGTTTGACTATTTCAATCTATCTTAAATTTCCTTGTGGACTTTTACCCTCTGAATATGTTAATAACTGAGAAGGCACTCTATTCTTTTGAATTCTTGATCGTTAATTTAGGAAAGAAATCTATTTGGGAGCATTTAACAGCCTTTTGTGACTTGGCAAAAGCTGTGATTGGAAATTTTTCCTTGGCAATTGAACTGATTTTATGGCAGGAAGTTGGGGAGAGACTATCTAAAATTGGAGGCAGATTGGATTACCCCCGTCTCACAAAGGAGCTTGCACATGACGTGGAAACTTTGTGGAAGGATGCCGCTATACAGGTAATCATGGTTTGTCCATATTGATGAAATTTTACCTTCATTAGTCTTAAGCATTAATTGCACTTGCTCTGCAGTTGTCTTTTCACTTATTTTGTTCGGGCTACTCTATACAAATTTATTGAGATAAGCATTCCAGTAAAGATCTCTATTTGTAGGAAACATGTGCTCGTGGTAATGAGCTTCAGGTACCAGATTGTGCTCAATATTTCATGGGAAATTTGGAGCGATTATCTGATGTAAATTATGTTCCAACTAAGGTATGGACATTTTTTTTGCTGCCCTTTCAGAAAAGACTTGCAAAAATTATTTTATAAGTCTTCTTTAACAATTGGGCCATGTTGAAAGATCTTTTGAAAGACTCTTTAGCTTTTGATAATTACCCGGTTCGATCACCAAACTTTATTTTGAGGTTGAAAGATCTTTTATACTGCTTCTTGATGTCTTACATGTTACTAGAACTAGTAAATCGAATTTTCAAAGTTGTAGCTTTTGTCGAATTGCTTTTCTTGATCTTGCATATTACAAGAACCATTTTGGAATGAAAATCTTTACCTCCTAATTTTCTTACGATGATAACTGCAATGGGGCATGTTGTCTAGCTCCTGCTCACGTGGTCCAGTGAATTTCTGTGGGGAATGTTTTAATTGTTGATTTATCTCCTGGATCATTATTGTATTTGGCATTGCAGGAGGATGTTCTCCATGCTAGAGTTCGTACAACAGGGGTGGTGGAGATTCAGTTCAGGTCAGGATAACATGATTCTCCTTTTATCTGTAATCAGGATTCCTTCTTGCTTTTCTACCAGTCTCCAAATCACCATTGAGATTATGTGCCTATAAAAAGTTGTCATCTTCCGGGCTTATTTATTATTATTTTCTTGCTGTGAATACTTGAAACCACGAGTATGGTTTGCATCACTGTCTGAATACTGTCTTAAATCTTTGCAGCCCTGTGGGAAAAAATAAGAAAAGTGGGGAAGTATACCGGCTCTTTGATGTTGGAGGTCAGAGAAATGAGAGGAGAAAGTGGATCCATCTATTTGAAGGTGTTACAGCTGTAATCTTTTGTGCTGCTATTAGTGAGTAAGGTCACATTCCTTTCACTGGTCGATTATCATCATAAATGTGGCGGTGGTTTTGATATATTGTCTGGTCAACTTTAGAGAGAGAGAGATAACATTGACTGTACAGCAGTCATAGTATTGTCTGAGTCAGTGAGTTAAAAAGTGATATTGGGCTTCACATTTTGTCTCTGGAGAGAGAGAGGAGAGAACATTGACTAGGCAATGTGTATAGTGGTGATAAAATCAGTAAGTTAAAAAATGAAATGGTTGCTCCACATTTTGTCTCCACAGTAGAGCTAACATGCCTATTTATTTCATTGCATCGTGATAGCAAACACTTGCTGAACTGAAATGCTTTGAGCTGATAAATGTGCTTTCAGATATGATCAAACTCTCTTTGAAGATGAAAGCAAGAATGGAATGATGGAAACAAAGGATCTCTTCGAGTGGGTGCTGAAACAAGAATGTTTTGAGGTTATCCTTCTAGTATGGTGTACTTGAATGAGAGTAACAATTCAGACCGTTAAAATTGTCTAATCACGTTTCAATTTTTTTTCTCTGTAGAAAACGGCTTTCATGTTGTTTCTCAACAAATTTGATATATTCGAGAAGAAGGTTCTGAAGGTAAGATCTACTGTATATAACTGGTGAGTTTACTTTTGGTGATTGGAATTTATTGCATTTAGTGATGTATATGCAGGTTCCGCTCAATGTTTGCAACTGGTTCAAAGATTACCAGCCAGTTTCAAACGGAAAACAAGAGACTGAGCATGCTTACGAGTAAGCATTTTCTGGTTGTCGTTACCCAAATGGGACCTTTTTCATTTTTCAAGATTTTGGATTTGGTTGTTTGAGCTAGAAAATAACAGATCTTTCATTCTGCTTTATTTTGCGATTTATCGACTTCTATGCAAACATTCTTTATTCTCTCCTAAATTTCTCAGATTTATTATTCATGGGATTTGGTTGTTCATTTGTTTTTGTTGTTGATTAAAATGATACTGTAAATGATCCCATAAACGCTGCCTACTTATTTTTTAGGTATGTGAAGAAAAAATTTGAGGAGTTGTATTTTCAGAGCACTGCCCCAGATCGGGTAGACCGGGTATTTAAGGTCTACCGCACGACCGCTCTTGATCAGAAGCTCGTGAAAAAGACGTTCAAGCTCGTTGACGAGACTTTACGGCGACGAAACCTCTTTGAGGCGGGATTATTGTGACATCATGCTGTAGTGACTCCAAGTTTGCTCTTGTCTTGATTTTGGGTGAAGAAGGGAAAAAAGAGAACTCAACTATATATCAAGTGAGATTCGTTTATTTGCATCTGAGTTTTGTTCAACATGTAAAAAAAAAGTAAAAAGAAGAACGAAAAATCCAATCCTTTTGTGGTTCTATTATTTCTTCAAATGCAATGTTTTTTTAATTGTATGTTACGAGAATTGGTGGTGATTGAGTTACCAAACTTTTGGAGTAAGAAAAAATTAGGTTATTTTCAGCAATTGCATATATTATTTGGGGCTTTGGTTGAAGAAAGGCCACTTCTAATTTGTCTATAAATTGTTAACATTAAAGGCGGGTCCATTTGTTTGAAGATAAAAGTACATCCAACCCATATTAAGTTTTACCATTGGGCAAATATAGGTTCGATTAAGATTTGTTTCTCCGGAGTACCAAAAGCAATCATGTTGATAATTCCGTACCAACTATATTCTATAGCTGGGCGCTTTCCTGTTTTTCTACTCGTGTTGTATTTTACCAATTTCTAATACAATACCTAAATAGTTATACAAAATATAACATAATCAAAGTTGAGTTAGAGAGAATATCATAAACTTATGAATTTGATCAAAGTTTTAAAGAGCAAATGACATGAACCTGGAGGGTGCCATAACAAATACCATGTGCTTGGCTTATAAGTGGGTACCTACTATATTGTGTGACTCGTTTGGGTTAGAGTTACGAGGCTCCAACCTGAAAACAAATTAATGATGGTTTATGATAACTTAAAGTAGACGATATTATGTAACGTGGTAATACTCGCTTGTAACAATACCATGATTAATGTTGTTAAATGTGCGATGATATTAATGGTCATATTTGGAAGATAAATGAACTAACATGTGACAGTTAGACCGTGGACAGCGCGCTGACGACTTGCCCTTAAAGAGGAGGGGAAGTTAGAAAACGGGAGAGAAAAGTTGGGAAGAAATAAGAAAAATCGGTGGCGACAAACAAAAGATCGTCGTGGAAAAGCTCACTGGTCCCGTCAACTTCTCAAAAAGTTTCCCACGTTTAATTGCTTTTCTTTCTTTCTTGCCTGCAAATCTAAATCAGAGGAAGATTTTGGTGATCAAACTGCCGCTCATTCCAATCAGTTTGGCTTTATCCAATCATGTTCTGTCTTCTCTTTTAGGTTTTAACGCGTTGAATTTCAACCACAACGATTACGTTGGTGTAGTTGGCGTCAACGAAAGCCTTGTTTAATTCCATATGGACCGTCCAGTGCTGTTAGCTGACGTGGAAGACGGCTAATAGTAAGCTATGACATAGGAAAATGGGTAGAAGGCATGTGTGGAATAATTACTTCTCTTGTTATTTTTTTATTATTCTTCTTCTTTTTCTTGTAGCTGATAGTTGGAATGATAGACGGAATACAGCTAATGAATGAAAATAATCTTCTCACATTTTCATTTCTATTATGAACTATAATAATTTGGCATAAGAGCTGTAACGATCCGATCATGATAGAAATGCGTTCCAAAACCAATCAAGATTCCCTTCGTCGAATTGAACGTGAATTGAAGGGAATTGATACCTCCTTCACTACAGTGTTTTTGAGGCTGGAAATCACCGAGAAATTATTTCAACAGTTAATAGTATGCTAAGACAGATTGGAGGCAACTGTCCATGGTATGGTTCAGGATTTAGCCGCGAAGCACAAATCGGTTATGGCAGCATTTGCCCAATTATTTCCATCTCGGCCTGATTCATCACTAAATCCTGTTCATGCTGCTTCAATTCCTTCTAGCTTGCAACCCCCTCCATAGACTGAATGACCACGTTTTGATTTTGGTTTTCAGTCTAGATTGCCCCGTTTAGAACTTCCATTCTTTTCTTATTCATCTTCGTTTGGGCATAGTTGAATTGCATCTACAAGATCAGGCAGATATTTGGTTTAATGGTTTTACTTCGTCTTTTCCGCAAGCAAATTGAGACCAATTTGTCACCGAATTGTGTCGATGTTTTGCAAAGACTACTGTCGAAGAAGTTGTTGAATCGTTCTCCAAGATTTCTCAAATGAGCTCCATAAATGATTACATTAAGCGATTTGAATGCCTTAAATCGTTAGTACAACCTTCTCTGCCTTGTATGTCAGAGAATTACTATATTTCAGTATTCACAAGCGGGTTGAAGGAGGAAATAGGGCCACAGTGAAGATAAATAGGCCTCCAACTCTGTCTATTGCTTTTGAAGTCACCCTTTTACATGAACAAGCAGTTCATGCCTTACAGAAAATTCCAAAACCTTATAAAACTTTTGTAGCATCCCAATGGCCAGATAAACCTATGCAACATTCTAACCTATCAGATTCCTCTTTAGTATCGTGATTGCCGAAGGTGTCACAAGCTGATTTAAATCATAAGAGACGATTGGGCTTGTGCTTCAAATGTGATGAGAAGTTCACCCCTACACATGTTTGGAAAAACCAGTCACTTAATTTTTTGCTGGTTGCCAAAGATGATACGGAGACTCCTACTTCTTCAAAAGCTATTAATGAAACTCCCACTGTCAATTCTGAAGAAATTGAGGTATCTCTTAATGCTTTGGCTGGTTTTACCACTCACTCTACAGTTCGCATCACTCGAACTGTAACACCCCAAATTTTAAAATCCTTTTTTAAATCCTTAGTTATAAAATTTTTCGTTTTTTTTAAAACATATCAGAGTATTTTAGAAGAATAAAACATATAAAATAGTTTAAAATATTTAGATGAAATCCAACAGTGCATTATTTTACAAAGTATAGAAAACCATTATTTAAAACAACTCATTTATTCTTTTGGAGACATAACCTATCAGGTCGAATCCGGTTGATAATTCAAATCCTCCTCTAGTAATGCCTCATCCTCCACATGAGAATCATCTACATCACGGGTAATATCATGAGCCTAATGCTCAGCAAGAAATAGAATAAAATGTTTATGCTTATACAGTCGTTTTCTAGAAAAGAACTTATCTTTTCTTCCTTTTCATTTCTTTATTCCTTTCCTTTACATTTCCTTTTCTTTCCCGAGATAGGATATATCTGTTGTTATGACTTAACTAACTCCATCCTAACCTGGGTGGGGGTTTCCATCAGGAGTGTTACCACTATCGTCACCTAATTTCTGTGAGACGTTTGAGGACTAAGAGCAGAAATACCTCTATTGGTCTTGTGGCTCAACCAACTCCACACTCTACATGAGCTTGAGGTTTCCATCAAGGGTGTCACCACCAAGCACCGTCACCCTCTCTCCCAAACCCTCCAAATGCCCTTTTCTCATTTCGTTTATTCATTTTCTTTCTCATGTCATGTATGCCACATTTTCATAAGCTCTATCATTATGCATGAATGACAGTTCATATCTATTTTATAAGAGTCCACAAATTATACAATTCAAAACTACTATTTTTAATAGTCTTAGATTTATTATCTCATAACAAACCTTAAAGTATATAATTAAATATCACATAGCAATCCTCGAAACATACAATTCACAACAACTATTTCCTAGCAAACCTTAAACTATACAGTGCAAGATAAAATAGTCCCATGATGTAGGGCCTCCACTGGCCACCACATCCTATTTCTTACCTTTAAAGAATTTTTTCCTCGTTCCTTAGTGCGTTTAGCTTTTATCTTTTCCTTCGTTGACGTTAATACCTGCAGAATAATTAATCATATACTCATTATTATCAAGTCCAACAAATCCAAAATCTCATACCTATATATTCTGCACAAGCCTTTAATCACCCAACACCGAACACAATTCCAATTATTTTTCCAATCACAACTAGTAAGCAAAATCCCCATGCCATCAGCTCATTATTCAAGTCAATATACTTATATTTTCAACATTTCCACATGTTCACCAATTGAACAATTTTATCAACTGAGCATAATTATCACCCTTTATTTCATTTCTCCATAGCTAAGAGGCAATAACCAAAATCCAGAACATAATTCCAACCAACGGAGGCCTATCAAATATATACAAGCTGAAGTCAATTAGAGAACGTAGAGCATACTTCATCCGAGATTATCCATTCAGAACATTAATGTTCTCTATTTGAACTATCGGCAAATCATTCATTCCAAAATAAAACAGAAAGCATATCCAACATTTTCATCATCCAGATTCATCAACAGAGAAGGCCATTACTTGCAAACCTGAGAGTAGCCTTCCAGAACTTCCAGAATCACTCACTTATGCTTACTTTCACCCTTCTGCCACCCTTCTTCTTTCCTCAATTTATAGACAAAAGATACTTCCATCTTCTTCCTTCTTTCTGCAGACATATAGGAATCCCTTCAAAGCTTCTTCCCTAATTTCAGCTTCCTATATTTGACTTATGCAGCAATGTGGTGGAGAAAGTCATAAAAAATGAGAGGAACTCGTGGGCACATCTCTCCCATCTCAATTATTTCCCCAACAGCCATCCACATTTTTCTCCTACTTTTCCAGCTGCTGAATGATGGGTCATTTGCTGCCTAATTTTCTGTGTTCCACTTACTCACCGACAGCAGCCATCATAAAAGGACTCCGACTTCACTTGGCCAAACAATTCAAGTGGGCCAGAGTTGATGTGTCGGACCTGACTAGCTCACCAAACCGCAATCAATTTGTTCATCCAAAAAACCCCTGCCGTTTCATCCTATAAATTCATCCATGCAAATTCCCATCCAACAATCGCAGCAACAAATCCAAGCAAATTCATCCAATCAACAGAATACCAGGGGGATAAATTACATAACAAAACAACTAATTTACCCCGGCCGAAACTTCATCGCTTCAACCTGCGGAATCACAGACTGTTGAGGATCAGCAGACCGTCGAACCCTTCACGCATGCCGACGAAGTCCAGCACTGGCGCATCTTCCCTAGTGCACGTCTCTTGCTCTCTTCGCTTTCGGTCCTCTCTTCACCTCTCTCTCGAGTTCCAGCCCTCAATCCCCCTCTCCCAATTCTTCTTCTTTCGTAAACAATACCTAATTCTCTCCCCCTCTCTTCTCTTCCTTTCCTTTATTTTCAAACCGAACTGCAAACCGGGTCGAACCAGCGAACCGGTTCACTTTCACCTCCCCACTATCATTTTTTAAATTATCCCTTTTAATTTAAATCCTCATTTCACTCAATTAAATTCTCTAATAATAATTTAGCTAAATTCTTCATTTAATGAAATTATTTTTAACCCAATTTCAATTCTCGATTTACTCCGAATATTGTTTGATGATAATTATCGGTCTAATTTAATTTCTTTTATTTGGTTTCCCAAATTAATATTCCCATAAAAAATTCTCAATAATTATCCAATAATCCAATTACACTCAATTAAATTTTTCATCACATAAATCCTCAATAATCCAATTTTTTTCAATTATTTTTACTTAATTTCGGTACGGGATAATAAGGGTATTACATCCCATGAGAAAATCATTCCAAAATCTTCAAAATTCAAATACAATATGTATCAAATCCCTATAAAATTCCAGGGTATTACACCCTCCCCCCTTTATATAAATTTTGTCCTCAAAATTTAGCTAAACAACTCTGAATACTTAGTTTCCATATCCTCCTTCCTTTCCCATGTGACTTCTTCTACTAAATGGTTTTGCTATAAGACTTTGACTAATGGAATCTGCTTATGTCGAAGTTCTTTTACTTTCGTATCCAGAATCTGAATGGGTCTTTCTTCGTGGCTCAAGTTGGTTTGAACTTCCACATAAGCAGGAGGTACCATCTGATTTGGATCTCTAAGGCACTTCTTCAGCATTGATACATGGAATTCATTGTGTACACCTTCCATGGAGGCTGGTAGTTGCAACTGATATGCCACTTTACCTATCTTTTTTGTAAAATAAAGGGACCAATATAACGCGGACTTAGTTTCCCTTTCCTTCCAAATCGCATAACTCCTTTAAAGGGTGACACTTTTAGAAATACCAAGTCCCCTTCGTTAAATTCTAAGTCCCATCGACGATGGTTGGCATAACTCTTCTGACGACTTTGAGCAGCCAACATTCTCTGTCTAATAATTGCAATTGACTCAGCAGTTTGCTATACTATATCTGGGCAGCAAAACTCCTTTTCATCCACCTCGTTCCAATGCAATGAGGATCTACACTTTCTGCCATACAATGTCTCGTAAGGTGTCATCCCGATGTCGCTTAGAAGCTATTAGTATAGCCAAATTCTACTAAGGGCAACATCTTTTCCCATCCAATTTGAAACTCAAGCACACAGGCGCGCAACATATCCTCTAATGTCTGGATTATGCGTTCACTTTGGTCGTCCATCTGCGGATGAAAAGCGGTACTAAATTTTAATTTTGTGCCCATGGCTCTGTTCAAACTCTTCAAGAATGTAGACGTAAACCGCGGATCTCAATCAGATACAATTGAGACCGGAACCTCATGTAACCTCACGATCTCTTTAATGTATAGATCCGTGAATTGATTCTTCTTGTACGTCATTTTTACAAGTAAGAAGTAGGCCACCTTGGTTAGTCTGGCCACGATTACCCAGATCGCTTCATGCCCCCTTGCCATCCTAGGTAGGCCAATAACAAAATCCATGGAGATGTGCTCCCATTTTCACTCTAGTATCGGCATCGGTTGGAGTATTCTACTAGGTCTTTGATGTTTGGCCTTAACTTGTTGACACACGTGACATAATGCTACATACTGAGTGATTTGAAATTTCATCATCGGCCAATAATAAAATACTTTGAGGTCCTTGTACATTTTATTACATCCATGATAGATGGAAAAATTTGAAGAGTGGGCTTCCTTCAATATAGCCAATCTTAATGATGAGTCTGCAGATACATACCATCAATTTTTAAATTTCACAATCTCATCAGTAGACATTGAATAGTCTTGAAACTTAGGCAGAGTAGGATTTAACTTGAAGTTTTCACACTGAGTGTCTATCTGTTGGGCTTCTTTAATTTTCTCCAATATAGAAGGCTTCAAAGTTAATGTTGTTAGAATTACAGCTAACTGCATGGGAATCGTTTGTACATCCAATTTCCTCATGCCTTTCTGGAGTCCTGCGGGCATCTCATCACACATTAAACTCATTACAACGGTCTTTCTGCTTAAAGCGTCAACTACTACTTTTACCTTCCCAGGATGGTATTTAATCTCACAGTCTTAATCTTTTACGAATTCCAACCTTTGTTGTTGCCTCATATTTAATTCCTTCTGTGTGAAAATATACTTTAGGCTCTTGTGGTCCGTATAAATTTCACACTGTTGACCATATAGATAATGTCGCCAAATTTTAAGTGTGAAAAAAATCGCAGCAAGTTCAAGGTCATGAGTACGGTAATTGGTCTCGTGTGATTTGAGCTGTCGAGAAGAGTAAGAAATCACCTTGCCATTTTGCATGAGTACCCCACCCAGCCCATACTTCGACGCATCACAATAAATGCTGAAATTGCCTTCTTCAATTGGTGGGGTTAAAATAGGTGTTGTCGTTAATTTGAGTTTTAATTCTTAGAAACTCTTTTCACATTCCTTCGACTACCAGAACTTCACATTTTTCTTTGTCAGACTAGTAAAAGGCAATGCTATCTTTGAAAATTCGCTTATGAATCACTTGTAATATCCGGCTAGTCCTAGAAAACTCCTTACCTCGCTTACATTCTTTGGTTGAATCCATTCGACAATTGCCTTTATCTTAGCTGGGTCCACTGTAATTCCTTCTTTAGAAATCACATGACCAAGAAAGTTGACTTCACTTAGCCAGAACTTGCATTTAGAAAATTTTGCATACAATTGATGTTGTTCTAGGATAGATAGAGCAATCCTTAAGTGCTTACAATGTTCCTCTTCAGATTGCTAATAAATCAAAATGTCGTCAATAAAGACGATGATGAATTTATCCAAGTGATCCTTGAAAATTCGGTTCATTAAATCCATAAACGCTGCAAGGGCATTACTTAATCCGAATGGCATTACCAAGAACTCATAATGTCCATACCTAGTTTGAAATGTCGTTTTAGGTATATCATTAGGTTTGACTTTTAATTGATAATACCCAAAACGAAGATCGATTTTTGAGAATACACATGCACCCTGTAACTGATCAAATAAATCATCGATATGTGGCAGAGGATATTTGTTCTTGATTGTGACCTTGTTCAGCTCACAGTAGTCGATGCACATCCTCACTGTTCCATCCTTCTTCTTTACAAATAAAACTGGGACTCTTGAAGATGAGAAACTTGGACGGATAAATCCTTTGTTGAGTAATTCTCCAAGTTGCACTTTTAACTAACGTAATTCTGCGGGCGCCAAACGATATGGATTCTTTGAGAAAGGATCTGTGTCGGGATGTAAGTCAATTGCAAACTCAATTTTGCGATCAGATGGTAATCCAGGGAGATCATCTAAAAAGACCTGCGGGAAATTTTGGATCACCGAGACATCCTCCATCTTCGATTTTCGTGCAATTGTCGTGTCCATCACATTAATAAGAAATCTTTCACATCTGTTTTTCAAAGGGCAATCTGCTTTGAGTGCAGAGATAATTGCCATTTTTTCTTTTTCATTAACTCCTTGCAAAATGTGTTGTTCACCATTAGGAGGATGAAAACGGACTTCCCTTCTTCAGCAGTTAATAACCGCATGGTTCTGTGATAACCAGTCCATATCTAGGATGATATCATATCCTTTCATCTCCATAATAATTAAATATGCATGGAAAATGCGATCGTTTATACTAACTGCATATGCTTTAAGAATATTACTAGATGTCATATAATCTATTAAGGGTAAAAGCACTCTATACCCACTCATCGTAAGATTACTAGGAATACCATTTACTTTTGGACAAAAGTCATTTGAAATAAATGAATGAGTAGCTCTAGTATCAAATAATGCATAAGCAGCAATATCATCAATAAAGATAGTACCTGCTACAACCGCCGGTAGTTCTTCTTCTTCATTCGCATACAGCAAGAAAACGCACGGAGTTACGCTACCAGGTCCTTTAAGCCAAGTTGGACAATTCCTGACCAGATGTCCTGGCTTCTCACATTTGAAACACAACCTTGATCCTGCAATGCCTTTTCCCATGATGGAACTTCAGGCATGTAGGGCATTGTTTTGGTGGATTTGCACTTGTTCCCGCCATAGGGTGTTTATCTTTTCCTTGTTGTTCCCCACCGTCCACTAGCCTTTTCCCTCCATGATTTGCCAACGGAGTGCCACGCTGTGGTTGATTCTGGTTGTTACACCAATTTATTTCACGTTGTCGAGCAGCCAATGACTCAATGTCTTCTACTTCTAGAACTTTTGCAATAACTTGCTCAAAAGGAACTCCCAGAGTACCCATTAGTCTTACTCCCTTCATAATTTCCATTTTTAGTTCTCTTACAAAGATATGGACCTTGTTGTCATTATTGTTGATAAGATCAGGTGCAAATCTCGACAGTGTGTCAAACTTTCGTATGTACTCAGACATTGTTCCCGTTTGACGTAGTCTCATGAATTCCTCCAACTTTGAGCTTTAGCCATAGGATTAAAATATTTTTCATAAAATAGCTCCTTGAAATTTTCCCAAGTTAGAGTTCTGATGTCATGTGCTATCTTAACGATATCCTACTAGGATCAAGCATCATGGACAAGCAAATAGGCAGCACAAGTAACTTTTTCAGTCGCTGGTATGCTAGAATATTCAAACATATCTTCCAATGACCAAATCCATTCCTCAGCCCCGATAATATCAGTAACAATTCCATTGAAAGTGGGAGGTTTAAGTCGTCTAAATTTCTCCCAGCCGGCTTGCTCATGGATCACAATTGCCTGTTGATTTCCATTCCCGTTTCCTCCATTATCTCTCTCAATTAGCCATTCTACAATAGATGTTAATATGTTAATGGTATCCTCATGATTTCTCCTTTGTCCTTGGGCGGCTGCATTGCGATTAGGGCCAACAACATTTCCTTGGCCAGCTATATTTTCTAGACCGTCTCTGTTTCTTTCATTGTTGTTTCATATGTTGGCTCTTAATGCTCTCCTCATTTTCTATTTCTACACATTTTGTAAGAGTTTTAGGAATTTAGTTATATCATATGGGGTAAATTTTTATTTAACTAAAGTAATCTAAACTAACAGCATAACTAAGGTACAAAACAATAAATTTTACTTACAATCGTTGGAGCATTCCCTGATGAGTCTTGAGTTATCAATAGTCCACAAAACTGGGTTATGCTCTGATACCAACTGTAATGCCTCAAATTTTAAAATCCTTTTTTAAATCCTTAGTTATAAAATTTTTTATTTTCTTTAAAACATATCAAAGTATTTTAGCGAAATAAAATACACAAAATAGTTTAAACCATTTAGATGAAATCCAACAATACATTATTTTACAAATTATAGAAAATCCTTATTTAAAACAACTCATTTATTCTTTTGGAGCTATAACCCGTCCGGTCGAATCCGGTTGTAATTCAAAGCCTCCTCTGGTAATGCCTCCTCCTCCAGATGAGAATCATCTCATCACGGGTAATACCATGAGCCTAACGCTCAGCAAGAAATAGAATAAAATGTGTATGCTTATGCAATGCTTATGCAGTCGTTTTCTAGAAAAAAAAACCTATCTTTTCTTTCTTGTCATTTCTTTCTTCCTTTCCTTTACATTTCCTTTACATTTCCTTGTCTTTCCCAAGATAAGATACATCTTTTGGTATGCCTTAACCAACTTCATCCCTACTTGGGTGGAGGTTTTCATTAGGTGTGTCACCACTACCTTCACCTAATCTCTGTGTGACGTTTGAGGACTAAGAGCAGGGATACCTCTGTTGGTCTTGTGGCTCAACCAACTCCACACTCTACATGAGCTTGAGGTTTCCTTCAGGGGTGTCACCACAAAGCACTGTCACCCTCTTTCTCGAACCCTCCAAATGCCCTTTTCTCATTTCATTTATTCATTTTCTATTTCATACCATACATACCACATTTTCATAAGCCCTATCATAATGCATGAATGACAGTTCATATCTATTTCGTAACAGTCCATGAATTATACAATTCAAAACTACTATTTTTAACATTCCTAGATTTATTATCTCATAACAAACCTTAAAGTATATAATTAAATATCACATACCAATCCTCGAAACATACAATCCACAACAACTATTTCCTAGCAAACCTTAAACTATACAGTGCAAGATAAAATGGTCCCCTGATGGCCTCTATTGGCCACCACATCCTATTTCTTACCTTTAAAGAATTTTTCCCTCGTTCCTTGCTACGTTTAGCTTTTATCTTTTCCTTCGTTGACGTTAATACCTGCAGAATAATTAATCATATACTCATTATTATCAAGTCCAACAAATCCAAAATCTCAGACCTATATATTCTGCACATTTAGGCCTTTAATCACCCAACACCGAACACAATTCCAACTTATTTTTCCAATCACAACCAGTAAGAAAAATCCCCAAGCCATCAACTCATTATTCAAGTCAATATACTTATATTTTCAACATTTCCACATGTTCACCAATTGAACAATTTTATCAAAGAATATAACTTAACCACTTAACTAAAACTTTACAACCTCAATCTCCCCAATAACATATCATCCATAAGGATCACAAGCTTAACCAAATAGGAGCAATTCAAACCAATAATAGTCATCCAAATAGGTTAACAATAGGAAATACAGAACAATACATCAACTGAGCATAATTATCACCCTTTATTTCGTTTCTCCATAGCTAAGAGGCAATAACCAAAATCCAGAACATAATTCCAACCAACAGAGGCATATCAAATATATACAAGCTGAAGTCAATCAGAGAACATAGAGCATACTTCATCCGAGATTATCCATTCAGAACATTAATGTCCTCTATTTGAACTATCGGCAAATCATTCATTCCAAAATAAAACAGAAAGCATATCCAACGTTTTCATTATCCAGATTCATCAACAAAGATTAAATCAAATAACAGAGAAGGCCATTACCTGCAGACCCGAGAGTAGCCTTCCAGACCTTTTAGAATCACTCACGTATGTTACTTTCCCCCTTCTGCCACACTTCTTCTTTCCTCAATTTATAGACAAAAGATACTTCCGTCTTCTTCCTTCTTTCTGCAGACATATAGGAATCCCTTCAAAGCTTTTTCCCTAATTCTAGCTTCTTGTCTTTGACTTATGCAGCAATGTGGTAGAGAAAGTCACAAAGGAGGAAAGGAACTTATGGGCACGTCTCTCCCATCTCAATTATTTCCCCGACAGCCATCCACATTTTTCTCCTACATTTCCAACTGTTGAATGATGAGTCATTTGCTACCTAATTTTCTGTCTTCCACTTACTCACCTACAGCAGCCATCAAAAAAGGACTCCGACTTCACTTGGCCGAACAATTCAAGTGGGCCAGAGTTGATGCGTCAGACCTGACCAGCTCACCAAACCGCAACAGTTTGTTCATCCATAAAACCCCTGTCATTTCATACTGCAAATTCATCCACGCAAATTCCCATCCAACAATCGTAGCAACAAATCCAAGCAAATTCATCCAATCAACATAATACCAGGGGGATAAATTACATAACAAAACAACCAACTTACCCCGGCCAAAACTTCATCTCTTCAACCCGCGGAATCGCAGTCCAACCGTGACCTAGCTCCTCACGGTTTGCCTCCATGGTTTGTCGCGCTGACGACCAGCGGACTGCCAAACCCTTCACACACGCTGATGAAATTTAGCACCGGCGCATCTTCACTCGCGCACGTCTCTCGTTCTCTTCGCTTTCGGTCCTCTCTTCGCCTCTCTCTTGGGTTCCAACTCTCAATCCCTCTCTCCCAATCCTTCTCTCCCAATCCTTCTTCTTTCATAAACAATACTTGATTCTCTCCCCTTCTCCTCTCTTCCTTTCCTTTATTTTCAAATTGAACAGCAAACCGGGCCGAACCAGCGAACCAGTTCACTTTCACCTCCCTAGTATCCTTTTTAAATTATCCCTTTTAATTTAAATACACATTTTACTCAATTAAATTCTCTTTAATAATTTAGCTACACCCTTCATTTAATTAAATTATTTTCAACCCAATTCCAAATCTCGATTTACTCTGAATATTGCTTGATGATAATTATCGGTCCAATTTAATTTCTTTTATTTGGTTTCCCAAATTAATATTCTCATCAAATAAATCCTCAATAATTATCCAATAATCCAATTACACTCAATTAAATTTCTCATCACATAAATCCTCAATCCAATTATGCCCAATTAATTTTCTAATTATTTTTACTTAATTCTGCTATGGGAAAATCGGGGTATTACATCCCGTGAGAAAATCATTACAAAATCTTAAAAATTCAAAAATAATATATATCAAATCCTGATAAATTCTTAAGTATTACAGGAACTATTGGCCCACAACCTATGTCAATCTTGATAGATAGTGGTAGTATTCACAGCTTCATGTATGAATCTATAGCCAACCGTCTATATCTTCCAGTGGATCGTTCAACATGTTTGGTGGTAACGGTGATGAATGGTGCTAAACTGTTCAGTACAACAATTATTCAACCAGTCCATTGGAATATGCATAATTATCAATTTACTTATTCACTGAGGGCATTACCTTTGGGAGGCAGTGACATGATCTTAGGCATCGATTGGATTAATTCAGTAAGCCCTGTCACATTTGACTTACCGAATGGTTCTCTTCGTATTACGTTTGATGGAGCAGAAATGGTTTTGCCAACAAGCTTATCTAATCCTGCTTTGACGATATGTTCTCCAAGGAGTTTTACCAATGGAATTAGACAACAAGCTTACTCCTTATGGAGTCACCTGCAATCAATTACAACTTTGGCCAATCAAAAAGTTCTTTGTAATATTCAGAATATGTTAGAAGAATTTACAGATGTTTTTCAAATACCAGTTAGATTACCACCTTAAAGATCTCATGACCACACTATTCCATTGGTGGACAATGTAAAACCATTCCGTCTCACACCTTATCGATGCCCTTATTTTCACAAAGCTGAAATAGATCGTTTGGTACGCGAAATGTTGTCGGAAGGTATCATTGTTCCAAGTAATAGCTCCCTCGCTTCACCGGTTTTATTAGTAAAAAAAGATGGTCAATGGCAGTTTTGTGTTGTCTATAGACAGCTTAATTCTATGAATTCTAAAGATAAGTTAGATGAACTTATTGATGAACTTTGCGGTGCCGTTATATTCTCGAAGATAGATTTACTTGTGGGTATCATCAAATATGTGTTAAGAAGGAGGATTGTCATATAACTGCTTTCCGCACATATTAGTGGTTATACGAATTCAGGGTGATGTCATTTGGCTTGACCAATGCCCCAACCATCTTTCAATCTTTGATGAACAACATATTCAAATTGTTTTTATGCAAGTTTGTTCTCGTGTTTTTTGACGACATTTTGGTCTACAGTACGTCCTTAGAATCACATTTTACTCATCTGTGATCTATGTTGCAGATATTAAGGGAGCATTCGTTGTTTGCTAAGATGTCCAAGTGTGCATTAGGACAATCTAAAATTGTCTATTTGGGCCATATTTTATCAGCAAAAGGTGTAGCAACGGATCCAAATAAAATTACGGCTATGAGTGATTGGCCAATTCCAAGTACAATCAAGATGTTACCGGGGTTTGTTGGGCTTACCCAGGTAATACTGGTGGTTCATACGTGGATATGGTGCCATAGCCAAGCCATTAACAGATTTATTAAAGTTGAATGCTTTCAAGTGGTCTGATGAAGCTACGGTGGCTTTTCAAGCTCTTAAAAAACTTGTGTCTTCATCTCAGTCTTGGCTTTAACTGATTTTGAATAGTCTTTTATAATAGAAATTGATGCCTGTTACGGTGGTATGGGAGCGGTGCTGCTTCAGAACCAGAATCCAATTGCTTTTCTCAGTAAGCCATTCCATTCACGTAATTTGAGATTATCAATTTATGAAAAAAAGTTGTTAGCATTAGTGTTGGTTGTTGCTAAATGGAGACACTATTTGGAAGGCAATGAATTCATTATTCAAACTGACCATCAATCACTGAAATTCCTACTCAAGCAGCAGATTACTACATCCCTTCAACAAAAATGGTTGACTAAATTACTTGGATTGCGTTATAAAATCCAATAGAAAAGGGGGCGATCAAATATAGTTGTGGACGCCTTGTCAAGGAATGAATTCAGTGCCTTGCAGTGTAATCAAATTGTTACTATTCAAGCTCTCTGGATTAAAGAAGTCCTTTCCAGCTACGAGTACGATTCTTGGATAATCTCCATTATTGATAAACTGATTCTGCATACAGCAGCTGCCCCAGGCTTTACATACGCAGATGGTATACTCCGCTTCCAACATAAATTGGTCTTGGGTAATGCTAATTCCATACGACAGAAGGTGATTTAAACTTTGCATGCCTCTCAAGAGGGTGGTCATTATGGAGTGCAAGCCACTATTCACAGAGCTAAGGCAAATTTTGGTGGCCTAGAATGTCTAAACTTATTAAAAATATAGTTTTACAGTTGATATCTGTCAAAGATGTAAATCAAAACGTGTGGCTTACTACCACCTTCTTCAACCTCTGTCCATACCCAACCATCCATGGACCCACATTGCCATGGACTTCATTGAGGGATTACCCTTATCAAATAATGTTGATTGCATCTTTGTTGTGGTGGATAGATTTACCAAGTATGGACACTTTATGGCTCTGCAACATCCTTTCACTGCGAAGACAGTAGCTGCTATCTTTCTGGACCAAATATTTCGCTTCCATGGTTTACCTCATCACATCATTTTCCATCGACAAAATTTTTACCTCTACCTTCTAGCGTGTTGATGCACCAGGGGAAGGGAATTAGAATATAACCTGAAAATATGTGGAAGAAGTGTTGAAGAATTGGTTGAATAAGTAGCGTAATTGTTGAAGTGTGTTAATCAACCAAAGGTGGCTGTTTTCTAGCTTGTGGTCGAGCTGCGATCTCGAGATTCGGTTGAACGTTGCGTCCGCAAAATGGTAAAATGTGATAGATTCATCTTCTTTCTTTCTGTGGTCGCAGAATTCAGATGCATTAGGCGACCGAATCTCTACTTTCCTTAAATTGGCAGAATTCCAGTTTTGGAAAATGAGCTTTGAACGCGCGTAACTTCTTTGTCTTAGATCCTTTTGAGCTGAAATTTAGACCACGTCACCTTGAATGAATACTTCAAGAATTACGAGATATGCTTAAAACACTCCAAGAGGTCAGATTTGGAAAGTAGGACAGCTTGCACTTCTCTTTTGATGACTTTACGAATGAAGACTTGATGGACAGTTGGACACCACTTTACACAACCTTTCCCTAGAGAGTAGGGCTACAGATGCCACTAAAGAAACTCACTTAAGCCTAAGTGAGATCTCGCCTTGTGATATAACTCACACAAGAAGAATGTGAGGACTCAGTTTTTTTATAGCCTTTTAAAAATGCGTTAAATTTAAAACTTTTATAAAGCAACTGAATCTCTATTAAAACCCTTCAATTGAAATTAGAGTTTTTTCTTTTTTTTAAAAACCCGATCGTTAAAACATCTTACTTAAAACTCGTTATGAAAATCGTTATTAGCAGTAGAAAACTACAGTTATAAAATCATTTATCAAAACATAGAGGAAGCGTAAATAACTCATTTAAGAAATACTAGACAAGTATTACATGTTAATTACAAAACACTTTTATCTTTTACTTTCCTTAGCCTAGCCAGCCACAAGTCCCGCACGTGCAAATCTTTCATCAACTGCTTCTTTATTTGTTCACTCACGTGCACCTACACCATTAGCAAACTATGAGCCGTGGCCCAATAAGAAATGAGATGCAGTATGATAAGGCCTTTCTTTAATTCTTTTGGAATGGGTACCGCCCAAAACCAATATTTTCTTTACTTATTTTATATAACTCCTACATTGAGCGGGAGATTGAGAAATCTTTAGGGAGAGGTAGTCTTTGTCGGCTTTAACCACCTAGGGTAGACAGTCTCGCAGTCCCGACAAGAAAAATGTAACGTTCTTTTCTTCTTCTCATAACCCGTGAGAGGGGACCCGTAAGAGGATATAAATAATTTTGTCTACCTGGCTGATCCGTACTTACCCTTCAATTCCCCAACACCTCATACTTTTTCTTTAATTCTTTTGCCTCACTCAATGCATACGAGTACCAACCCCAAATGTGGCACTTTCTACTTGTTTCTATTAATATGATGCATGTCAATGAAGTTTCTAACATTACAACTATAAGTCATTCAATCCATCCATTAAGGAACAATAGCAAAATGGGAAACAATAACGGTATAGATATGCTTAGCAATTTAAAGGAAATAATAACAAGACATATAGACAATTTAAAGGAAATAATAAATATAGGCATGCTTGGCAATTTAGAGAAAGCGATAACGATATAGACATGCTTGACAATTTAAAGGAAGCAATAATGAAGGCATGCTTAACAATTCAAAAGATATAATAATAACATAGGCGGGCTTAGCAATTGAAAAGGTAATAATGTAAGCATGTTTGGCAATTCTAAAGAAATAATACTAATCTAGGCAGGCTCAACAATTTAGAAGAAACAATAATGATATGGTCATGCGTGGCAAGTTAAGAGGAAATAATAACAAAATAAACATACTTAGTAGTTCAAGGAAGAGCAGTAACAATGTGAATGTGCTTAGAAATTTAAAGGAAACGAAACACTATATTAATAACCTAAACATGCTCAGAGATTAAAGTAACAACGTGCAAACAACATAAATGATATGCTAACGTCCTAAACATGCTTAAGGATTAAACTAATAACGTGCGAACAACATAGGAATAATATGGCAACATAATAGAAATGCAAACAAACAATTTAATGAAAGACACTGCTAATGGTGTAGGGCCTCCACAGGCCAAAGACTTTACTCAATTTCTTACCTTAATTCTTTATCGCGTTTGGCAATTAATAGTTATCCTTCTTCTCTTTTTAACACCTTCATAATCAAAACATCTATCATTAATAATTACGACCCATAACTTTCATTTTCTTTTCGTATTCTAACTTACAATAGTTCTAAGAACTTCATTAATGCCTAAATGGAATCTAATGCTTAACAATTCTAACATGCTTAACATATCGACTTCGTCATTTTCACCATACTTTTTCCAAGACAACAGAGGCATTGACCTTAATCATCAATGGATGCATTAAATTATTTATCAGACCGTAAGACTGAATTCAATGTTTCATGCTTCACATAGGTCAATAAAGACAGTGACTATATCCCAACAATTGGTCTATGATATTCATTACAAAGAGTCTATCGAATCTTATTCCAACAACAGTCGAATCTTAATCCAACAACAGAGCATTTCATACACAATTTGTATCATCCAACAATTTGATTCAGAGCATCGGTTTATCATTTTCTACATCCAATAGTTTAGCCATAACAGTTATCCTTAACATGCCTCAAATTAACAATTAACAGAGGAGATTTGAGTTACCCAGAGGAAGAACCAAGACGAACGAGGACATCCGAGAGCAGGAGCCGAATCCTAAGGCACGATTGCTCACTCTACAGGATACCCACTACAATCAACTAAGCTCACGCAGGACCCTCTCACCAGAGAACTCACACGCACGGAGAAGAAAAGGAGAAATGAAGAGAGTGATTTGGCTGGACAATTATTAGACAACCATACCTGCAAGTGACATTCGTACACCAAACAGAAAGGAAGAGATGGCTTTGACGTGGAGGAGGCATGGGGAGTCGTCCTCCATTGTCGAATAAGTGGGTTTTAAATGACAAAATGACAAGGAAGTTTTATATTTAAACCCTATTTTTCGTAAATCTGGGACTTTTCGGACAAGGTGGTGGGTCCACGCCTCATGCTAGAAAGCTTAGGAAGTCAGCTGCAATCTTCATGAAGTACACTTTTTGATATGACGTCATTTGGAATGCCAAAATAGTCAAATATGCATCGGTGGTCAAAAGGAAGACAGTTTTTGGAAAGCCTTTCCATTTCTCTTTCATTGCTCTTGAACTTCCACCTATGTTTGACCTTGAATAACTCCATGTATTCTTTGAAGCTTGATCACTAATAGAATGGATCCGTAGCCCATCACGTGTTCTGTTCTAGATGTTTGGGTTCGATCTACATTTATCCACTGCATATCATCCCGAGTTGGATGGCCAAACTAAATGTCTCAACCAATGCATGGAAATGTACTTACGATGTATGACCCATGTGTCAACCACGTCGGTGGAGGCAGTGGTTGTCTCTTGCAAAATGGTGATATAATACTACTTAAAACACCGTTATTAAAATGTCGCCCTTCCAGGTGCTATATGGTTCTTTGCCACCACAATTATCCCTATGTCCTTATCAGCAAACGGATACAACTGCTGTTGATGCACTATTGAGGACATGTTTCATAAGGATCGACTCCTAAAACACAATTTGACTCAGGCTCAGGCTTGAATGAAGATGTATGCAAATAAAAACAAATCGGAAAGACACTTTGAAGTAGGGGATATGGTTTTTCTCCGCCTGCAACTTTATAAACAGCCCACTGTTAAGCAGAGTATGTCACAAAAGTTGGGACCTAAGTTCTTTGACCCCTTCAAGGTTTTGGAACATTTGGGATCGGTCGCTTATAGGTTGGAATTACCTAATACAGCTTGCATACACCTGGTCTGTCACGTGTCATTGTTCAAGAAAAAAATTGGCTTTTTCGATATTCCTCAATTCCATTTACCAGCGGAATTCACAGACTTCTAATCGTCAGCCACTTCGTCTCCTACAAACTCAAGTAGTGAAAAGAGGTGATTTTCCAGTGATTCAGTGGCTTACTCAAATACCACAAGTAAACTGTAAGCCCAAAGGCTTAGTAAGGAAAGGGAATATGCAATATGATCATGTCTCTCTTCAGTTCACTTGGAATGGATCCACCCCAAACCAATTTTTTCATTACATTTCATTCATTCGTTCATCACTCGTACATCGAGTTGGAAGTTGAAGGAACACGCACTAGATGGAATAATTTGATCGGCTTCTAACCTTATGTGGACTAGATCCGAACTACCCATCCGCCCTTCAACCCCCCATTGCATCATTCATCATCGTTCATTGCATTCGTTCATTTCATTTTCCTCACTCATGCATGTGAGTACCACCCCGAGGAGCACTCCCTACTTATTTCTATTATCATGATGCATGAGACATAATATAGAAAGAACAATAATTAAGCAATGAATAGCAAGAATAACACAAATAGTAAACAACGAATGACAAAAATAACATTAATTGAAAACAAACACAAAAACGAATCGAAAGCGACATATGACATGCTTGATTCTACAGAACATAACACTCAAGAAATAGCAAGACGAGTAAACTATTAACTACGAGGTATCTAAGCGAATTAACATACTTAACACTGTTATAAAAGCTTAGTTGTAGCATTAATAAATAAAAGGATACATACTTTTCTAAATAAAACAGAATATAAACATGCTTCTCAAACAAATACTGGAAACATGCTTAATAAACTAACTAATTATACATGCTTGTCTAACTAACAATTACTTAGAATTATGCTTAAACACTATAGAACATAACATAATTGATAAACGAACACAATTAATGACAATGTGCATAATATTTGATACTACTAGAAATATGCTCAATGAATTGATATCAACCAAAGTCATAATCAATTATAAATGAAATGACTAACTGATTTTATACATTCAAAAGTAACATGCTAATTTATTAAATTAACTAAGCATGCTCAGATTACTTAAGGAACTCAAATGATAGATTTCATTCTAACTGGTTGATCATGCTTTTATTTCCAATTGATTAAACATATTACAATTCATGGTCTAGTTAATTAAACATGCAAAGAGTCCTATTTAATTAGATATGCTCAGTTTAGTTAATTACGCTAAACATGCTCCTATAATCATCCTCATTAATCTACACAAGCTTGATTTACAGAAGTGAAGCAAGTATTAATAATTAAGTAGCTACAGCGAATAACAAGGTGAATTATGCAGGAAACTACAGCAAGAGAATGTAACCAACAGAATTTAAAGTCTCTATTCATTAATGATCATACGTGCATATCATGTCATCCTTCATTTCGTCATTCTATCCTACAACTTAACATCATTATTCATCATTCATGCACCATATTTCTCTACGATAAACATTAGCTATAAGAGATACAAATTCTATTTCCTACCCAGAACCAAGAAGCAACAATATTAAAACTAGATTTCAAAATACGAAACTAAAATATCTATGCGTGCTTTTCTGATTAAAGCAGAACATAACATACTAAATAAATCATAAGCTGGAAATCTAATTAATGAATCACAGTTAGAACATGTTCAATGAATTCTATACGGACATCTACTTAACGAATTACGATTAGAAACATGCTAGACAATTTGATATAATAAGAAACATGTTGCATGAAACGATATCAATTAAATCTAAAGCATTTATATCTCCTAACCAAAACCAAGGAAAGCAATAAGCATCACAAGCAATTTATGGCAGGTAAAAATAGTTCACAAAATAGAATTTCTAACCTATTCAGTTCATAACTCATTCATACTCATCTTATCATCCTATCACTTTCTGCTCATCATTCGTTTCATTCCTAAGCATTTCAATTCAACATTTGTAGTAGGAAATATACATGAAATTAAACAACTCAGCAAGAATCACAACCAAGAGAATACACTGCACAAAATAGTCAAGAATGCACATCAAGGAAAAGCAATACAATTCGTACAATACTTGTGGGTAAGGCTTTGACGGCTAAGACTATACTCAATCCTTACCTCAATCTTTATTGCGGTTGGCACCTAATCTTCATCCTCTATCTCTTTCCAATACCTTCACAATTTAAAACCAATATCAATATTTCTAATCTTATCAAGGCAACAAACTTTTCATATTATCACACAGCACCTTTTCAACAACCAACACAACTACACAGTAGGACAAAATCCAACAGATTCATACTTTTAGAAACAAATGATAGACCAATAACTCAAGTCCAGCCTCTAATACCAAATTCCATAATAACATTTCTCAATCAACGCTTTGCAGCAAGTAAAAAAAAACAAATTCTAAAACCGACAGTACATAATCAAAATCCAGCTTACTGTTACTCACAATCATAACCAGAGGTCTATAATCCATAAATCCATTAGCAGCAAAGGAGGAAATTCCTAACCAACAGAGCATCCAAGGAAACGATTTCTGCTTCCAATCACCAAAACACTCCACCTTCTCCACAATTTTAGACGGTTCCAGACCTCTAGCTGTAAAACCCGTGACATTTTTTAAATAAGAAATTCCACGTGTAAATTTTTCACGTTAAAATCGATCATAACGTTGAAAAGTTGACCCAATTTGTCGCGTAGTGGCCATAGGATTTTGGTCAATTAGTCAAATAAGTGGAGTTGAAATTTTTTGAACGAAAGATTTGTTTAAGAAGTGAAATTGATGAATTAAATTAAAGCTATAAGTAACGTTTGAGGATGCTCGGAATGGTTTGGGATTTTGAATAAATAAATTGATATAGGATATGTGTATTTGATATGTCCATATATTAGGAAGAAGTCAGATATTTGATGTATGACATGTATCTTGATATATATAGGGCATTTATGTAATTGGATGAAGGAATTGAGAAATGAGGGGGAAAGATTTGCCATGTGTATTGGAATAAATCAAATTAAAAAAAAGAAGGGAGAGATTGACGTTGAAGTGAAAGACAAAGTGGAAATAAGAAAAATAAAGGGTAAATGACAAATCAACCATCGTGGTTTGAAATCAATGACAAGTCAACCACTATGGTATTTTTTTTAACAAGTTAACCACTCACGTATGTTAAAATGACAAATTTAACATCACGTAGACATTTACCGTTAAAAAGTTGGGTGCCAACATCCGATAGCTGGAACGCCCAGCTTCGACATTCTGAAGAATTCAGAAGGCGTTCTGAAGAAAATCAAAACGCCGGCGGGGAGACACCGTGAAAATCACGGTGTCTAGTGCGAAGACACGGTAAAAATCACAGTATCTCAAAGTGAGACACCGCAAAAGGTGTGGTGTCTCACTGAGACACCTCTTGGAGGTGTCTTCAAGACACCTCTCAGGAGGTGTCTTCTTCGAGACACCGCACATTTGTGCGGTGTCTGGCAAACACCTCAAATGAGGTGTTTTGGAGACACCGCACATTGTGCGGTGTGTCACCCTGAGACACAGCGATTTTCGCCGTGTCTTCGCACTAGACACCGCAATTTTTACGGTGTTTCACCAGACACAGTGATTTTTGCTGTGTCTCACGAGACACCGCGATTTTCGTGGTGTCTCCCCGTCGGCGTTCTGATTTTCTTCAGAACGCCTTATGAATTCTTCAGAACGTCGGAGCTGGGCGTTCTGGCGTTCGGACGTTGGCACCCAACTTTTTAACGGTAAACGTCTACGTGATGATGGATTTGTCATTTTAACATACGTGAGTGGTTAACTTGTTAAAAAAAATACCATAGTGGTTGACTTGTCATTGATCTCAAACTACGATGGTTGATTTGTCATTTACCCAAAAATAAATAAAAAAAAGTTAGTGGAAGACAAAGAAGAAATGGCGTGCAATTGAAGAGAGAGAAGGCCTAATAAAATAAGGAAATAAAATAATAAAAGGAAGTGAAATGAAGGGGAAGAAAATTAGGGCTTTTCATTTTCCCCCATTCCAGCCTACAGCCAAGAGAAATCGAAAGGGAGAGAGAGACGCCGGTCAGGCGATTTTCAAGAGAGAGAGGGAGACGCGCGACTGGACGACGATGGTTGACGTCATCTGAGGGATTCCGAGTGGCAGCCAGCAGGAACCGAGCGACTCCTTCGACGGCAGAACCACACCTCACGAGCGCCGTTCGGGAAGGGAAACGTTCCAAGCTCGACGTTGGCCGAAGCAAGGACAGACAACCTCGGAAGGTTCATGCGCTTTGTCCAACGGTGAGCATTCCAACTGTCGGCGACAAGAGCTCTGCCTCGCCAACCTTCCGATTTCCGACGAGCGAAAACAGAACACTCGGTTCTATTCTAATTGGGTGAGCGATTTTCATTTGAGCTTTTGATTCAATAATGGATTTCAGATTTGATGTTGTTTTGGCTGTTGGAAATCTTGGTGAAGAACTGTGGATATAAGGATTCCTACTCTGTCTGATTTCTATTTGTAGATAAGTAGTGCAGTGTTATTTTGGTCTGTTGAGTGTGGGATGTTTAGTTGAATTCTTGCTTCGGTAATGGAAACCAATTTGGTCCTGTTTCGTTGTTGGATTGAATGATTTCTGCACATTAGTTATTGGTGAGATAATGTCAAAGGAAATGCCTTTGTTTAGATTATCTTGTGTTAAGATTTTTTGCCATATTGGATGTTGTTTCTATTTGGTGGAAAGGATCCGATAATGGATTGTTGTTTGGATAATATGATTCTGATTGTTGCCATCAATAGTGTAATTGTTAGGTTTTTGTTTAAACTGCTGCGATTATAGAAAATGGCTGGAGATAAACTGTCATCGTTGTTTTGGTTGTTTGGATGAGAATGTTGCAGTGTTTAATTCCTGCTTGAAATTTCAAAATGTATTATGCTGCTGGAAATAATTGTTAGGTTCCCTAAATTTGATTTCTGCCCTAAAGACGGTGAAGAATGTAGTTATGTTAGTTTAGGGCTGTTCTTGGGCTCAGTTACTTGTCTTTGAAAATGTTTGACTTCGTTTGTGTTGTTGGAGTGTACTAAATGTTGAAGTCGAAAGAGTAGAGAATAATTGTTGTTTGTCATTGGTGGATTTGGAGATCCTAACTTGAGTTGTTATTTTGAATGATGGATTTTAATTGTAATTGAAGATAAGTAATCCAAGGAAAATGAATTGAACTTTGGTCTTGAGTTTTATATTGGTTAAAGTTGGATTTCAAGTTTAAAGAATGTTGTTAGATAAAATTGGAAACTTTATTGGAATTCTTTGCAAGTTGGTTGTTCTCGGCATGAGACCGTCGCTTATTTTTCTAGAATTTAATTATGATATTCTCGCGTTTATACCTTTGTCAGGCTTGGTCAATTTCAGCAAGTGTGATACAATTCTTGCGTAATTGGTTGCTCCAGTTGGTAAGGCAGACCGTCATCGAGGTAGGGATTTCTATACCTCTTGCGTTATATTGCATCGTACCCCGTTTTCAAAATAATTATTTTGTGGAATACCATACTTGAAAAATGACGGGGACTGTTCAACAGCACGTCAGTTTTTATTAGTAGTATGTTTTTCACATTTAATTCCGTACATGGTTTGAAATTTATTGTGCCTATGTTGAGGGATGGATTCACTATCTCCTTTGAAACCTTCTGTTGTGTGAAGGTTGATTGTTTGACATGCGATAACAGATCGGGGCATTGGTGACGTGTCCTCAGGTCGAAAGCCATGGAAGTCGTAAACAGTATAGGAGGGTGATAACGTCTCCTAGGGTCGAAAACCCCTAAACCTGGCCAGGGTTTTGTCTCACAGATCAGACGGTTGTCAATCACTAAGACTTAGTTAACCTAAGTATCATTCCATTTGACGAGTGGACGGCCGAGTTTACTCGTCGTCAACCCTCGTTCATTTGAAGCTTTTAGGTATCTTAGCTGTTAAATAAGTCCACATATAGCGAGTAACTATATCCATTATATTTGATCGTACGACGCGTTGGATCTACGGACCACCGTCATTTATACTTCCTCTTGCCTCATAAGGTGTTGTTGCCGACGAGTGACCACCTTTCTCTGTTGAGTGGCGGGTGAGTCCTTGAGTGACCACCCTTTTTCACTGATGACGTTTTCAGATTGGGACACGATGATGGCCTATTTTATGAGGTATAGCTATCTATGTATATAGCGAGTTTTTTTTATAAAAGCCACATCGATGGCCTTGGGCCAGATTTATAATATGATAAGAGATTTCAAATTAAAATCCATGTACGGTAAAATGAGAAACACAACCCTGATTTTGAAAATATAGAAAAACTAGTTTTGCATGAGGTGCACCTAGTATAGCTATACTTTACTGAGTTAGTCAGTCATCCCAAACGACTCCTCCCCCAAAACTTCAGGTAAAGACAAGAGCAGCTGAGGATCAGAAGATGAAGTGTTTTGTTATTTCCTTTGAGCGATTTATCGTTACTTGGTGAGGATATTTACATTTGGTCTGTAAACCTTAAACACTGTTGGTTTGGACTTTTTGCACAGTACTTGGATTTCATTTTAATTTATGCACCGTTATTTTCTCGTGATCCCTACTCAGACCTAGGCCCATATCATCTTGGGTTGAATTAAATATTTATAAGTCTTCCGCTAAAACACACACCTTGGGCTGGGTGATCGGGTTCTCTATGAAGATCGGGTTGCCTGACCCGGCGGTTTTGTCAGGCCCGTCTTCGGGTCGTGACACTAGCGCCTTGGAAATCATCAACCAAGATTACATAACATTCATCCTTTCATTACGGAAATCCAATGTTACAGAGTAGGAAATACAACAGAATAAGGTAATGGCACAAAGGAAGAATTCCTCACCTTAGTAGTTTGCCACAGCAACCCAAAGGAGGAACACCCGAGAACCCGAGAGCATTCCCCAGAGACTTTCTTTCACCAGCTTCTCACTCCTTCGTTGAATTTATACACAAATGGCTAATTTGAAATGCTTAACAACTGATTGCAATTTATCCCATGATTCCAGCTGATATCTTCCTCGTTTGAATATTCCTTCTCATCCTCTTTTGAGCTTGCTCGTCAGCAACCCTTGTCAACTTGGAACCTAGTGGTATTTTAATTGAGAAGCAATCCATCGCCGATAACCTCATCCATTTATTCAATTATACGAGTTGCATCATCGCGGAGCTTGCTTGCTGACAACTCGAGTGACATGCTAGATCTTTGAGTCAGCGTCATTGGTATTCTCTTCTACCTCATGAGGTGTTGCTCTCGATAGATTACCACATTTCTGTGGTATGACATCATATGGGTCCTTGTGTGACCATTCCTTTTCATTGATGACGTTTTCATGTGGAAAATGATGTTTGTGTATTTTGCAATATAGTTGTCTATGTATACAATGGGTTTTGATGTAGCCACATCAAGGGTAATAGGCTGGATTTATAAAATGATAAATAAGTTTTAATAATTTAAATCCATGTACGGTAAAATGAGAAGCATGAAAATGATTTTTCAAAAGAGATGAGAAAAAATGTTTTTATGTATGCATTGCATTTAGTATCAATTTTCCTACTGAGTTTATTACTCACCCCTTAGACTATATTTTTTCCCAGATTAGGGTGTTGGCTCGATGCATAGGGGTTTGCACATGTCTCCGTGGATGTTGCTGATACCCCTCTGGTGGGTGTATCGATCTTCCCATGGATGGGTGGATGTTCATTAGTCTCATCCCTTCGTATCGAGTACATTTGGGCTTTGTAGTATTGGTGTTGTTTGATTTAATGCATGCACAGTACGTTTATTTATTTATGCTATCATGTCTCTAGTTGATCACTCTGTAGATCTCAGCTCATGTGATTTGGGTTAGGCTTGATATTATTCCCGTTAAATCTTCAGCTTTCTTTTATGCCTTGGGCTAGGTAATTGGGACCTCTTTGAGGATCGAGTCGTCTGAGTCGTGATAATTACCGTTAATCTATTGAAAGAAAGATTAAAAACGAGAAGACTTTTCAAAATGGAAATTTTTCAGTTAACTTATTTAAAATTGAATTTGGTATGAAAATGGAAGATTTTCAATTAACTGTTTGTTGAAAAATCAATATACTTCAAGTTAAACATGTTTCTAATTCACTAAAGAAACTTGCTAGAAAACAGATTTTATAAATGTCAAGCTATTTAAAATCGATTTTGGTATCAAAATGGAAGATTTTCAGTTAACTGTTTGTTGAAAAATCAGTGTACTTTAAGCTAGACATGTTTTCGATCTACTGAGAAAACATGCCAGAAAATTCATAGTTTACTGTACTAAAGAATAATAAAGAATTCAACAAATAGAGCGCAAAGAGTATTTCACTAAGGAAAGAATAGCTTCAGCAACGGAAAGTAATTTTTCCTTTGTGGAAAGTTGTCTTTCTTCTATTTTCCACCGCATAGAAAAATAATTTTTCGCGGAGTCCTATTCCAAGGACTCATTTTCCGCAACTGAAAAACAGCATTCCAAAACGGAAAGAAAACATTTTTTAACGAAAAACATGACAATGATGTTTGCCTCATTCATTTTTCATAGTTGAGTATTTTATTTATTAGCAAAAATTATTTAGTAGTTGTGTAGCATCCCTATTTCTTTTCCCATTTTTATTGGATATCTACCCATATAAATTTTTCTTTCTTTCTTTATTAAACCTTTGTTTCTTTTTCTTTTAGCGTAGCGAAAATGTTTCTTTTAATAATTTCATGATAATAAAAACATACATCATTTGTCAATTATTACAACATATTAATTATAACAAATCTTCTTTTTTCTTTCACAAAACGTGCTCCATCTGACGAGTTTGGTTTGCCATAACAACTCCAAGTGCTCATCATCAGTATGTTTCATCATATGCGTGGTCCTTTACTATCCACCTCTTTGTCCAAGTTACCTACATCACAAGATTCATCTATGAACCTAATATTCAGTAAGTAATAAACTTCGAGTGGTGAACTTCAGCCAACTCGACTATTAGGAATGAGTGGTGAACTTTGGTCAACTCAAATTTTTTCATACTTTAGGGAGAATGGGAAACTTCGGCCCATGGTGAAATTTAGTCGTAAGGGTGAACTTCGGTCATTACTCTCCCGTTTAGAGATGAGTGGTGAACTTCTGCCAACTTAACTCTTTCTATTTTTCTTCTTTCTAATTTCAATCTTACTTATATGAAACATATGCATGCATAATCATAATATAACTTCGAGCAATAATAATTCATTAGATCTTCGAATATTACATTATTAATATCATTAGTTCTATCAACCAAATATAATAATCACAACACATCAAATCCTCAATTAACAATATAATCATAACTACTTAAATCTTAGCATCTTGTGATGTACGTCGTGAGGCCTAGCACATACGATCATTACTTACATTGGATTCTTAGGAATTATCCAGTTTATTTCCTTGAATTGAGGCACCGAAAACATATCATAACATATGTTAGCATCCATGTTATTCATCAATTACTTAACTTTATTTTCTTTAGTTAACTTTCATTAATTCTATTTATAGATCCAACCACAGTTATTTCATCCAGGAGCATTAATTTACTGTCCATAATCTGTCATATCTATATTGTCTAAAAACACAGAGGTTATATATATATTGTCGAAAGTTCCACTTCTCTTAATCACAGAGTATCAATATCTAACTTTCCAATTACATATTCTTAATCATAAATCAAAACTGATAAAATCATCCAATTCAATTTATACACCATTGATTCAACATCCCAGTCATCATTTTGTTCAAATTGCCAATATATCAAGACAATTATTAAGTCAAATAAATATCCAATATACTCTGTATTTTTCTTACGGTAATCCAAAACAAAAATCATTTAAACTTAAACAACTTCTCCCAAAGAATAGCTGGAACTGTGGCTCTCATCTTCTGTCCATTTCAAAGAGCCAAGACCTCAATTTATAGAGGTTTGAAGTCGGTGGAGAAATACGTAATTCAAAGATTATTTCATCATTTCTTGTCCAAATTGCCAATATATCAAGACAGTTATTAAGTAAAATAAATATTTAATATACTCTGTATTTTTCTTATAGTAATCCAAAACAAAAATCAATTAAACTTAAACAACTTTACTAACCTTCAAAAATTACTTCACTCCTCAAGAGTAGCTAGAACTGTGGCTCTCATCTTCTGTCCTTTTCAAAGAGCCGAGAACCATTCCTGCCTGTAGATGTAATGCCCAAATAATTTCTCCATAAATGGAATGTAAACAATTTTATGGAATGAATAAATATCTTTATAAAAGAGAAATATGCTTTGTAACTGTCGATTTCATATTTGATGCAATGTAAATGAGGGTAGAAATATTTTTGGAATTTTTAAAGTGAAAATTGTTACGGAGTGTGTATTTGGCATTTTTCGGTCGAGCTGCGGTCAAAGTTGAGGTAGAATATCTCGACCGAAATGCAACACAGATTGATCCCTGCATTTTTTGTCAAGCCACGGTCAAAGTTGAGGTCGAATATCTCGACCGAAATGCATTACAGATTGCTCCTTGCATTTTTGGTTGAGTCGAGGACGGGGTTGAGGTCGGATAACTCGACCAAAATGCATTACATAATGTATTTTGGGTTTTTGGTTGACGGGCGGTCGAGGACACAGTTGTAAGGTTCGACCGAAGTGCATTACAGATTGCTTTTTGGTTTTTCAGTCGAGTCATCACTCGCAGACACGGTCACAAGGTTCGACCGAAACACAAAATAGAGGCAAAATTTGGATAATCGGTCGTTGTGTGGGCGATGGTTTAGACGACTTCTTCGACCGAAAAGTCTATTTTTAATGAAAAATCTACTTATGTTGCAGACATTCTTTCATTTTCTCCGATATATTTTCCCTCTCCCAAGAAGATAACGAGTTTTCCACGTGGCTGTCTTGCATTGGACCACCCTCCCTTGATATGGGGGACTGTCCATCAACCCTAACGTCCACGTGAGTGTCCCTCCATCTATAAGTTGATGGCAGTGGATGGAATCGCATTCTGAATTTTTCACTTACTGAGAACTGCGACCGAGAGGAAGTGAAGGAGAAAGGTGAGGGTGCTGCATTTTCCATCCTGTGAGTGAAGAGTGTTCTATGAGTTGAGTGGGAAAAAAGAGAGCTCTTGTCTTGAAATTTCCTGGGTGTGTTGATGCTCCGTGTGGGTGTTGTTGTTGTGAAGTGGGTTTGCTGGGAAGTGGCATTTCTGTTGAAGGTAAGAAATGAGATGTATGTTGGCCAGTGGAGGCCCTACATCGCGGGACTGTCTTGTTTGTTTGAACACTACCTTGGTTGTTGATGATATATGTCAATATGCTCGTGTTAATTGGATTGTTAACCACTGTCATTTTCCTATTGGTTTGAGAAACTAGTTCACGTACAAATCTAGAATATCTGCTATGAATTGTTAACCATTGGGTTAGACAATTTTGGTTATGATCCTTTGAGTTGGATGTGATGTTGGATAATAGTTGGTAAATTTCTGTTGATTGTGATCCTGCGGTTTACCATAGACAGGAAGATGTTGGTTAATGAGGAGTATAAGAAGTGTTACATTAATTTATTGTCCATTAGTTTTCTGCCGAAAATTAAAAAGAATGAAATAGAAGTTATTAGTAATAGCCCTCCTAGATTGCTTTGCCCTGTAAATGTCAAATTGTTCCTTAGATTCTTGACTTGCTCTCTAATAATGCATAGATGATTTATTTAATAATTCATTTCTAGTATAATACTTCCCTAAATTGTTCTTTTAATTCATTGATAAATGCCACATGATGCGTTATTGCAGCTTAAATCGTAACCTGTTATTTCTCTGTACTAATGTCATGTTTCCTTTTTAGTATTCTGTATATGATTATGAACTGATAATGGCATGACATGCATCACGATTAGAGCTTATGAAATTGTTGACATATGCATGACATGCATAATAAATGTAAATAAGCGTGTAGGGGTTTGGGAGATTTGGTGACTGTCCATTAATGGCAACACCATAGGATGTATCTCCTCATCGAAGTGACGGTTAGCCACATGGACCATAGGATATATCCTCTTCTCTTGTACCGAAAATCCCCAACGATTGGAAACAAAAGAGAATGGTGACGGTCATCAGTGGTGACACCATAGGATGTATCTCTTCGTCGGAGTGACGGTTAGCCACATGACCATAGGATGTATCCTTTCTCTCAGTATAACAAAAAAGATAGGTTCTTTTTTGAAACACATTGCATGAGCACACATGAGCATGAACATTGCATTTCATCCTATTTCTTGCTGAGCGTTAGGCTTATTGTTTTATCCCATGATGTAGGTGATTATTATGAGACCTGTGAGCTACTAGTGGAGGAGGAGGCATTACAGGATGAGCTCTTGGGTTCTCAACCGGGTTCAACCTGATGGTTATGGCTCATAAAAAACAATGCTGGTTATTTTGAATAGTTAATTACGATTTTTGAATATGGTAGACGTTTTATAAACCATGGACTCTCGTTGGAAATGTTGAAACTGTATTTTGAAAATTGTCATCTGTTTCTGCTCATTTTACTCTGATATATTTTCAAATCAGTTTTCTTAATACACGTTTTAAATAAATTAAATAAAAAATTTTATATGGCTAAAAATGAAAGTAAGAAAAATGCTTAATAACATGGGGTGTTACAACATAAGCGTCCCACATAAATCTAACGGTCTATACTCGCCCCCTATCTCTTAATCAACGACCAGCATTTCTTCCACAAGGAATCTTTCCCATCCATGAGAGCATCCTTCATCCAATCAAATGGTTATTTTTTAATCCTATAACATGATCCAACGGCCAATCTCTAATCCACACGACATCTTTGCTCCCGTAAAGCATCTTTCCGTGGAGCATTTTCCTCCTCTGTTTTTCTTAATCCAGCGGCTCTTTCATTCTCTAATTTAACCATTTGTTCTCTGTGGATCCTCCTCATATTTCCTGATGGACTACAAGGTTCATCTACAAAGACAAAAGTCCAAGGTCTCATCAACTCCTTCCTTTCCATCCATTCGGAAGGTAACTTATCAAAGACCCAAGTAAAAAAGCTATCAACCCAAGGAAGTCAAGAGGGCCCATATCCCTAAAGTTAGGGAAAGGAGCCCAAGAAGATAAGCTTGAAGGGCAAGAAGAACCAAAGAAAAAATAGATAAGGTAACCTTCCTTAATCAATCAAAGACAAGTGGATATTGAAGAGCCAGTTATACATGGATTTAGCAACCTTCCATGTGGCAAAATTATCGAGGAATGAGCTAAAAAATATCATCATTCATGGAGCCCAAGCCAGTAAGAAGTTACCAAAATATTAGCTTTATAAAGTTACTAAAACTTGTGTTTACTAATCTGCCAATTAAGACCGAATACTTAGTGTGTTTCCTATTTTGTTGTTTCCTATTTTATGCTTTGTAATTGGCTATATAAATCCCCCTCGTGCTTATGTTTTAGACATTTGAAGTTGAATACAAAAGATCTTTGCTTATTTCGAAATTGGGGAGTTCTTTTTCCAAACACTTTGGTGAATTATATCTAAAGCATCCTTGTGTGAGTAGTAGAGGTGGCTAACGAGCCGAACCGAGCCGGCCGAGCCTGAAAAAGTCTGGCTCGTCGAGCCTGCCGAGCTTAACGAGCCGAGCCTAACGAGCCTGCCGAGCCGAGCCTAACGAGCCTGCCGAGCCTAACGAGCCGAGCCTTAACGAGCCGAGCGAGCCTAACGAACATTAACGAGCCGAGCCTAACGAGCCAAATATACATAAATAATAATATCTTATATAATGTTTCGTAATTGATAAATACTATTGTTGCATACTATTGCATACTATTGTTGCATACTATTGTTTCGTAATTGGTGTGCGGTATCATTTATTATTATAATAATTTATTATAATGTAAAAATACTATAATTAATAATTTAATTGAATAAATATTTTTATTGAATTGAATAAATATTTTTATTACAATTTCAAAATGAAAATGAAAATTACAATTTCAAATATAAATTACAATTTCAAATCACAACTTACAAGATAAAGAAAATATATGAAAATGAAAATTACAATTTCAAATTTAAATAAAAATTTAGTCTTCGACATCCAAATTTTTGAATTCTTCAACTATGTCATCTTCTCGTTGTTGATCTCTCGTCACAGCGTCGTTCCAATCCTTCATGCAAATGAGTGCCTCAACGATTTCTGGTGCAAGTCTTCCTCGTTTATCATCGTACACACGTCCACCTGCACTAAAAGCAGACTCCGATGCTACTGTAGAGACCGGAGGTGTTAGTAGATCACGTGCCATTCTAGAAAGAATAGGAAATGAAATAGAGTTGACTTTCCACCAAGCCAAAATATCAAAATCCTCGGGGCAAGAAATGTTATGGTAGGTGTTAAGATAAATATCGAGTTCATTTCTTTGTGAATTATAAGAATGAACATTGCTATCTATTTGCTTAAATATATCATACATAAAATCTTGTGGATCTCCACCACAAGCACCACTACTAGAACTAGCATGCATATCATATGAAGGAATTGAACGATTATTAGAATATTTAATTTCATAAGAAGAAAATAAATTATCAATTTCATTTCTTAATTGAGCACCATTAATTGAAGAAGAAATACCTAAATTAGAAGAAATTCTATCAAGCATTATACGCACTCCATCTAATTTAAATCTAGGATGCATTATGCATGCAAAACAAAAAATATGAGGTATGTTAAGCCAATATTTTTTAAATTTTTTTTCAATTTTTTCAATTAATGCACAAAATTCGTTTCTTTGTTTAAATATTTGAAAAGTACCCGTTAATTTTATAAAAATTGGGAGAACAAGATGAGTAGTGGGATAATAAATTCCCGAACATTTATTTGTAGCTTCATAAAATGGTTTTAAAAAATCAAGAAATAAATTAGCAATATCGCAACTATTATAATCAAGAGTAATACATTTTGTTTTTTCACTAATATAAGCACAAATAACTAACCAATATGGCTTAGCATTTTCTAACATTAAATAAGTCGAATTCCACCTTGTATCTACATCGGTTTTTAATTTTCTTGGTTTAAGTTGAGCAATTTTACAATATTCTTTATATTCTTGTTGTCGCGTATTAGATGAAGTAATAAAAGAAATTGCAGATCGAATAGATTCAATATGTAGCGAAATATGTGACATGCCATCTCAAACAACTAAATTTAAAATATGACAAACACATCTCATATGAAAAAGAGTATTATGAGCCGTATCTAATTGAAATAACCTTTTAAATTCAAAAATTGCAACATCGTTAGCAACAGCATTATCTAGCGTAATACTAAAAATTCTATCTCTAATAGCATATTCTTGCAAAATTCCAACAATATATCTATAAATGGTAACGCCACTATGTGGATATTCACAACTACGAAATCCTAATATTCTTTTATTTAATTGCCAAGAGTCATCAATAAAATGAGAAGTTACGACAATATATCCTAAAGCATTAGGTGCACTCCATAAATCAGAAGTAATACAAATAGACATAGACGGAGCATTTGAAAAAAACTCAATTAATTCATTTTTCATATGATTATACATTTTAATAATATCACTTCGTGTCGTACTTCTAGGGACTCGTCTAAAACTAGGATTAATATACTCTTTTATAAAATTTTCAAATAACTCGCTATCAAACATAGATAAAGGTGCTTCAAATTGTGATATATATTTTGCTACTCCTTCTCTCATTTTATTATGTGAATACATAAAATTGCCACTGCCACTAGCATTTATGAGTGTTTGTGTAGGGTCTTTCACTTGCTTGTTAGCGTGACATTTTTCATAATGCCTACCAAGTGTGCTAGTAGAACTACCGGATACGTATGCATAATGTTTAATACAATATTTACATTGTGCTCTACTTTCTATTTTTCCACCAATTTTAATATCTTTTATTTCAAAATTATTCCATACCTCCGATGTTTTACTTCTTTTTTTTCTAGGTGACGATGTGGATGCATGTGCCGATGATTGATCAATTGCAATTGTAAGATTATCTTCCCTAATTTCTTCAATATCATCGTTAGTGTCATTAAAAGTGTCAATCAAAAAATCACGAGGATCCATAATTAAAAAAATTGACTACTACGAAACAATTAATAAATAAAATGATACCGCACACCAATTACGCAACAATAGTATGCAATTGTTGTGAATTGTGATCACCTCCTCCCCGAATACGAGTCCTACAAAAATTGCAAAAAAAAAAATTAGTTGTTTTGTAATACACATTAAATTAAAAAAATTAAAATTATAAAAATAAAATATACCTTTGAAATTGGGAGAATGATGGAGAGATTAAGCAATTGAGAAGGAGATATTGAGAGAAAAAGAGAAGAATTTGTGAAAAGATTGAGAGAATGTGAGAAAGTTGGGATGAAAAATTTGAGAGATAATGAGAAGTATATATAGAAAAAAAATTTCCAACCGTTGGAAAATTTTCCAACCGTTGCCAACGGTCCGTTGGCATTTGGCAGTGACTCACTGCCAGTGAGGGGGCTCGCCACAGGGAGCGAGCTCACCTCCAGTGCGCTCCAGGCAAC